>CM061131.1:44100090-44271117 GCA_030789695.1 Scilla litardierei
GTTTCCGCCGTCACATGCGCCAGCTCAGCACGCCTAGTCATCACCCGTCAGGTATAAATACCCCCATTCCTCTTACGGAAAAGGGGTTAGAAAAACTCTCTCGTCTTCTATCATTCACACACGAGAGCAAAGGTCCTCCATATCTTTGTTCTCCCACCTATAGCTCGTCACGCGAGGCGGACACACAGTTAGTCCGGCCGGCGTGTCCAGCCCCCCATTTAAGCCCTTTTACTGACTTAGGCATCGGAGGGGCTAAGGGTTGAACCCCAACCCCGCCCTTCTGACGAGTTGTTCGTGCTACAGGAGAGCTCGCCCCTTGGCCAAAGTCAGCGTCAGCCTCCCGCCGTCCGACCTTCCTCAGCTACGTCCGACGAGATACGATCCCGTGAGCTCCACCGGCAACGGATCCAACCTCTTCATCCCACTAATCACTTGTAAAACGGCCTACCTAACCCCACATTTTCATATAACCACCGTGCCCTTGGTTCCCCATAATACAAATTCATTGTACGCGAGTTCCACCTCGTAACAAGTCGGTAAGTGGTTGTTCTCTGACCGACTAATCAGTGTCAAAACCCTAATTTCTGGGCAGCCGCCAGCCCTTCCTATTTAAACCCCTCCCAAACGTTTTCTTCTTCTTCCTCACGACCTAAAACCCTAGTTTCTCCCCCATTGAGCCCCCTACTACCTCAAACCATTATTCCTTCATCCCAAGCCCAAAATCCATCATCCAAACTCTCCCTTAACTCATTCTACCTCTCATCTTCCTCAAAATCTCATCAAACCCCCAAAATCCCCCAAAACCCTATTTCTTCAAACTTCTCCATCCATTTCCAGATCTGAACCTTAGGTTCCCCGGAGCGTTTCTTCCGTCGCCGTGGTTGCTCGGCATCCTTCTTCCATTTCCTATACGGTAATAACCGATCTCTTAATGTTTTCATAACCCGTTGTGTTTTTGTGAAACCCTAATGAAATGGATGTTGTTTTGATGATTGTTTCTCCATAACAGCGACTTCCCCGTAGATTAGCGTCCGTGGGACGAACCCTCATTGATCGTCATCCTCGATGCTAGGCAAGTGAAACTTGCCACTTAGGGTTTAGGCCATGTTTTAGGCCATTTGCTTGTTGTAGGCGTAAAAGAGGCTAGGCGACGAAATGATACTCGCCTAGGCGCAAATTTAGGAACTAGCTTGACAATGAAGCTAGATCCGACATTTATCATGTTGCACAATTACCATGTCATGTTTAATTTCCATTAACTGTACGCAAATTAATTGTCATGTCATTGCATTCTGTAAGTGTTTCCGTGATTGCGTAGCTTCGCAACAATGCTTGTGTTTCCTGGCTCGTGTTCCAGGAGCGGGCCATGTGTTGGTTGATAGCCAATGCCCGAACTGATTGTTTCCGGCTAGGTGCACCCCTACGCCAAATGCTTATGAATCGTGAACTAGAATGCGAGCTCCTGTGCGGGGCAACCCCTGGCTCATTTACTGAGCTCGTGTGCAGGGACCCTGGCTCGTTTACATGTGGGTATTGGGGGTAAGAGTTAAGCGGCCAATCAACTAGGAGTCTGCCCGATCAGCAACTGCAGTGGTAAGGCGTAAACTCTGGGTTTTGGGGTAGTGTTAAGCGACCAATCAGGATGAATGCCAAACCATTCAGCTGTAAGGCGTAAACATCTACAAACAACTTGAAACGTGACTAGTGAATTGATTGAGATTGTTAGTAGCTTGGCTACTCTTGTCTTGTCCCGATAAATTGTTCTCTTGTACTTATGGTTTCACCATGTCTTGCTTGAGCACTCATGTTATAACTGCCATGTCATGCATACTAAAACTGCTAGGTTGCTAGTTGCCTTACTTTCAGTTTCCTTGCCCAAGTCTTTTAGACTTGCTGACATGTGCCCCTTTACTCTTTTGGGTGTCACATGTTAGATCCTGAGCCTGGGTACCTTGTCGAGGACGAGGTGTTTGCTGACGCCGAGCCCGAGCTTGTGTTTGACGGGGAGCACGTGGACACTGGGGACCAGTCCTAGTGTCTTCGTTGAGTTTTTCCTTTTGTTTAGACTGATGTTTTGCTGTCGGTGCGTAACACCTATACTTTGTTACGTTGTTGTTTTTGTTGGCCTTGTTCTGGGCCTTTAGACTCTTTCCTTTAGCCTGGTGGCTTTTCTGGATGTTGAACTTATTTTCATGTTGGACAAATTATGAGATGTGAGAATTTTATTTCTGTCTCTCCTTGTGTTATTATTGTTGTTCCGTTTGTGGTTACAGGGACCTGCTTATGTTTTATTGACGCTTATCGGGTTTGGGGCTTCACAGCTCCACTCTCGTGCGGACCTTTTCACGTCTCGCCTCCATTTTAGGGAAGCGGGTCGTGACAATGTAAATCTAGAATGGTACAAACACAACCCATATCCCATAAATTATATGGTTCTGGCTGCCATTTTGGGGTTTTGGGGGTGCGACGGCTTTATGCCGGAATCGATAAAAGTTTAATTTTTATTTCAATGGCATCAAGAACTAGATTTTTGGCACAAGATCACTATAAAAAATTAAATTTTTATATTGTAATTATGTCTCCAGATCCTTAAAATCATGTTTAAGATCTAGAAAAACAACATCATTATGATGAATAAAAAATAGGATTTTTGCACAAATCTAGAAATACCTCTAGATCCGTCGTCCTACGAAGCCTTTTCCGCGCATCGATTCCTCTCTCGAGTCGTCGCGAAAAAATTCGTCACCGCATCGTTTCCTTCTCTACGAGCGTAATCGTGCCAATAACGTGTTGAGAATCGAGTCTATGGCAAATGCCATATGTCATATATATAGATTAAGAAGAATATAAAAGGTTCTTTACAATTATGGTGGATACCAAGGGTACTCCTTGATACCAAAGGTCTCAAGGCCCTATTCATAACAATTTCCTCCTTTTCTTTTTAAATCTTTCGGCTTTTTACATATTTGACCTTGTCAATATTCTCATTGCAGTGTGACACCAATGTTCCTACCATTTAAGTTCTCACTTTTCTTTTTAAACCTGTCGGCTTTTTACATATTTGACCCTTTTAACTATTCTAATTGCAATACGACACCAATGGTTTCTACAATTTGATTTCCCCTTTTCATTTTAAAACCTTTCAGCTTTTTACATATTTGACAATGTCAATATTCTAATTGTAGTATGACACCAATGTTTCCTACAATTTAATTTTCCACTTTTCTTTGTACACCTTTCGGCTTGTTACATATTTAACCATGTCAATGTTCTAATTGTAGCATGTTCATGTTTATACCATTTGGAAGAGACTAATCAACAAAGTTGTGAAAAAATAGTAAATTTACATTGAGCAATATGGGTATTAGTTGGCTAGCTCACGCAAACATTCCCTTACTCTTTTTTGACGATCGGATCTATTCAATTTATTTTTTATGTTCTAAAATATCAAACTGTCAATATAGGTTGGTTCGATAGCGTTACTATTCAGTGTAATTTCAGTATTTTAGTTTTTTAAGAAGCAAAACATGGGTTTGCATTGAATTTAGTATTTATTTTAATATAGAATGTTTTTTGATATCATTCTTTGATTTTTAATTGAGATTTCATGTCTTTGTCTATATTGTAATCCGAGTATAACATCTATATGGGAATGACGTTTTCATCTTCATTTCTCAATATTATCATTGGTTAATATTATGATTTTTAGCGTGGACTCATGAGTATGCTAATTATTTCCCTACAAAAATTTCCAACCTAACATAATTACCTAAAGGCACTCTTAGATATAATAAAATTTTCATCATTACTGAAATTGCAATAAAGTGATCTTTGTTTAACATGAAATCCGTTGTGGAAAAAAAAAATAGTATTTTAAATAGTATTTTTTTAATAATCTTTAATTGCTCAAATGACAAAAGGAAATGCTGGTTATGCCACCCATCCTAACAATATTCATAACTTACTGCAGCTCTGCTAGATAGAGTACGCTAGGAGGTGTAAACTCACTGATGCCTACCTAGAGATGGGTGAGAGAGGCGTGACTAAACTAGTGATACAAAAGCATGAGAGTAGCCTGTAGGCGCAATCTAGTTGCAAACAATCGGCCTTTAAATTAGTTGTGTCTCGCTCAAAGTAAAAGTCTCAAGTCTCACCTATTCTCCAGATGGACATGACATGGCACATTTGGGTGTGAGTAAAATAATGTGTGACCCAGAAATTCATCCCTATTTAATACCCATTACATATAAATAAATAAATAAAATTGAATAACAAATAAGGTAACCCAAAGCAACAGCCCCACTTTATTATCTATACTTGGCCTTCGAGAGAGAGAGAGAGAGAGAGAGAGAGAGAGAGAGAGGAGGGGATCTTGCACCCTCACTCCATCCATCCATCACTCATCCATGAGGATCAGGAGGAGGCCTCCCCTTCCTCTCTCACCTCCTGAAGCCCCCACAAATCTCTCTCTCCAAATCCCACCACCAACACAAGAGAGAAAGTTGCACTCATCGGACGGGGATCGAAGTGTTGGCATCAACCATGGGTGGATTCTTGGCACTGATCCAACCCCATCAGATCCACATGTATGCACTTCTATGTTCTACTTTAGTTTCTATTTTTTTACCTTTATTTTTATCTTCGTCTTTTTGAGCAGTAGTAGGTAGATCTAGCTACAGCATCTTTCTTCTTGCTTGCAGTTTCACTTCTGGGTGCAATGTTGGTGAGAGATCTCATGGCTGTATTCTTTTATTTTCTCTCGTTTTGCAGGTTCTCAATGAAGAGAAAGATCCTCCTCCTCCTCCTCCATCAACATTGGATGCCCAAGTGCATAATAATGAAAGGTTGGGATATACCCAAGAAAATAATTTCTTTTTCTGTACATGCGATTAAATCTATTAGATTTTATCTCCAATTTTTCTTGTGGTTAAAAATAAAAATACAAAGAGGAGAAAATTGAAGAAAAAGGATCATATAATTCATATTTGGCTAATTTTGTGATGCCATGCCATGCATATTTTTTCCACTCCCCACACCCTATCATCATCATCATCACATGCCATCCACTCATGCACCAATTCCCACACACTCAATTATACTAGCTACCAACTGTTGCAACCACTCATGCATCTCTTTACATTGCACTGCACAGCACACCAACATGTAAATACGTGCGGTTAATCTAAGTACGGTGTAATGTATGCATGCATGTGCTCTCTCTTATGATGTTAATCTTAGAACTGGGGTAGAGATGGCGAGATCGACAAATGCTAAGCTGATCATGAAGGAAAGGGCCAGGTCCAATGCAATATTATTGAGCAATATTTCGACCAGTTCGAGCACTAGCCCTGGCAATGGCACTGATAATAACAATGATGATCAAGCCAACAGCTATAATGTTGGGAAGAAGGTGAGAAGGCCCCCAGCGGTGCTGATGGAAGGTTCTAGATGCAGCCGGGTGAACGGAAGGGGGTGGAGGTGCAGCCAGCAGACCCTCATCGGATACTCGCTCTGCGAGCACCATCTTGGCAAAGGGAGGATCAGGAGCATAAGTGGCGGTGGTGGTGGTGTTCGAGTCGGAGGCCAAGAGCTCAAGAGCAGCAGTGCCACCAGAAAGCCCAAGAAGAAAGAGAGGGAGAAGTTTGGAGTAGTGAAGGCTCGATCGATGAGTAGTTTGCTCGATGAGGCCGGCGATAACCCGGCGGATGCAATGGCGGCTACGGCCGAGAGGAATGTGGCATTGGTGTGAGAAATCACTTTGCCTAATTGCAAGACTGGATATAATATTAGTGTGATTTCATGTAGCAGTGTTGTGTTGAGGTTGAAATATGTATGTCAGTTTGTGGATTTGGTTGTCTTGGTTGCGCTAGTTAGATTCATGCGAGCATATATATACCAGTGCAACTTCAAACTATGTACTCTTCGTGGCAGTGCCCATTGTCATGTGCTGTTTCCAATTATGCACCCTTCTATTCAACAACGTAGAAGGAAAGTTTACATCCTTATGTTGTTGATTGTGGTATCGGTATTTTTGAATTTGCGTGCTCTTTTGAACTTGGAAGAAATTTTTTTTTTCACTATGTTGTTGACTGTGATTGCATTTTGAACTCGTGGTCTCTCAAAAATCCTTTTCCAAGGTCAGACACTGAACAAAAAATGTCCACATGGAACTATTTATAACGTAGCCGATAGGTCATTGCAATTCTTTGGGTTCAAGGACGGCTTAGGTGGGCTATAGCCCGAGTAAGTTTTTCATTAAACCCTTGTACACTCCTCTACAACATCGGAAAGTAGCCTAGTTGATAGAGCATTCATTTCTTATGCTGGAAGTCATAGTTTCGACCCTTGACATGCCCAGTTGGTATAGCATTCAATTTTTCTTCTATTTAGAAAAAATTTACTTGATCAAAAATTCCCATTAACATCCTTCATTTATGTTGGAAGGATGCCGGCTACTAGAGCCATAGAATTATATCTATAGATGTAGAGTTACATGGTGTTGGATACAAGGCCCTATATATATGGGCCTACATATAAGCTCATTCATAACACTTCCCCTTATTTATCCATCATTGTAAACTCGACATATGAATACTTCAGAATTCACAATGCTTATGAGTGTCGGGGGGTGGATACTTCTGTATCTTGAGTTAGAGAGATTTACCTCGTTAAAACCTTTGACTATGAACAAGCCCAATGGGAAAACCAATAGCTAAGGAAAAGAGTACAAGTCTCTTTAACTTCCACTGATTTGTAGATATCACTAGGGGGATACTCATGTATCCAAAGTTAATGTGGTTGCCTCATTAAAACCTTTGGCTATGAAAAACCCAGTGGGAAAAATCAATCGCTAAGAGAAAAGAGTACAACTCTTCATTATCTTCCCCATGTTCTGTGCAAGCTTTAGGCTTGCAGGTCTCCTAGTCATTTATACATCAATCTAGTTTACAACATTCTGAAAATAAATACAAAATACAAGTATTGTTTATCTATGTAAGTTGTTAAATCCAACAGAGCTTTGGAGAGGTGTGTTCTGTCTCATCGCCTTTAATGCAACCTCCTCCAAGTTGAGCTAGGAAAGTGGCATGGTCTGCGAACTTGGCAGATATCTCCATTTCTCTCGTCTTTGACCCAGTCGTCACTGGTCTGCGAGGTACTTCAAGGCGTAGCTACACACTCTTGATTTGCTTCTTGGATGGTGAGCTTCTGGGAATGGTAGGATGATGTTGACTTGGTGGCATGCTTTGTAGATTTTCAGGAGGTGGTCATTCCTTAATGGTGGTCATCGCGATGATATATTACTTACATCTGCAAATACATTTAACATGGAGAATGATCCTTTATAATATTGACCTTTGGAGGTAGCGTAGAAGATGAGAAACTCTGGTCTAGTGGCGCGTTGCAGGTGCTGCGCTGTATCTGGCTAATAGATTTACCGCCAACGATATATCGGAATGCGTGCAGTTTACCAGATAAATTAAGAAGCGCTTCGAAGACACTTAGGTAAGGTACTTCAGGACCTAGTATATCATCCCCCTATTCCAGCGGACAGACGTGGTCATTATGTAAATCCATAAAACATATATGTGTATTTACTGGATTACACTGGTCCATGTTTCTTCATCAACTTCAGGTGTATGAAGTTTAATGTCATATGATTTTCATATGCTGGATGATATTTTCATCTTCAGGATGATAAGTCTGTAAGCCAAGACATGTCTTTATTTTTGCCTAGGTCTTGCATACTACTATATAATCGGCGTTCAGCCACAGAAAATCTGTGACTGAAAGCCGGTATTCCGTGGCTGAAACTTTACGGCAACGAAATAAAAATTCAGTGGCCGAAAATCCATTGCCAATACTGTAGTCGCTAATGCCCCCTTTGCTTACGGACTTTTCCGTGGCCGATAATCTGCTACAGGTTAACGTTCACGGATGTCTGTGGCCAATAATCCAAATAAAAACAATATAAAAGTATCCGCCACGGACAAATTTGTGGTAAATACCTATTTAAGGCCACGGCAAAGTCCGTGGGCAATATGTATAGGCCACAGATACATGGTACGAAGCTGACGTAATCTGTGCACACAAACCGTGGGCGAAAACTATTGGCCACAGACTTTTTCGTGGCCTTAAATAGGTATCAGCCACGGATTTGTCCGTGGCCATTATGTATTGGCCACGGATTCAGTGCACGAAATTGTCAATTTCGTGCACTGAATCCGTAGTCAATACGTAATGGCCACGGACTTTTCTGTGGCCATATCGTGCTATCAGCCACAGATTTGTCCGTGGCTGATAGCATAAATTGTTTTTTTAAAAAAATTGCAGTATCTTAGTTATATAATATACATTTATAACAAATATGTACCTGTATATACAACAAAATAAAGCAAACAAATATTAAAAAGAAAATGCAAACATTTAATGATAACAATGTATCAAATAAAATATATTATACGTACATAGCCAACGACCGCTGTTTAAAATTATGTTTATGTTATGCCAACATTAAAAAATAAAATCCTAACACCCTACAACGCCAACGCCAACGCCGCATCCCCATGACCGCACCATCGCTATCGATCGCCTCGCCATCGCCATCATCGAACGCCTCCATCGTCTCCATCACCACCAAGCCCGCTATATACCGCCATTACCGCCACCGCCATCGTTGCTATCCATTGCCCCCAATCCCTCTCCCCTTGCCATCGCCATCGCCACCCTCATGTCCTGAAGGACCTCCATCGCCAATCCCGCCCTCGCCATGTTGACCCTATCAAAAAATATTATGTTAGAGTGTAAAACAAATAAAATAATAAATGAGGATAAAAACAAACACTTATAAAATTTAAGTTTGACAAGTAACGCTTCAAAATTTGAGTTTACCCATAAAAAAGCGTGCAACTGAGTGCACGTGTGACCAGGCCGAAAGCGAAGGTCACGCGCGCGATCTGGGCAGATTTTGCCTAGAGCTCTGGACAGATTCTGCCCAGTTTATGGGCAGAGTATGCCCAGAAAACTGGGCAGAAGTCTTCCCAGTTTTCTGGGTAGAATTCTGCCCAGTTCACTCCCTCCATTGCTCTATCCCTCCCTCCATCACTTCCTCTCTCACTCTCTGAAACCCTAATACTAGGGTTCAAAACGATCGGAGGAGGAGACGTAACCCTAACACTAAATTCCTATACAGAAAGAGAAAGAGGAGAGGATTTCATCCACTTCCAAGAGGTAGGACTCCCTACTTGTGAGATGAATTTTAGTTTGGGAATGTTGTAGGAGTTTTACCATTAAGTAGTGTGAAAGTTGGAATTTTTAGTTGAGATTAATGTTAAACCAATAAAATGCAAACTTGCAAATGCATCCAATAAAATGCAAGTTGACTAATACCCATTTTGTAAACTACTTAGAAATACCCACATTTAGTGCAAGCTTTGTTGTTCCATTATATCACCGAGTTAAATGCAATTCCCTCAATGTTGTGTGCTAGTCTACTTAATTTAAATGCTAATAACTGATAGGGGAAACTCCACTCTGCGACTCATTCTAACATTAACACTAACCCTAACCCTAGCCCTAAAGCGTAGCCCATCTTGATATGTATCAATGTGTGTTTTGACTTTGATCCATGTGCCTTATGCACACGGGTACTTTCTAGTGATCGATAAATATACGCAGACCCAAACACAAAGTGTTATAGGTGATATACTATATGGTTATAGCGGGGGGGGAGAGAGAGAGAGAGAGAGAGAGAGAGAGAGAGAGAGAGAGATATATATATATATATATATATATATATATATATATAGAAAAGTTAGCATGATATTTTATTAATAACTGTACAATATTACAAAATCTTATGGTTGGGCGGATTTCTTAGAGGGAGGATAGGGCACAAGCGCCGTCACTCCCTACTAAGAGATCCTCCACCATACATGACACCTACAATACACTACTAAAAAGGAATAAGTCGGCCAAAAGAGCCTCAACCATTATCCATGATTTCCCAGTTGGCGAAAGTTTCAATCTCTTCAACAGTAGAATGGTTAATTATTAATTAATCTTAATATATATATATATATATATATATATATATATATATATATATATATATATATATATATAGAATAATGGGTATCATACGCCATATGAGAGCCTCTCTCATACGCCCTCTCACATAAAGCACCCAAGTACAAGCCCACATGGGCTTGTACTTGGTTGTACTTGGGTGATTTATGTGAGAGGGCGTATGAGAGAGGCTCTCATATGGCGTATGATACCCATTAATCCCATATATATATATATATATATATATATTAATCTTAATTAATCCAAACACATCAAAGTTTGGATATAATTAAGTTGTAGAATGGTATCATACTTGAAGTCCATGGACAGAAAAAGGAATTCATACTCAAATAATGACTATCCTTCAGATGCAGAACTGATGTTCTCTGTAATGCAGTGCTGATCCAATAAAGTAATCAGCAAATATAGAATACAACAAAAATCTAGATCTAAATTAGGTAGACGTGCATGCATTAAGTAAGATATATTGGTTAAAGACTATACAAAGTTACAAATCAGAACTAGGATTGTTGGGTATAATATTAGTCATGACAGTTGTACGTAGCATAAAGCTACGGCAACAACTACTGCTACCAACCCCAACCCATTCAGTGTAGAGTATGATTGCGATTGTAGGTGCAGTAGCAATAGCCATGGGGTCGAAAATATCTAGTAGTTGGAGGAGGTGGGCGGGAAGAGGCGGTGTATTTTACCAATTAGTTTGCAGGATTAAGCTTTTTCTTCACCGATCAGTTCGAGACTCCTCACAATGGCTTCCTCAAAGAGGTGGTTGTAGTTGCTGGTGGAATCGTTTTGAAGAATGTTGACTTGTCAATGGATGCATCAATATCAAGGTGTTCTCCCTAGGATCCGCCTTCATTGTTTACAACGAAGAGCCTCAACCTGCGTGCAACTCAGCAAATCTTGAGGAGGTTGGACTGAAGAGATGCGACGAGGTTGTGGCCTTGGAATCAAAGACGGGTTTTAAAGTTAATGGCCTCATACTGTTATTGGACCACATTGTCGCCTGCAGTTCGCCAAGGTCACAAAGTAGGGAGTGCTTTCTTTATCTACAAAGAAAGAGAAATTAAAAGAAAGAAATCGTCGGTTAGAACACATTCACTTGAATCACTGTCACTTGAAACATTGTCATTCGATCAGTTATACATATTCAAAGTGACTGTGTTATCTAATTCTTCCTTGAAACCGTCAGATTTGCCTTCTTTAATTCTTCCCCATTATACAACATAATCTAATAATATTAAACAGATCGGTGTTCTCTAATTCTTCCCCATTATACATGTTCCAGAAGCTAGGTATACTTGGCGATCTCCTTAATGTGTACAGTGGGAGATCACAAAACACATGAAGCAAAAGAAGAGAACCATGGTAGACGAAAAGATGAAAGCTGCATTCGAAGAAGTGGATCGACTTCTAGAAGCTGGCTTCATGCTCAGAGTCAAGTACCCTGAATGACTCTCAAACATGTGATGGTCAAGAAGGGGAACGGAAAATGACGAATGTGCGTCGACTTCATTGACCTCAACAAAGCATGCCCGAAGGATAGCTACCCCTGCCACGAATCGACCATCTGGTCGATAGTGTTTCGGGATACGAGCTTCTCAGCTTCATGGATGCCTTCTCAGGATATAACCAGATTCAGATGGCACCAGATGATGAGGAGAAAACTTCTTTCATCACTGATCGAGGTATTTTCTGTTACACCAAAATGCCATTCGGTTTGAAAAATACAGGGGCCACGTACCAACGCATGATGAACGACGTCTTCGAGGCTCAAATAGGACGAAACCTAGAAGTCTACGTCGACGACATGTTGGTCAAGTCGAAGAAGCCAATTGATCACGTCGCAGACCTCCTGGAGATATTTGCACAAATCTGACGATACAACCTTCGACCAAACCCTGCCAAATGTACCTTCGGGGAAGTTCCTCGGTTTCATGCTGACGAATCGATGGATCGAGGCCAACCCTGACAAGATCGCTGCCATCATCACGATAAGGAGACCTCGACTCTCAGAGAGCTCCAGAGAATGAACGGAAGGATAGCAGCCTTGGGACGATTCCCGACTAAGTCAGGCGAGAGGTCATTACCTTCTTCAAGGTGTTGAGAAAGGCAATAGCATCCGCATCAAGCGTGTCACGCCCCGCTTCCCTAAAATGGAGGCGAGACGTGAGAAGGTCCGCTCAAACGTGGAGCTGTAATGCTGCACGCCTGATAAGCGTCAATTTAGTATAAGCAGGTCCCTGTAAACGCAAAAGAAACAACAATAATAATAATAATAAAATGAGACGGATATGAAATAACCATTCCCAAAGTTTGTCCACAAAATATTCAACATCACAGAAAAGCCACCAGGCTAGCAGGAAAGAGTCTAAGGCCCAGAACAAGGCCAAGCAAAAACAACACAAACATAACAGAGTATCAAACTAGGTGCCACGCATCGATAACTAAGCAGTCTAACAAAAGAAGCTAAATGAAGACACTAAGACTGGTCCCCAGTGTCAACGTAGTCCTCGATCAACGCGGGTACTGACTCAGCGTCAGCGAACACCACGTCCTCAGCAAGTGACTCAGGCTCGGGCTCTAACATGTGTCACCCAAAAGAGAAAAGGGGCACATGTCAACAAGTCGAAAGACTTGTGCAAGGAAACGGAAAGAAAGGTAAACTAGCAACCTAGCAGTTAAAGTATGGTGCATGGCAAGTAAGGTAAGGTGGTAACAAGTAAAGTAAAGTACAGGTAGCAAGTGGTTGTTGTGACATGTAATGTCAAGTAACAAGTAAAGTACAAGGGATCACTCAACGAGTGCCCTATTGCCCGCAGGCTGTGTTCAAGTATCAAGTACAAGGGATCACTCGACGAGTGCCCTATTGCCCGCAGGCTGTGTTGAGCTCGTCTTCTGGAACATGAGCCAGAAAGTGTATTTGACATAGGATTGTGCCCACGCAAGGTGGGTGCCTAGCCGGAACAAATAGTACAAGTATGTAGCGAAGCTACGCAATCACGATGAGTATCCAAGCATGCAATGACATGAGCAGATATTCGCGTACCGTTAACTGTATTTAAACGTGACAGGCAAAATGCAATGACATGAACATATTCGCGTACCGTTAATTGTATTTAAACGTGACAGGCAAAATGCAATGACATGAACATATTCACGTACCGTTAATTTAAATTAAACATGGCAGTTAAAATGCAATAGCAGTTAAGGATGCATGGATGACATGAACAGTTAATACGCGTACCGTTAATTGAAAGTAAACGTGACATACAAGCATGATGAGGGTGACGGACCAAGCTTCGTTGTCAAGCTAGGTCAAAGGGCATCTAGATGGCTATCCTTTGACCGTCTAGTCTCTTTTACGCTAAAGCAAGGTAATGGCCTAAGACATGGCCCAAATCAAGAGATGCAAGTTTCACTTGCCTGATACCGGGATTGACGAGCAATGAAGATCGTCACACAAGCTAACTACGAAATGGATCACGTGAAGAAGCGAAGGAACGATGCCGAGCAACCACGGCAACGGGAGAACGATCCGGCTCAGATCTGGAAATGAGGGAAAAATCTGGAGAAATGGGTTTTGATGTGGATTTTGGGGGTTTGATGAAGGTTTGGGGAAGATGGAAGGTGGGTTGTGACAAGGGAGGGTTTGGATGATGAAGGATGAGCTTGGGATGAAGGATCAATGGCTTGAGGAAGATGGGGGCTCAATGGGGGAGAAATTAGGGTTTTAGGTCGTGAGGGAGGAGAAGAAAACGTTTGGAGGGGTATTTATAGAGTTTGGTGGCGGCTAGGGCAAGATTAGGGTTTCCTGCACTGCTTAGTCGGTCAAAGAACAACTGTTGACCGACTAGTTTGAGAACTAGTCGGTCAGTTGAACAACGCAGACCGACTAAGTGTAAACAGTAGCTCCAGACGAAAACCTGAACTAAGAGTTAGTCGGTCTGAGTACAAAACTTAACCGACTAGTTTGACAACTAGTCGGTCGAAAGATGAACTTAGACCGACTAAGAAGGAACAATAACTAGTGTCAAAATGATTTAAAGAGTTAGTCGGTTAAAGAAGCATTGCTGATCGACTAGTTTGCAACCTAGTCGGTCGACCAACGTTCTTAGACCGACTAACGACAAACAGTAACTCCTGAACATTTAACAAAGCTCACTAGTCGGTTCAAGAAGGTTTTCCGACCGACTGGATCGTCATCTAGTCGGTCGGTACCCCTTCTTATACAGGCTAACGTGCACCAAAAGTTCCGAAATGGAGCACGAAGCTCTGAGATCGATTCCTAAGACTCCTAGGCTTGATCTAACAATAAGATATGACCGATATGAAGCCCGTCACGAATGACTTACTTCAAACACGGCGACCGACGGAAGAATCTAGAGAATCACGACGAAACGAACGAGAATGAAAACTACAGAGACGGAAATGGAAATCACAATCAAGAAGAAGCAACCACATATATATATATAATAAAATCCATACACGAAAACCAGTCGTTACATCCTCCCCAACTTAAGAAAAATTCCGTCCTCGGAATTTCCCAACACTCACGTGTCCGGGAACAAAAGTGGGAAACGCTCTCGCATCTCATCCTCATTCTCCCAAGTAGACTCTCCAGGCGAGCCGTGCCGCCACATCACTCTAACAAGATCGACGACCTTGTTCCGAAGTGACTTCTAAAATCTCCAGCTGGCACACACAACCTGGCTCCAAACCTCAGCGAGCCATCCTCGTGAATCAAAAAGTCAGTCCGCAAACCAGCTTCCACCTGCTCCCGAATCTTTACCAGCTTCGGATCCTCAGCCTGGCCGGCCTTGATCTGATCCACAATCGTCGACTGTATCTGCATACACATCAACGAAGAAGCCTCCCCAGGAAGAACAATCTCAACACCAGACTCGTAAAAATCCTGCTGCAATCTCCACTGCGAGGTCAAAATCATCACCGCTGGAAGCCTACTCAGCGCATCAGGGACCACATTCACCTTGCCAGGGTGATACTGCAAATCAATCTCATAATCAGCCATGAGCTCCAACCATCGACGCTGTCGCATGTTGAGCTCCTTCTGAGTAAAAATATACTTCAAGCTTTTGTGATCGGTGAAGATTTTCACTTTCTCACTCAACAAGAAGTGCCTCCAAATCTTAAGAGCAAACACAACGGCAGCCAACTCCAAATCATGCGTCGGGTAATTCTTCTCATGAACCTTAAGCTGACGAGAAGCATACGCCACAACGTGCCCGTGCTGATGCAACACACAACCGAGACCCTTGCCAGAAGCATCGCAAAAGATCTCAAATCCACCGCTGCGATCAGGCACAACAAGAATAGGGGCAGTCGTCAAACGCTCTCTCAGAACACCAAAAGCATTCTCACAATCACCCGACCAAACAAAAGCAACATCCTTCCGCGTCAACCTGGTCATCGGCTCAGCAATACGGGAAAAGTCCTTAATGAAGCGCCGATAGTAACCAGCAAGTCCAAGGAAACTCCGAATCTCAGACGCAGACGACGGAACAGGCCACTCTCTGATGGCCCTAATCTTCTCGGGATCCATAGAAATACCATCCCCAGTCACCACATGCCCGAGGAAAGCAACTCTGTCCAGCCAAAACTCGCACTTCGAAAACTTAGCATACAAACGATGCTTCCTCAAAATCTCCAATACCGTCCTCAAGTGTGAGGCATGCTCTTCCTCCGACTTCGAATAGATCAGAATGTCGTCAATAAAGATAACAACAAACTTATCCAAAAGATCGTAGAAAATCAGGTTCATCAGATTCATGAAAACTGCGGGTGCATTGGTTACACCGAAAGTCATAACCACAAACTCGTAGTGTCCATACTTCGTCCTGAACGCTGTCTTTGGAACATCTCCCTTCTTCACCTTCAACTGATGGTAACCACTCCTCAAATCCAATTTAGAAAACACCCTCGAACCTCCAAGCTGATCAAAGATATCATCGATGCGAGGCAACGGGTATTTATTCTTGATGGTCACCGCATTCAACCCCCGATAGTCCACGCACATGCGACGCGAACCATCCTTCTTCTTCACCAGTAGTACCGGGGCTCCCCACGGAGACACACTAGGGTTGATATAACCCTTCTGCAAAAGCTCATCCAGCTGCTTCCGCAATTCCTCCAACTCAGCGGGTGCCATACGATACGGCGCCTTCGAAATGGGCTGCACACCTGGAATCAGATCAATAGAAAACTCCAAAGCTCGATCAGGTGGCAAACCAGACATCTCCTCGGATAAGCACAGTATCGCATTCTTTGGTATATATCACAAATGACAAAGTTTCTAATTTTCATGGAAATGGCCAAAACAAAATAAATTCCTCTAAGTTGTGGGAGATGAGATTGCATCACTCATGTTGCTTATTCTTTCATTTATTCATTTATTTTTTCTTTTTCTTTTCTTTTTCTCTCTTTTTTGTATTCTTTTGGATTTTGTATATTTATATTTTTGTTTTGCATTCACGCAATAATGCTATGAAATGCAAACACCGCCACCTTTGTATATACGCAATAACGCTATATAGGCAAAGGGATGGAATGATCCCCTAAATCTCATTTTTGGCTTCCTCCCTAATGTTTCATGGGGCACCGGCTACTCAATTTGATTAGAAAGAAACATTCACTTATATTAACTCTCTTTCTCATTCTAAACATGAATTATCAACTCATCCACCCACTCCTTAAGAGGAAAACAAAACATGCACCATATGGCCACACCCAATCCAATTAAAAACTAAGCCATTCATCCCAAATCATGCAATCACTTACACCAAACTATTCCCAAATTATTTCAAAGAGATATCACGACATATAAAATGGTTTCATACATGGCATATTAACATATGACTCCAAAATGGAAAAGAAATTAAAACGTGCCAATCCAATATCGAAGAAGTTGATACCAAAATAATAATCCGAAAAAATTGCATAGCATTAAGCATGTAGGGACTACGCATAAAGCTAGCGGCATAGGGACAAGGAGGACAAATATGATATGCAATAAAAGCAACGGGTGATGACGAAATGGAGGTATCTAAAAAATTTTTTTTTGCTAACATCAAAATCCTAACAATCATAAAGATTCTAACACTCTTCCCCCAACTTAAAATAAACATTGCCCTCAATGTTGGGAGAGTATTAGATCTCACAAAACATCCTAGAAAAAGAAAAGAAAAGCATACGAAAGCACTAAAATAAAATATTTATTTATTTACACTATTGGAAAGAACACACCGTTGCAAAAGGTGGATCTCGGATGTATAATGGCGGTGGCAACTGCTCGATCATATCCTTACGCTCCTCCGTGAGCATCGCCACGTCCAATACCCTACCTCTATTGCGAGCATTAGTGGCAAGCGACACAACCCCGAGCATCTCCTTATGATGGGTTCCTGCCAAATGGGAGAGATAGGCCATGTCAAAAATAATTGGGCGAGAGCGCCCGTCCAAGTGAAAAGCTTGCCACTATGGGTCGTCGAAATGAATAAATGAATTTACGATCAAATGACGACAATACGAATCATTATGATATGGAATTAAATAATATGTTTCGAAGGTGGAGGGAAAAGAAAAATGGAAACTTCCCTGAGAAGTGATGCTAGGCTCGTGATGATGCATGGCCTCAAGAGGAGGTGGAAGTGGCTGCAGAGAGAAAACTGGAGTAGGAGGGAGCTTGGGCTCAATATATACCATGTCTCCATCCCCGTCACTATCCTCTTCCTCGACATCAACATCAACATCAATGATCTCTGCGGCACTCCCCATAATTAGTAACTGCTCCTGACAAATCTTCATGATGACTGGCAAGTGCGCATCCTGAGGCGAGGGAAGTGACATCTGTGACAGGACTGGAGGTAGACTTGTCTCGGGCAAATCCAAGCATGCATCATCCTCGTCATCCCAGAAATAGTTGATCTCAGTCGTCATCCCTAAGTACTCAACCGCCTCGACCTGCAAAGCTAACTCTGAAGTGGATTGTGGCTCAGGCTCCATGGTGTCCTCAATATGCTCTCGGCCATCATTCACATCCGCTTCATCCTCAACCTCAAAGTGAAAATGCATCGTGTCACTGTCATGGTCGACATACAGTCCATCGTCCATCTCCTCTGACTCCTCAAAATATGGACATTCAGCTTCCTCTACTTGGCTCCAATGTGTCCCATCATCATGTTCTGCTTATTCCTCCGTAGGGCCGTAATGGAATGAGCCCTCAGCTGGCTCCTCAGGATGGTCTTGGACCTGCTGGACTGTCTCCTCATACGTTGCAAGGTCCCTCAGGTAACACCATGAATCCTCGGTCGAATAATCAAAGAACTCTCCACCGCAGCTCATCTGCACGAAATCTCGCCCAGATGGCAATAATCCTGTATAAAATATCTGTAGGAGATGATCCTCGTGGAAACAATGGTGTGGGCACGCTAACATCAAATCACTGAACCTCTACCAAGCCCGATGGTAGGCCTCTCCATAAGCTTGGGTAAAGCTCTCTATATGCTGCTCCATGGCCTGCCGTCCCTGTACCTGCTCCAAGAAAGTAGGCAAAAACACTCGGAGAAAATCAGCCTGAAATGACAACCAAGTAAAATGTGAGTCGAGAGACAATGAATCAAACCAAAATCTAGCATCATCTTGTAAAGAAGAGGGAAAAAATCTGAAGTATATGCCATCATCACAAATGTTCCCACCAAGACAAGAATGTATCCACTCTTCAAATTTTTTAAATGTAAATGAGGGTTCTCCCACTCCGAATCATGAAAGTATGGCAGAAGTGTGATATCCTCCAAATCAACGTCGAAAAAAGCTGAAGAAGATGTCATTTTGTTGTAAAAAAATTTCTCAAGAAAATGAAAATAAACAACCAAACGACTCAATAAGTGGAAAATAAATGAAATGTAAAGACACAACATTAAGAGATAGAAGTATCACACTAAAGCTCTCAAAATCAATCAAAAAATGCTAATAATAGAAACCGTTGTCCCCGGCAACGGCGCCAATTGATTGAACCGAAAAACGTGCAAGGGCACGCCTTCCACTCCCAAGCATAGGAGCGTCAATACAATATATTTATAAATAACCCAGTGAGTACCGGGTCGGATCATGGGGACAAGTCATTCTACACTCGCAAAATTGATCGATAAAGAGAGAAAATATCGTGAGACAACCACCTCAATTATAGTGGAAAAGTATGAAAATTTGTGTTGAATCTACAATTCTAGCCTACGCACTAAGGGTGGAGAGCCGAACCGGCAAGTAACGAGGAGGGCTCATGTGGTGTGCATATGAATGAGGCTGTGGGCGCAAGAAATCATCCCAAATATAACTCAATTGATTATCCGGCTAATGAAGCTCAATCGGAAAATGCGACATTTCATCGAGCAAGTGGGGTGCAATAAGTAATGAATGAAACACATGCGAGTAATAGACAATGAGCACATTAGAGAGGGTCCGCTAGGATGAGCCTCTTCTTGGATTTCCCCTTAGGGTTCCAATAAACAAACTAACTCATGTTTCATCCACCAATTTAGAAGATAAACACATGCTAAAGATGAAATTAACAACCCAATCAATAACAATCACACAGCACAACCACACAAGTAAGATTTAGAGAATCATGATGAAAAAGGAGAAGTCTTTACTCAAAACTATCATCCAAATTACAACACAAAAACTTAAATCAAATACACAAGAGATTAGAGAAATTTCACCCAAGTATCACTCCAAGATGAAATCTTCCTCTCCCAAATGCTCCTCCAAACTCCTCAAGCCTCATCAATGGCCTCCAACCTTAACCTTAGCCTTTGGGGAAGAAGAGTGGCCCCCAAACCCCTAAACAACTGTCCAAAAAACGAAGCTGAAACCACTGGAAATGAACAGGGCCGAAAGAAAACTCAAAATTCGCATCTGGGAACGCAATCGGGCTTGCGGGTCGGGGAAATAGCGCCCGACCCGCCCACAAAAGCTGCGCACTCCTGGGGCTTGAAACGCAGCGGAGCGGGCCGGGTCGGACCCCGGCCCGCGTGACAAATTGCCCGCCCACTCCAAAGGAGAGGGCGCTGAGCCCGAAAAAATAAAAACGCGGGCCACGTGCAAGCACGTGCCCCCGCAATACTCCAGCCCGCACGGATAGGCGCCATGTGGCGCCACCAGATCGCATCACGTGGCGCCCAATGACATTTTTCTTTTTCTGGTTTTTAAAACAGTTCTCTCATTTAAAAATTGCTGAAAAATACCTAGGAGGTCCAGAAAGTTTCCAAAATATTCTGGAAAATTCCCAAGACTCCCAAGAGTACCTGAAAAATACGAGAAGGAGAAATTAGTCCATTTGATTATGAAACGAATATAATGACTATTGTAACACAATATTGACTTCCAATAATCCTATAAAATAATCCATCGCTCAATTAATTCTCAAAAATTGACAATAATATCGCAATAATACCAGGAGTGCATGAAAAATATCGGGAAGCCAATAAAGGCGATAAAATCCATATTTTGTGCCAAGAATGAGAGTAAGCTCCTAAAATGATATGAAATGAAAATGTACCCAAAAAGAGCAAGTTTAAGCCTAATCTTTAGTACAAAATAGAGGTAATTAGGGGGTATAAATATACACTTTTCACTCCGAATCACCAGAATGGTGTGAGCTTGAAAATATGGTTGGAGCCTATTTGTTGAGAAAACAAGGGTATAATCTAATTTATTTATTTGAATATACCTGACTTCAACCCCTCTGAAAATTTGACTAGTGTAATAGATCGGTCGATGCACTCTAGATTCCTCATTGACCATGGCCGAGCTAACTGTTTCTTGAGTAGCCTCCATGTAGATGGTCAACGGGTCCATTGCGTTCGGTTTCATCTGGAGTGTGGGACTGTAGAGGTAGTCCTTCAGCTTGGAGAAAGCTCTAGTGCAGTCTTCATCCCATTCAACAACCTTCTGCTCACCCGTGGGTTGGACTAAGGCATTTCTCAAGACTTTGAAGAAGGTGAGGGATCTCTTTGCTGGTTTGGACAAAAAGCACCCGAGGGCAACAATCCATCCATTCAATCTCTGGCGTTCCTTGATGGTGTTAGATCCGTTCATGTTAATTAGTGCCACAACTTTGTTAGGATTGACCTTGATCTCTTGGCTTGTGATCATGAAACCAAGGATTCCAAATCAGACACAAAAGGTACACTTAACAGGGTTCAATCAGAGATTGTGCCTCCGAATTTCCTTGAAGGTCTCTAAAAGGTCTTCGATATGGTCTACTGAACTCTTCGATTTAACCAACATGTCGTCGACATACATTTCTATATTTCTTTCGATCTTAGACTTAAAGACCGTGTTCATCATTCTCTACTAGGTCACTCCAGCGCTCTTCAATTCAAATGGCATCTTCTTGTAGCAGAAAATCCCTCAATCAGTAATGAAGGATGTTTTTTCTTCATCTTCGGAAGCCATTTGGATTTGGTTGTAACCGAGGTGTTGTGAACAAGATTGTCGATCCGAGGCAGGTGGTAGCTGTCTTTGGGGCAGGACTTGTTGAGGTTGGTAAAGTCCACACACATCCGCCATTTATCACTAGCTTTCTTTACCATCACCACGTTAGACAATCATTTCAGATACCAAACCTCTCTGATGAAGCCGCCTCCAGTAGTCAATCTAATACTACTATGGCCGCCTTCATTTTTCCACCCCCAATGTTCCTCCTCTTCTGCTTCACAGGTTTGAAGGTTGGATTCACGTTCAACTCATGAGCGATCACCTGGGGATCAATGCCGGACATATTATCTGGTGACCAAGCAAAGACATCCACGTGGCCCTTAAGAAAATGACCAACTTTTCCTTTAGGTTGGATGGCAGTCTCGACCCAATGTACATTGTCTTGCCCTCGTTGGCTGACACTAGGATCAGCTTTGTTTCCTCAACGGGGGCAAGTCGTCGATCCACGAAGTCGTTCCTGCTGTCAATGAGGTCACCCGGATATGTTTGCTCTGACCATGTGGCTCTGGTGGACATGAGGTAGCACAACTTAGAGTGGATTTGGTTCGCTCTCACCCTTCCTAACCCTTGGGGGTCTGGAACTTGATCATTTAGTGGAACGTGGAGACCACCTGTTCCACCAAATTAAGGAGTGGTCGCTTTATAGATCCGCTGTATGCTGAGTTGATCCTCACCATTATAAATTTGGTCTTGCGGATAACCTGGTACGGGTACTTTTTGAGGGTCATCGATAGTGTGATCATTCCCGCAAGAGGGGATGGCATGCCCGGTGAAGCCGATGATGGGGCCTGAACATGGTTCTAATGCAGATGATCCAAGCCACATCTTCTCCAACGTGGTCATGAATAGCACGTCGCACGAACTGCCAATGTCGACAAGTAATCGTCATACCTCGATCGTGCCAATGATGAAGCTGATAACGATGGTGTCATCATGCTGCAGCTTGACACCCTCCATATGTTCATCTGAAAACGAAAACGGGGTCATTATGTCTATCGGCCGCTTCTGCCCCACAGGTGCGGTCATCACCCTCCCATCAAACAAACCACGAGACGAGGTTGATAACCCGCTTGATGTTGGTCCATCAGGTATCATATCAATCTTGTCAATACCGAGCAGAGTCAGGGTATCTGTTTCAAAGAGGATGTGCCCCTTTGCCCCTTGAGTAGTGGGGTGAGTCGACATCGTCAATATTAGGTGGAGAAGGGGATGTTGACTCTTTTTTCCACAGAAAGCACCAACTGTTGACGGGCAAATCTGCCAACCAGTGAGTAGGATGCTGACGAGGATGCCTCCAGTCGACGTGACGCTCCGTCAGCTAAGGAGTGGGACTCGAGGAGAGGTGATCCCAAGTCGAGAAGAGCTAAGTTCGAGCTGTTGTGTCGAATTCCCCCCTAACTCTGAGCTGTCTTGCGTAGGTCTGCAACACAGAGAAATTGTTAGGGTGTTCGGATCTGGGTTCCAACTCAAATCCCCTTCGATAAGTCAGTGTATGACTAAGAAGGAGTTCGGGGCAGCTAGGTCCGACCTATGGGGAGAGCGTCCGATCACTGTCTCGTCGAGCTATGGAAGAAGAAATATAGAGTGGAAGCAGGTATTAGAGTGTCAGAGTACTTGAGTGTTTAGTATCTCTGTAGCTTCGTCTTATCTTCATTGAGACTACTTATAAGTGTGGGTCGCCCCTGAGTGTCGTTAGTGGATAATGACATTGCCCTTATGACGGCATGGTTGTCCCTGAAAAGAGCATAACTGCTGACCATTTACTCCGTCATTACTGACTGACCCATTATTAACCGGTCCTTTAATAATCGGAAGCTCAACGGGCGTATGAGCTGTCGCTTTGACTGTGTAAGCAGTTAACTGCTTATATGGGCCTCTGGCCATTGGGCTAAGAAGATGCATTCCTCTTGGGCTTCCTTACTCTTATGAAATATCTTTCCACGTCGAGTGGGCCAGCCCAATACAGAAACAACTACGATTCGTCTGAACTCGCTGTGATTTAGATGTAGTTCAAGCCTAATCGCCCTGCCTTCAAAACAGTAATTAAAAAGGAGACCCTGATTAAAGCCTAACCGGTCTGTCCCAAAAAGGGCATAGCAATGCCCGAGAATTTGGGCAATAAAAGTATAAAAGCGACTAATTCCTCGTGGAACTTCTGTTTATTGGGCTGGCAAGATGCAAGTGTGAGTCATTTGTATGCCCCTCAATTCACCATCAGAACACGGCAACTGGATGTGATTGGGTGAGGTTTTTAGGTCCGAAGTTAATGGGTGGATGGTGGTGGGTGCCTGGAGGGGGTTGGGTGGAGCCCAATCCCAATCGGTGGGAGAGTGACGTAACCCCACACCTCTTAATGGGACAAAGGCGTGAAACCAAGTTTTATTTTACTTCATTTTATTTTGCTTTTGTTTTTTGGCTAATATTTACGAGGTTCTTATTCTTTGGGAAATTTCATGAGAGTACCACTTGATTAAGAAATATTGGTATGATTTGCACCGGCTACTTGAAATTAACATAGCGCTATCATGGTACTAGTCATAATAATCCCTTTCATTGTAGATTGGAAAGAAAAAGTTACTGAATTCTCTCTGATGATAATTGTTCGAACCTGAGTGGAGTTTCACAAAGGCCAAGTTATCGCCAAAGGATTGTAGTCTAGCAGTATTTACCTCCGCTTCCTAGTGAGGACACCAGGGTTCGATCACTGGTGGAGGCGGAACGCCCGCGCGCCTTTAACTAGCTTTCCGATGTATCAAAAAAAAAGGCCAAGTTATCAATCAATTCAAGATGTTAGTTGAGAATATCTCGGCAATTGATAAGAAGATGGGCAACACCCCTCAAATCCCTACTTGAGGTATGCCATAGTTAGAAAAGAAGTCCATGGCCAGTTGAACATGAATTTGTTTAGAGACAAAGCTCCGACCCAAAAAGGCCTCGAGCCTCAGATCATTATCCATGTTGTGAAGAAGCCCACTGACAGTCATCTTGATTTAGCCATTATGAAGGTCATACAGTCTCACAGCCCCTTCATCAAAAAGGTAACAGAAAGAAGGGTCGGACGATTATTTCTCCTTCTTAGAACTCCTATCAGCCATATTACCTACATGAAGGCATGTGTTGTCATGATCAAAGACACTCCCAAGCACGAGCAAAAACACAAGGAAAACCCTTGTCAAGATGAGACCAATTCCTTCCACAAAGCCCTCATAAAAGCTAGTGAGATCTACATTACAATCACCATATTGGAAGCCCTCATCAAAGCTAATAAGATATGTCCCACAACAATCACCCTAGGAATAACAGTCACACATGTTCCTGTGCGACTGATGCTCCCTAAGTCCTCTCATAAGCCAATGAGATATATATTGGATATTGAGACACACCTAGTATGATTTTGATGATGAGCAAACAATTACGTGTGATAATCAGGTTTTTGTGATTGTGTAGGTATTTAATATATATTGCAAAAGAAGTTAAGTTCAAAGCTGTTTCGGTGTGTTTTCTCACCACAGTTTGGTAGTCTCGAAGATCGGAGGTCGACGTGGTCACATGAGACACGTGCGTCCTCTGAGATCGGGTAATGGCGCGTTCGCTCGATCAAGAATGCACGGATCCGTGCGTCCGTATCTCGAAGGGTACCTTCAGGAGAACGACGGCCTCCTCGAGTGGAATGACGAACGAGCTCGGGATCGAGATTGCTCGGCTCCGGTGGATGAAGCATCAAAGGGTAGCTTAGACAGGGTGAAGCTTCCTTGACCTACACAGACGAGAAAGCTCGTCAGGTGTGTCGGACCTTGGTTCCGACCAAGTCCCCTCCGATATCTAAGTCAGATCTGATCTGAAGGATGCTCGGTGGAATTGAGTATGGTTCGTAGAGTGACCGGTACACCAATCCTCAGGGCGAGCTATTGAGGGGAAATCTAAGGTGGAAGACAAGGTCGTAGGAGGAAGAATACCTAAGTGTAGAGTATTCAGAATTCGGTACATTCGTCTTTCGATCTCTGGGTCTCTTGTAGGGATTGAACCGCCCAAGTCTCCCTCATCATCCCTCTATTTTTGCCCCACGTCTGCGTCTCTTTCATGGTCCCTTGATGGGCCATGAAGTCGAGCGTAATGGCGATTCCAGTGGCATAATCCGAGGGGCAGTTTCTGTAACTGTCGAAGATCAGCGGTTCTCTTAATCTCGATTTTGGACCGGCGTCATCAGATGTGCTCGCGGGGCCTCTGGGCCAGTGCCAAATCTTTCCCCGGTCCATGGACTTAGCCCGTTCTGCCTTGGCCCGTTCAGGAGGATTGTATCAAAATTTATGAATGGCAGTCTACTTCAAAGGCTTAAGGAGCTCACCAAAGACTAATGAAGACATTCAAAATGGAGAGCTCATAGTCAAGTTGGTGATGAAGCTCAATCAAAGCAATCCAAGGCTCAAGAAGAATCAAAGATATGGAGTTGGTCTTCAAGTATACATCAAGACTACAAGATATTGGTAATTTTGATATAAATATATGCATGTCTTTAAGGTTCTATTTAAACATACTTAAGTGGTCCTGATTTAGTCAATTCCCTGGCCTAGTCAATTCCCTGGCCTCGTCCGCTGGACTGCAAGGAGTCGAATCATGACTATGTAAGTCCATTGACTATACCAAAGTCAAATCTATATATTAAAACACAACTGTTTTTGAATTCTAGGGCTGACTAGGACAAGCTGACTAGGACAAACAGGTTGATAGAAAGACGGCTTGGATTTAATCTTGAGTAATGAATGGTTGAGAGAGATTTTGTGAAAAAAATTGGAGGGAAAAACATTTATAAGGAAATGAAAGTTTATGGGGAATGAAACTTTATGGGGAATGAAAGTTTCTAGGGAAAATGAAACTTTATGGTGAATGAAAGTTTTTTGGGAATAGCAGAGTGCACGCAATTAATGCATTTGAGAAAAAACATAAACCTGCACTTAATGCTGCAGATTGAATGTTGCTACAGATCGAATGCTATCTTTCTCAATGTGGGGCACACCGTCTCTTCGACTCATGGGGCACAGATGCGCGCCAAAGGCGCCCGCTAAATTGTTGTTCCGTGCCTAAAGCGTACGCGCCGATTTTTTTACTCTAATTTGTTGTTCCATGTCGAAGGCGCCCGCACCGAATTTGTTGTTCCGCACCGAAGGCGTCCGTACCACTAAATATTTTTATGGTAATTTGTTTTTCCTCGCAATTTTGGCTGTGAAAATAATTTTTGGGGGGAATAAAGATATCTCGAAGGAAAATCTTAAATGAACTGTGCCCGCGGGCACGGATTATGACTAGTATACAATAATAATCTTGTTCAAGATAAATCGTAGCCCTCCTTGTTTTAGGAGGTGGCAACTGTAAGACCCGTGTTACGGTTGTTGAGCTACACTCAAGCTGTGACATGACAATCTTATAGAAACCGATTTCTTGATAACATCTTGACCTGACCTAAACCGTCGTCTCGTGCATACACCGAGCACCGGCGTAAGTCTAACCAAAGATGTAGTCTAAGACATGACCCAAACCAACATGTCATGCATACACCGAGCGTCGGGGCAAGTCAGGCTATACACGAAAACAAGGGTCCGACTAGGCTAGCCATTATGATTTGGATGAGCACATTCATGATCACAAATGACTAGGGGTAAAAATCGAAAGGAAATCATATTTAATATGATTGACGATGAGTTCGTCTACCGACTGCAGAGTCAGACAACATGTTGAGACACACTCAAGGTTGTCAGACTCAGGGTAGTCGGATCCCTCTCTCACAAATGTTATTATATAATAAACTGTTTATTATTATGGCTTTAATAAATTTAGTGGGAGAATATAGTTTTATTAAAACCCATTAAAACTATACATCGAACATATGCTGACTAAGTGTCTACTAAATTGCAGAATAGATTCAGGTCTAAAGTATATGATAGAGAAGAATGTGCTCGATGGAACAAACTATAAGGATTGGCTTAGAAACATTAAGTTAGTCCTCCCTCTAGTTGGGATTGGATACGTGCTGTTCGAGGACCCTCTGGAAAAACCGGACGAAAATGCGACTCCCGAGGAAAAGAAAGCCTATAAGTTGTACAAGAGGGATGCAGAGAAGGCCAGGTGCCTTACTCTGGCTTCAACGAATAACGAACTGCAGAGGAAGCACGAACATTTGGATGTTCAAAGCATGCTTCTGAATGCAGAAGAGTTATACGACAAGCGGTCTAGAGCTGCCAAGTTTGAAGCCACGAGCAACCTCTGGGGCACAAAGATAGAGACAGGGCCCGTACAAGATCATGTCATTAAGATGATCGGGTACGTAGAAGACGCCACCCAGTTGGGTTTTGTCCTGGACAATGAGACGTCCATGGACATCATCCTTAGGTCTTTAACCCCCAGCCGTCAAGCCTTTCATTACTGGTTTCATTATGAACAGTATTGAAATGGATCTTTCCGGTCTCCTCAACATGCTTAGGCAGTTTGAGGAAATCGAGAAGAAACCGACTGCGTTGGTTGTTGGCTCTGCTTCTTCAGACCAGCCGAAAGGCAAGGGTAAGAAGAGGCAAGTCCCACAACCTGCCAAGGTGAAGACGGGGAAGAAAAAGATGAAAGGGACCCCGTCGAAGTCTGAGTGCTTCCACTGCCATAAGATGGGCCATTGAATGAGGAACTGCAAGGTTTACCTTGCAGAAAAGGAGAAGGGGGCATACTGATGACTCTACCTCAGGTACAACAAATTAAATTCAATAAAGTATAAATATGTCCACAAATGCTTTATCACATATTATGAGATACTAAGACATTTGTGTAATGTATACAGGTGGCTGATATGAAGCAGAGGTTGGAAGAAGTTCCGAGGACGGTCGTCATCTGAGCAATCGTTGCTGCTGGGGCCGTGCGAGGACTTCAAGAGACATGGAGAAGAAGGAGCTGATACTGTTTTCTTTGAATAAAATGTATCGTTCCTTAAAAAAATGATTGAGTGTTTAACACTCAAAGTTTATTTGATAAACAAATTATGATTCATTTATATGAATCCGTTGTTTGAATAAATGTCTCGGTAAATGTGCTTTCTTTTGAAATTTTGATTTTTTGCGAATGGCTTAAATTTCTGTGAATGTGGCTATCTGAGTTGGTTGCATAAATTCTCGAACTATGATGCAGAGCTTCAGAAAATTTTGATTGTTTGGAGAGGACTTAATGTTAAGTCAGTCGATAGTTAAGTATAAGTTCCAGAAGCGTATAAATTGTGTGTGATCACAATTGTACGCATATTAAGATTAATTCTTAATAAACTATATTTGATTCTTAAAGAGTTATTATTAAATGTAGTTAAAGGGAAAAAGTACAGTGTAGGACGTTTGACTGAGTAAGTCAATGTCAAGATTCCTTAAACCGATCTTGACATGACTCATTCGTCAAACCCAACTTAACACAGGTACGTTCCATCTAAGCACATATCAAATGGTTATGCTCTTCATATAGATAGTCTAAATATGATTTAGAAATATAATTGAAGTACTTAACCAGATAATTCTTAAAGTCAGTGGGAGCTAGCTCATATACTTAGTTCCGGTTTCTCGGACTAAGTAAAAAGGTTTCCAACTTATTTAGATCATCTATATAAAACATTGAATCAAAATAGTTTTGATTCAATCAAATATATAGAGACTTAGGGTGTCATGTATGTACTTGCCATATTGACACATAATAATTGTAATGAGCTGAGACTGACTTATAGAAATGTTAAACCCTACATCTAAATTGTATGAGCTAATTATTAGCTATACAAAGAAAGGAAAAATGATCCAAATCATTTTTCAAGGATCAACCTTGTGTGATCAAGAGATGTATAAATAATAAATCCATTAAAATGCATTATAGATACTCGTTAGTAAATCCACTCTTAGGTTTATCATATGAATGTCCAATATGACTGATATGCTATAACGGTATGAGATACCGAGATAAATAGCCTAAGTGCAAGTGGGAGATGTAGGAGGATATATGCCCATAAGGCGATTTATCCTAAGTGTACATCTTGTTAATAGAATATATGGTGTCCATTATCCTAAGTATGAATTCAGATGAATTATATACTTAAATAATGTCCATAGACTTAGAGTTAGGTCCTTACTATCCAGATTAGATCTCGATTATGAGTAGTAAGCGGCCGTATAGAAACTTAAGTCTTAAACGGTTCGTGGTCATAGATGTGTCGAGAACTGGATATCGGCACATCGGATAGACCACTGTGTCTTTGTCTTACCTTAGGGTAATGATGATCTTATAGTCATTCGACTTGGTGAAGTCGGAGACGAGACACATGTGCTCATTGGAGAATGAGTTCACTGAACGACCAACTTAGAGTTATTAAATGGTTAACTTTAACTAAACTGTCTATAATAACTCTAGGGTGATGATAGGTAAGCTGGTCCTTAAGACCTGAAGTCATTTGTACGAACCTGTGAGTAAATGGTATCACTTAGACCTATGATCTAGCTTCGAGGCTAGGCCTGCTGAAAGATCCTAGATTGGGTTACACCTGAAGCTTTTGAGGCGACTAGATGACTAAGATGGGATTCGTCTCTTCTGTTAAAGGGAAGTTAGTGTCACAGGCTCAGTACGGTCTTTGTGTTAATCCTCGGCCGGGGTATGTTGTAAGATGTACAAGGTGAATACAACAAAGACCGATGTATACTGACCAATGTTGTCTAATGGGGTTGACAGTAAACCATACCCTAGGCCAACAGAGACATAGTCTTGACGAAAGGACTATAGCTAATGGTATTCATCACTGAAACAGTCAATGTGAACCCAACGATACTTTTGTCAGTGGGTCGATCACGTTATGATGATTCTAAAACAGTGATGACAACTACTGCTCGTGGTGACCGTCGTCTAGGGGTTTCGAGCCTCAACCTGTAGTAAGGTCAGGCTGTATGGTCTCACACCGAGTAGCGTTCGTGTCTTAGTAATAGGAAGATTAATAAGAGAAATTCATTCGATGAAATAGAATAGTTAATGTTCACAAGCCAGTTGTGAGACTAAGTCGTAGATGCAATAGGGACTTTGGTGCATTTGATGCAAACAAAGATTAAACGTGTCGTAAATTGGTTACGAAAATATTTGTAGGAACAAAAACATTGGAAAGGGTTACCTGGTTAACAGGATCGTTTTGGTCTAAACACGGGTTCAAACCGCATCCAAGTCGGAGCTCAAACGAGCCCAGAAACACAAAAAACATTCAAAGGCAAAGTGGGTTAGACCCACTTGGGCTAACGGGTCCATCCACAAAGGGCTAAGGGGCGCAGCCGACTGGAAACAACGGGCGCTCGCCCGCTGCTAAGCGGGCGCGGCCCGCTGCTTGTAGCAGGCCCACGCCCACTGCACAACGGGCCGGCCCGCTGCGACAGCAGGTGCATCCCGCTGTTCACATCGAGAGCACGCCCGCTGCTGCAGCGGGTGCGGCCCGCTACTGTAGCAAGCCTGGCTCGCTGATTGCATCAGGCGTGCGCCTGCTGCTCAGCAAATGCAGCCTGCTGGCAACAGCGGGCGCGCTCGCTGTCCCGCAGGCCGGCGCGCTCGCCTGCCTTTGCCTTGGGCGGGCGTGCCCGCAGCTTAAGTGAAAATAGGGTTTTTTTTGAAACCCCTTATGACGGCTACGAAATTGACTTTTTACCCATCTTTGGGCAATTGTTTGAGGGGTCAAACGAAGTCGAAATTCGTCGATGTTCGTTCCTACACGTTCACCATTCGAAGCCCTTCGGATTGATAGCTTGTTTGATGTATAAAGTTTAATGGATAAGGAGAATTAATTCATTGAAGTTGGCCTTTATGAAAGGCTTACTAAACTTCAATTAAAGCTAAATTAGCTTTAATTAATTTCTCCTTTATTTGTTTTTTGTCCCACATTGCTCGTAACGAAAAGATAGGTGTCGACTCCCTATATAAATAGGGGTGCACTCTCTTCGTTGAAAAACACACCAAATCCTCGATCGAGTAGCTCCGGATTTTAGAGCAAGCTCGATCTACGACTAAACTATTCTTTCTCTCTCTTCTTCCTATTCTCCCGACTTGTCCTAGCAAGACTACGAAGGGGGTTTGGATTCAGATCCAGACGTCTAAGACGTGGGTCTACTCAAGTGAAACCTTCTACCACGTGTGATCGGCTTGGAGGCGGATGTCGGCTCGGGAAGATCGGTTCGAAGGTGCGCGGCGGCTCGTGTGGATTGAGTCAAGGAAGTTCGGCTACGAGGAGTGTCAAAAGCCGGTGCGGTACATCTTGCCCACCCCAGGGTCGAGATTCTGGGTATGTTCTCTAAGTGATTTTAGTGTAATTTAATTTCGTCGCAATAGGATAGATCCCTCTTGGGTTTCAGATCCATCCCAAGTTGGCATAGATCTGGCTAGGTTCTGGCTCCCTCAGGGCCTAGCTAAATTGTTTAGCTAGCAAGTTTTAATTTTTCGCTGCGCTTTATGCCTCTATGGTCCGTCTGACTTAGGACGGACACAGATCCGAGCTCTGAGGGTCCGCCAAAACCCCTAAAGGTACAACCCTCCTGTTGAATCACTCCACGAGCTTCCTATATTTCAAAGGAACGTCTAGGGGGTTGGATCTGGGTTCAGACCTAAATCCACTCCGATGCTTAAGCTAGAATAGGAACTTAAGAGAGAGCTTGGAGCTGTCGAGATTGACCCACGGAGGCTCGTCACGAGTCTGACGTTGCAAGCTATTTGGATAAAGAAATATTAAGTGAAGTGCAGAATGTCAGTGTGCTAAGTTTTGTACCTCCCTTGTTCTATTCATCTCCAGTGTATTTATAGACCTCCGAGGTCTCTTCAGTGACGTTGGAAGGATAACAATCATCCATTATGGTGCCACGATCCTCCCCCACTAATTGGGGCAACTGTCGTCCCTGTCCTCGCTATTTATGAGCTTCCTTCAATCCGATATTCGATGGGAGGATGTGCAACAGATGAATGGCATGTGGGCTTTGACTGAGTCAGCTTCAGTATTCTTTCATGGGCTTTGTGGGCTTTTATAGCTCACCAAACAAATCCCTCAAGAGCCGGCCCAAAGAAGCAACATGACCCTTTTAGTTTGCTGGAAGAGGGGGATGATAGTCTAGGTCCTAAAGTCCCTTATCTAAGTTGAATTGGAGCACTTCTCTCTCTGGCTAACTACTTGCATCCCGATATAGTATTTACAGTAAATCTACTAGCCAGACATAGTGTTGTGCCAACTGATCGAGCCGGACCTAACTTTGAAACGATGTCGTTTACCGCAAGCGCACGGTATAGTGGCAAGCGGGTATCGAACACGGGGAAGCGATGCTATACTACCTATCTACTCCTAGGTTGAGTTAGAATTGCAGGTTTATTGGTGGATATGGAGTGTGGAAGGTCATAATGGTGATGGGTGCGAAGGTTGGGTCACTCAACGTCGCAGACTCGCAGATAGGGGAACTAGGGCATTAGGGATCACCACTTAGACCGTCGGGGATCGACGTTGGAATAGAATCCTTACGTTGCATTAGGGTTAGAGGACTAATCTACCAATCCAAACCACTCTCGTGGGTTAGAATTGTGAGGTATTTTGGTAGCTCTCATTGACGCAATAGCGGTAGCCGTCAACGTAGCGGTATAGTTCGTCGATGGATCCCCACAAAGCACGAGCTGGACATGGTCACGAGCCTTGGTTGGATCCATCGATTTCCCTATTCGAATTCCTAGATACCCCTTAAGCACATCAATTCCACATACCGTGGGCATGATCTCAGTACGGGTTATCTACAGATTCGGTGAGATCTACCGAAATACAACCCTAAATCCCTAATTCAATGTAGAGATTTAGATCTACGTCTTCCCCCTAGGATCTTAGGGCTAACCCATCAACCCTAGAAAAGAACTACTTGCTTATTACAATATTAACGAACAAAAACACCATTTTTAGAGAAGAAATCATCTCAGCAAATTAATAGAATAAAGGTTAAAAACTTACAGCGAGATGAAGAAAATAGACGAGCAATAGATCCAAAAAAGAATTGGAATTCCCAATACGCAATAGCAATATCGTTCCCAAAATAATAATCCAACAATTTCGATCCAAAAAGTATTCAGTAGTTTAATCTAAAATCTAACAATTGTTCTGTACAATTTCCGCTCCCTAAAAACGTCTCCAAAACTCAGAAAATGAATCGCCCCATAAACCCCTCAAATCCGCCAGCCTTTTCTCCCCCAAAATTGTGAAACAACCGCTCCAAATTCTTTCCAAGAATGGCCCTCAGCATCGTCGACCAAGTGGGTGACTCGGTCGAGCATCGTGTTGATCGGTCGATCGATCGAGCAGATGAGCTGCTCGACCGAGCACTACAGGGAATCCATAAAATATCCAAATCATTGCTCTGCCTACCCAGAAAAAGTACGCATCTGCTCGATTGATTATGCAGATGCTCGATCGAGCAGTCCACTGCTCGGTCGAGCAGTGGACAGAGCAGTGGTCGAACAACGGCCTTTTAGAGCTCTGCTCGGTCGAGCAATCGAATGCTCAGTCAAGCGGTGGTCAGACAGCACCCAAGGAGAGATTTCAGCAGATTTCTCAGATTTTTCAGCCTGTGCGGTCTAACAGATTGCTCTGCTCGGTCGAGTAGGTGTCAGACACACTTCAGCAGAATTTCAGCACTGCAGCATCATCTTGCAGAAATTCCCCACCCCTCATCCGACCTCTGATTGGCAAGTTCTTGGTGGCGTTGGAACCATCTTGAAGTCTATTATCTGAGGAAAATATCCAAAAAATAGTGAAAAATCCCAGGTGATAGAAGATTTGAAAATAGTGCACGTCTATCCTGTTTCCAGCACTTCGGGTAGCTCGATTCCTTCGCCGCATCATAGTTCGATCGAGAGACCTTCTCTCTTGCCCTTCCTTGCTCCATTATTCTTCTTTGGCACCTCGAGCATGTCATCATGAGTCTCATTGGTGCTCTCACATCGCCGATCGTCTTATTGACTCCAAATTGCTCCAATATCGTCCAAATCCTTGAAATGGACATAAACGCTCCGAAAGTCATATTATTCCAAATAACAGCGTAAAAGCGTATGAAATATGTAATTGATCAATCATTTTGATGTGTAATCTTATAGATAAAATAAGGAATATAATGACACATCAAAATCCCTCAAGCTTACCTCTTACTCGTCCTCGAGGAAGACTAGTAAGAAGCTAACACGGGAGAGAGATACAATGGAGACGTGAGGCGGTGGTGTGTAATGGGGACAAGGGGTTCAATCTCAAATTCAGAAAATACAGGAACCCAAGATATGCAAGATCCCTTGAACACACGTCAATATTAATTTAGAACACATATACACAACAAATATTTAAGTCTCGCTCAAATTGAAAAAACGTGGATTTCAATAAATAAAATGAAGTTGATAAGCAATAAAAAGAGATTAGAGTTATATCATTTCATAGTTTATCATGCAATATACTAAGTTCACAGAAATGAAATCAATGTTCACAACTCATTCTCTAAGCAGTGTAATATGTCATGATCAAACGTTTTCAAGCATGCGTGGTATTTTGTTATACTTCATGGAATGAATTTAGCAAATTCAATCAAGGTAAGGCATCGACACACTTCGACTATTTCAAGACTCCTAGAACCCATAACCTTTGACATGTCTTAGTTCTATAAAGAAATAGGATAAGGATATGGGATTTTGTAGTTTTATATTGTTTTTGGCTATATTAAAATTTCATATGCATTTTTCTTTTTTTGTATACACGAGATAACTCAATATATACAAAAAGCGGCCTACGCATCCCAGACCAGACGGTCTTAGGGCATTGGGTTACAAAGAACCCCTAGGGCCTTTTGTTCATGATATTTGTTTAATTTTTGTATTTTTAGGATTTTTGCAAACTCACGTAAACGTGATGGAATGTAAAATATGATCAAAGATCATTTATTGGCTATTCACAAAAGAAAAAGAAAAGGCATAGAATTTAGATATGGCTCGGTTTCAGGAATCCTAATCATCACTACTTTGGTCGTCGTGGGATTATCCTATCTCTTTTGAATCACTCAACATCCATGAAGCAATAGAATTATCAATCAAAACACGCAGAAGTCAAATAATTTTCAAATTTGATTCATTCATTTTTAGCTTAACTGTTTCGAGAATATGGTTGTGAAACTATGGATTCTACTATGAAAAAGCATATTAATAAAGATACACTAATCAAGGAATCAAACTCTAATCTAACAGATATCAATGTTCATAAAAAAATTAATTCCACGATATTTCATAAAAAAATAACGTATATGAGACATAAATATAGAAGTGGACATGGTTCACATGGAGATTTCGAAGAGAGTTTCACGATGAAGAATAGTGTGTGCACTATGCACTCCCCCAAGCTTTAACATCACATTGTCCTCAATGTGTGTATGATATAAAGAGAGGACAACGACAAGATAGGGGGGTGCCACTCAACAAAATAGTTTCTCTCCCCTAAGCTTAAACATCACATAAAAATTCGGGAGAGATGCAAAATAATCGCCAAAATATAAGGGTGAGCATGGATAATAGATAGTGGGTTTGGTGCAAAAGATAATTGAGCCATTAATTGGGGTGAATTTATTAAAATAAAAACATATAAAATAATGTACGGTCCTCTCGCTGCCGAGAGGACTCGTGATTATTAAACGCATAAAATACTACGCTACTAGATTGGTACCACCTGTAGCAAAAGGCGGATCCAGAATCTTTGCCGGTACAGGCAGCTTCTCTATCTGCACTTTTCGTGGCTCCGCCAGGTGCGTATTCCCACGGGCTCCTTCAGATTCCAGTAATGCGACTCCCAGCATCTCTCCAAGGACTCCACATATACCCTGCAAAATACAAGCCGGATTAATCTGATGTGGAATATTTTCCCCTAAAATAAAATTTTTCCAAAGAAGATCGTCGAAAGAAATATGTAAAGGAAAAATAGGTAGACGATACTTCCCTAAAAATACATCTCTGCTCTCATGTACCACGACAGGCAGTTTCTTGTCGTTTATCTAAGTCTTTTCAGGCAGCTCTGGCATATGCGTATGGGTCTCATCATGCAACTCCTCATTCTCAGATTCTTCAAGCACGGTCACGTCCAAGCATACCTCCGGTCCAAAATTGTAAGTGTCCTGCAATAGGTACGACGTGTCAAAAAGATCTGGATCAGAATAAATATCAGATGTGATGCGTGATTCAGAAATGTAGTGGGTAAAAAGATCTCCCTGAGTGGAAGCAATAAGCTCTGGTGGGTGGTCCTCGGCGTTAGTGGAAGGATGAGGTGGCTCTATGTGCTCAGGCATCTCCCCCACAGGCTCAAGAGATGAGAGATACTCGTTAATTTTGTCCTTATCCTTCTGCCATCGATCATGTGACTCATTCAGCATAGCGCTGACAGCCGTGCTCTCCTCTACCGATGCCATGAATGCATTAAGTGTCAAATTGAGAGGATGGTCAGGACTCAAGAGACAGACACGGCTTTCGTAGGGCATGTGTCCCTCCTTGTCACAAGACTCGCAGTAGGCATAGCTATCTGAATATTGATCATATCCTTCCATCTGATAGTATGAGTCCTGTGAATAATATTCGAATTCTTCCATAGGAGCCTTATATTGTGCTAAATAATCATTGCCTGAATAATTCCAAGATTGATCCATCGTATCTGAATAGCCAAAAACAACAACCTGGAAAAGATATTAGTGGTACAAGAAAAAGAGATAATAATAAACCGGGTGGCATGGAAAATATATCTCTTTGATATATATATATACTAGTCATTACCCGTGCCCATAGGGCACGGTTTATTTAATGGCTGAGTTTCTCTCCCCCACAAATTTCAAGTTCCCCCAAATTTCAAGTTTTCCCACAAAATTTCAAGTTTCCCCCCAAATTTAAGTTTTCCCCCAAAATTTAAGTCCCCCCAAAATTGTCATTACCACCTAGGACAAACTTGCCACGTAGGACAAAGCTTTGTCCTAGTAGGAAAAGATTCAAAATCTTCATAGAACTGGAAAAAAAATGGTCGGAAGGGGTGAGAATAAAAAGTGTGGGTGGGTGGGTGGGTGGGGAGGGTCCATGGGCAAAAATACAAAAACCGGTGTTGTATGTGCAAAATTCCCCACATCCTCTTTTATCCCTCAAAATCTCATCTCTTATATTTTCTCTTATCCAATTTCCATGTTTTATATAATAGATATCCAAATTCTCTTATTCAATTTCTCATGTCCAAATTCGCTTATCAATTTCTCTTGATAACATCTGTCTTTTATATAATAGATATCTCTTATCCAATTTCTCTTGTCCAATATCTCTTATCCAATTTCTCTGATAACATCTCTCGTTTGTAATATAGATATCTCTTATCCAATTTCACTTGATAACATCACTCTTATCCAATTTCTATTGTCTAATATCTCTTATTCAATTTCTCTTGATAACATCCCTCTTTTATAATATAGATATCTCTTATCCAATTTATCTTGTCCAATATCTCTTATCCAATTTCTCTTGATAACATCCCTCTTTTATAATATAGATATCTCTTATCCAATTTCTCATGTCCAATATCTCTTATCCAATTTCTCTTGATAACATCCCTATTTTATTATATATATATATATATTAACGTTTTTTGTTTCTCTCTCTTCGTTTGGTTAGAGTGAGAAGCTCTGGTTGATTGCGATTCCCTCCGGCCGCTCGGCGGCTGTCGCCGGCGATTGCCGGCGGGAGAGGCGTGCGTTTCCTTGTGATCCTTCGTGCTCGCCCCTCCTGAGATCCCTCGGGTCCGCTGCCATCACTCGTTCTGGTGGCGGATCTGAGACCTGCTTTCTCCAATCCAGATCTGTGCTTCCGAGCCTGCTCCTGGATTGTTTGTTGTCGGATCAAGATTGTTTGTGGATTTTCCCTGCGATCTGAGCTCCTCTTCGATCTGGTGGTGGATCTGAGCTCCGCTCTCGTCCCTTCCAGATCTGAGCATCTTGAGCCTGCTCCTCTGATCGAGATTATCCGTTGATTGACCGGATCAAGGTCTCGGGGAGATCTTGATCCTGCGGTGCGTTCGCTCTGATCCTCTAGATCTTGTTTTTGGTTATTTTTGATTCTGAGTTCTTCTTCTTTTTGGAGCTATTGTGCTTGCTGAAGGTTGCTTCTGGAGATCTGAGGCGGTGGAGTTCTTTGTCTGAAGTCTGCTTGATCCTGCGTGGCCGGAGGTCCTGCTGGACGGTGACTTGTATCTTCCCTGCCTGAAGCTGTGATTGGATCAAGATCTCCGATGAGATCTTGATCCGTGGTGAGTCTAGTACATCTTCTGTTGGTGTGCCTTAGATTCTCCCCTACCTGATCTTCTTATTTTCTTGCTCCTGAGGTGGTTCCCCCCCATGGCGGATGCTCCTCACTCTGAGCAGGTGGTGATAACTGCTTTGAGTAATGACAGATCTGATGAGGAGACTACAGTTGCTGAGGGCAATGACGGCTGGAAGGTCGTTAACCGTAGAAAGGCTGGGCCTAGCATGGTGGACGCTGTGAGGCCGGATGCTAGGAGGAAGGCTACAGGCCAGTATGGTGGCAGATCTATTGACAGACGAGCTATGAGACCAAAGGTGGAGCTGAAGATCAATCCTCAGGCGCCCAAGAAATCCTGGCTTGAAATCTGCTCTGATAGGAAGAGGTCGGCTAGCTCTCTTGAAATGGAGTTTGTTCAACCGGAAACGGATGTTGAGGGGATGGCCATGGCCTACATTACAGAAGACCTGCTTGAGGATGCCGTCAAGTGCTGGGAGAACACCCTCGTCGGGTACGTCCTAGGCGATGTGCCGTTCTTTGGACAAATCAAAGCCTGGGCTACAAGACTGTGGAAGAAACAGGGTATGTCTATCTTCTTAAGAGACAACGGGTTCTTTTTCTTTAGATTTAAATGCAAAGAAGACAGGGACACTGTCTTGAGAGGTGGGCCATGGCTATTCGACGGCAAACTGGTCGTTTTGCAGCGATGATCGGCAATGTTGGGATATGACCGTGACATGCTTTCTTCTATCCCTGTTTGGATTCAATTCCCGCAGTTGCCGCTGAACCTGTGGTCGTTGCCAATCCTTAACAGAATTGCTAGCGTATTAGGCAATCCCATAAGTCTGGATAGGGCCACTGCTACCATGGAGCGGTTGGCATACGCTAGGTGCCTGGTTGAAATCTCGGCCATGGAGGAGATCCCTCATTTTGTCACTGTGAGAGTGGCGGGGGGAGAAGAGATCCAGGTTAAAGTCGTTGTCGAAGGGAACCCTCCGAGATGCCAAGAATGCAGGTGTTTCGGTCATGTGGCAAAGCAGTGCTCCACGGAGGGGAGAATCTCGGGTAAGACGACCGACAGCTTGCTGGGTGCTGATAGCAAGATGGAGGAAATACCCGCTGTGGATATTGGGGAGACGGTCCTTGTTAATACTTCTTTTATAGAAGACATGGATGTAATAGGTCTTGAGGGGAATGTTGAGGAAAGGATTGTTAATAGCAACTCTGTACATAGGAGGCTAGCTGCGACTAGCGGAGAAGTGGACGACCCCAGTCCTTGTAGGGGGAATGTGAAATCCCCAGTGGGCCATAGAGGGGCTTGTAATGCTGAGATCTCCGGTGATTGTAAGGGGCGGGATGCGCCTAGGCCTAGACTGGCTGAGCCTGATGGGAAGGAGGGTAGCGGCATGGCTAGGCTAGCTGCGACTAGCGGAGAAGTGGACGGCCCCGGGCCTTGTAGGGGGAATGTGAAATCCCCAGTGGGCCCTAGAGGGGCTCGTAATGCTGAGATCTCCGGTGATTGTAAGGGGCGGGATGCGTCTAGGCCTAGACTGGCCGAGTCTGACGGGAAGGAGGGTAGCATCATGGCTATTATCGATAAGGCGAGTAATGTCGTACTGCCTAGTGGTTGTAAGGGACTAGCTGCGACTAGGAGTGGCTTTGTTGTGCCAAGTGTTAGGGGTGATGCGGGAGAGCTCGCTCTGATTTGTAATACGGCGGAGGACGCTAGGGGGGGATGTAGCCACGATCCTAATAAGATTAAGGGACGTACCAAGGAAGGGGCAGTTGCCCCTTCTCCGTGTAGCAGGGGTCTGGCCCCCAAAGAGCCAACCGCCTCGGGCATACTACCCATGCGGCCACTTGTTGATAAGCTGCTTGAGGGTAATTGCAGCACCTTGAAGGAAAGAATGGGAGATGAGTCTTCCGATTCGGATACCGGTAGACCGTCCACACTTACTGTAATTAACGATGAATGGGTGCTTGAGCAAGAGCAGTTCAGGAACAGTGCCGCTAGTAGAGGGAATAGAGGGAGGAAAATCAGAAACCCCGTTGCTATTAGTACGTCGTTAGGGTCCCGACGTAGCTCCAGAATAAATGGAGCACCCCCCACCGGTTAATATGCCCATTATTGTGTGGAATACCCGTGGTCTTAACAATGTTGTAAGGCGGCGCGAGCTTAAGGAGAGGGTGAGGAAGTATAAACCCTCTATTGTTGGGCTCTTGGAAACAAAAGTTATCGCTGATAAAAGTCATCGTATAACCAAATGCTTTCCTAAATCTTGGATCGCTGTTGACAACCGCATTGCAAATAGAAATGGGTGGATCATTGTTCTCTATGACCCAATGGTTTGGTCGTGTACGGTTGAGGAAATTTCTGGGCAGCTTATTACTCTTGGATGCAATAATGTCGCGGGCTTTACCATGTATCTCACTGTGGTTTATGCATTTAATATTGCTCGGGATCGGAATACTTTATGGGATGCCATCATCAGGAATTCAATCAGCTATAAGGCGAAGCCTTGGCTCATTTGTGGCGACTTCAACTGTGTACGCTATGCTAGAGATAAGGTTGGGGGGAGGCCTATTGTTCATAAAGCGGTTGATGAATTTAATAACTGTGTCAATGACAGTGCTTTGCTTGAGATTAAGACCACGGGTATTCCTATCAGCTGGAATAATAGGGGTGTTGGTGCCGCTAGAATCGCTGCCAAGCTTGACCGTGCCCTCTGTGACAGTGTCTGGATTCAGGACCTTCCTTTCTCTTATTGTGAATATGTTGAAGCCGGTACTAGTGATCATGCCATGATGGTTATTCACTTCCATAAGTCTATGAGGTCCGACCCCAAGCCGTTCAAGTTTTTTAATGCTTGGACTTCTGCTATCAATTATATGAGTATTTTGAATAAGGGGTGGAATGTTAGGGTTACTGGGAATCCCTTGTATAAGCTTGTCTCCAAACTCAAATGCCTCAAGCCGGTCTTCAAAGATTTGGCGGTGAGCATCGGTAAGATGAACAGTGTGAGTGAGATCAATTCCGAGCTCTCTATTATCCAAGCCAATCCGAATATTGTGTTTGATGAATCTCTTCAACTCCGTGAGCGCTATCTCATTCGTACGCTCATTTCTGCTATTGATTCTGATGAGAGTATGCTAAGACAGAAAAGCAGACAGAATTGGTTACATTTGGGGGATCGGAATTCTAAATTCTTTTATACTGCTATGAAATCTAGACAGAATTTTAATAATCCCAGTCATCTTATCAGATCGGATGGATCTAAAGTTGATGCTATTGACAAGCTTAAAATTGATGCCCCAAAGTTTTTTGAAGATCTTTATAACCAAGACTTCTACTGGAACGTGTTTCCTAAACTCACACCCATGAGGAAGCTTACCCCTGAAACCGCTTCATGGATGGAACGGCCGATTACTGATGAGGAAATCAAAAAAGCTGTATTCCTTATTGGGGAAGATAAAGCCCCGGGCCCTGATGGGTTTAATGGGTGTTTCTATCAAAAATCCTGGAGTATTATTGGTGATGAGGTGATTAAGGCTGTCCGCTTTTACTTTGAAAATACCAGAATGCTTCGCCAAGTCAATCATACATTTTTGACCCTCATTCCTAAGGGGGCAAACCCCTCTGGACTTGGAGATTATAGACCTATAGCTTGTTGCAATGTACTATACAAAATCATCAGTAAGGTGATGTGCAGGAGACTCCAGGCAGTTGTGTTTGAGTTAATTTCCCCTTGCCAGGCTGCTTTTATTAAAGGTAGACTTCTTGCTGATTGTGCTCTATTGGCCCATGAATACATTCGTGACTTCAGTTATCCTATGGGGGCGAGAGCCTGCCTTAAGCTTGATCTTCTCAAGGCTTTTGACAGTGTAAACAGGGAATTCATATATTTTATGTTGCACCGTATGGGGTTTGGTAGCAAATTTATTGGCTGGATCAGTGAATGCATATCCACTCCATCCTTTTCTGTTATGATTCATGGCTCCCCTTATGGTATGTTCCATTCTAACAGGGGGCTGAGGTAAGGGGATCCGCTCTCGCCCTATCTTTTTGTTATTGTCATGGAAGCATTCTCCCTCTTAATGGCCAGAAGCGTTTGTAGTGGTGTGATTCAGCATATGAAGCGGCATATGGGGGATAGCACCCACCTCCTATTTGCTGATGATCTATTAGTTTTCTGCCGTGCCAACACCAGATCCTTTGATGGGCTAAGGGACTTACTTGGCAGTTTTAGGCTCTTCACTGGTCTTGATGTCAATTGGAACAAGAGTGCTGTGATGTTTAGCAAGGGTGCTAAAGACCCTGGTCGCTTAGCTGACATTCTTGGTGTTCGTCGTATGAATGGTCTGTCGTCCTACCTGGGTCTTCCTCTCTCACCCCATTTCCCCAAACCCTCCATGTATGCCAGATTGGTTGATAAGTGTAGTAAGAGGCTTCAGGGTTGGGCGTCCTCTTTATTATCTATCTCTGGGCGCATTGAGCTTGTCAGAACCGTCATCTATGGTATGATCTCCTTCTGGTTGCAAGCATTCCGAATCCCAAAAACAGTATTATGCTCTATTAATTGTCTGTGCCGTCGGTTTATTTGGGGGAAATCTTCCTTTTGGGCTTGGAAGGATATTTGTTTGCCTAAAGCTGAGGGCGGTGTGGGGCTTCGGTATCTTGAGGACCTTAATATGGCTTATGGGGTTCGGCTGACCTGGCGCCTGCTTACACACAATGGTCTGTGGGCCTCTTTTATGAGGAATAACTATTTCAGCGGTGTTGGCTTCTTTAAAGAGACGGGTGCTACTACACATTCTGGGACTTGGAAGTTTCTTCTTTATTGTCGTAAATATTCCAGGAACATTATTGGGCGCACGGTCAGGAATGGGTGTACTACTCTGTTTTGGTATGATAGCTGGCTGCCCTGTGGGCCTCTTTGTGATTCTTGGGATGTCCCTGCTGGGGAGGAAATGAAGAAAGTCAGTGATTATTGGAATGGGGACAGCTGGGTTGTTAATGATCATATTAGGGCGGTTCGACCCTTAATCTTGCAGCACTTGATCTCACCTGGGGAGGATGAATGGGCTTGGAAAGAGGGTTACTCCGACTCTCTTAGGAGTGTATGGGATGGTACGAGGGCCAGACATACTAGATTCTTGTATCACAAGTTTGTTTGGTACAAAGGGCACATTCCCAAGATGGCTATTACACTGCTTAGAGGCATTCATCGCAAAATGCTTACTAGGGATGTTCTCTCTCGTTGGGGGGTGGAGACGGCCCTAGGTTGTGAATTATGCAGCGATGGATCGGGAGAAAGCGTCGATCATTTATATTTTGAGTGTGACTACTTAAAGTACATTCTCTGCAGATGCTTCCTTAAGTTGGGAATTCACGATCCGGTCCCTTCATCCCTCCAGGGAGTTTGTGACATCATTAATGACAAGTTCAGGCATTCGGATAGCTTGGGGGTCCTGGCCAAGACTATTATTGCTGCGGTGGTTTGGCATATATGGAGAGAGCGCAATAGGATGATCTTTGATGGCATTACTAGATCCAGGACTCAGGTTTTTGATGATATTGCGGCAGATATTAAGGTCGCGCTTTGCAACATTGACAGGAGTGAAGCCTCGGATACCTCCCCCTTGATCTATTGGGGTCTGATGGGAGAAAGGGGATGTACTTGATGACTTTTATTTGGTTGGTTTTGTTGGGATCTATGGTGGTGATGAGGAATGGTATTAGAAGGTGACGGCGCTTGTGCCCTATCCCCTCTTTACTCTTCCTCTGACCCTTTATAGGTCCCTTTGTATAGCTTCCGATTCTATATTGATTTTCATTTACTCTTCAAAATATATATATATATATATATATATATATATATATATATATATATATATATATATATTCTGTGTGTGTTTTTTTATTTTTTTCGCAATCCAATCAACCTAATTGTGGTAAATAGATAGTTTGGCGGAACGCCTCCCCGGCAATGGCGCCATAAACTTCATCGAGCTGGAACTAACTCCGAAACGATGTCGTTTACCACAAGCGCACGGTATAGTGGCAAGCAGGTATCGAACACGGGAAACCGATGCTATACTACCTATCTACTCCTAGGTTGAGTTAGAATTGCGGGTTTATTGGTGGATATGGAGTGTGGAAGGTCATAATGGAGATGGGTGCAAAAGTTGTGTCACTCAACGTCGCATATAGGGGGACTAGGGCGCTAGGGATCACCGCTTAGACTGTCAGGGATCGACATTGGAATAGAATCCTTACGTTGCATTAAGGTTAGGGGATTAATCTCCCAATTCGTACCACTCTCATGGGTTAGAATTATAAGGTATTTTGGTATCTCTCGTTGACGTAATAGCGGTAGCCGTCAACGTTGCGGTATATTTCGTCGATGGATCCCCTCAAAGCACGAGCCGGGCATGGTCACGATCCTTGGTTGGATCCACCGATTTTCCTATTCGAATACCTAGATACCCCTTAAGCACATCAATTTCCACAGACCGTGGGCATGATCTCAGTACCGGTTATCTACGGATTCGGTAGGATCTACCGAAATACAACCCTAAATCCCTAATTCAACGTAGAGATTCAGATCTACGTCTTCCCCCTAGGATCTTAGGGCTAACCCATCAACCCTAGAAAATAACTACTCGCTTATTACAATATTAACGAACAAAAACACCATTTTTAGAGAAGAAATCATCTCAGCAAATTAATAGAATAAAGGTTAAAAACTTACAGCGAGATGAAGAAAATAGACGAGCAATAGATCCAAAGAAGAATTGGAATTTCCAATACGCAATAGCAATAGCGTTTCAAAAATAATAATCCAACAATTTCGATCCAAAAAGTATTCAGTAGTTTAATCTAAAATCTAACAATTGTTCTCTACAATTTCCGCTCCCTAAAAACGTCTCCAAAACGCAGAAAATTAATCGCCCCTAAACCCTTGGTAGCCGCCAGCCTTTTCTCCCCCAAAATTGCGAAACAGCCGCTCCAAATTCTTTCCAAGAATGGCCCTCAGCATCGTCGACCGAGTGGGTGACTCGGTCGAGCATCGTGTTGCTCGGTTGGTCACTCGGTCCGAGCAGATGAGCTTCTCGATCAAGCGCTAAATCGATAAAATCTCCAAATCGTCGCTCTGCCTAACCGGAAGAAGTACACATCTGCTCGGTCGAGTATGCAGATGCTCGATCGAGCAGTGGACCGAGCAGTGGTCGAACAGCGGCCTTTTAGAGCTCTGCTCTGTCAAGCAATCAAATGCTCGGTCGAGCGGTGGTCGGACAACATCCAAGGAGAGATTTCAGCAGATTTCTCAGGTTTTTCAGCCTGTGCGGTCGAGCAGATTGCTCTGCTCGGTCGAGTAGGTGTCAGACACACTTCAGCAGAATTTCAACAGTGCAGCATCATCTTGTAGAAATTCCCCAGGGCTCATCCGATCTCCGATTGGCACGTTCTTGGTAGAGTTGGAACAATCTTGAAGTCTATTATCTGGGAAAAATATTCAAAAAATAGTAAAAAATCCCAGGTGATAACAGATTTGGAAATAGTACACGGATGTCCTGTTTCCAGCACTTCGGGTCGCTCGATTCCTTCGCCGCATCATAGTTCGATCGAGCGACCTTCTCTCTTGCCCCTTCCTTGCTCCAGTATTCTTCTTTGGCACCTTGATCATGTCATCATGAGTCTCATTGGTGCTCTCACATCGCCAATCGTCTTATTGACTCCAAATTTCTCCAATATCGCCCAAATCCTTGAAATGGACATAAACGCTCTAAAAGTCATATTATTCCAAATAATAGCGTAAAAGCGTATGAAATATGTTATTGAGCAATCATTTTGATGTGTAATCTTATAGATAAAATAAGGAATATAATGACACATCAAAATCCCTCAAGCTTACCTCTTACTCGGCCTCGAGGAAGACTAGTAAGAAGCTAACACGGGAGAGGGATACAATGGAGACGTGAGGCGGTGGTGTGTAATAGAGACAAGGGGATCAATCTCAAATTCAGAAAATACAAGAACCCAAGATATGCAAGATCTCTTGAACACACGTCAATATGAATTTAGAACACATATACACAACAAATATTTAAGTCTCTCTCAAATTAAAATAACGTGGATTTCAATAAATAAAATGAACTTGATAAGCAATAAAAAGAGATTAGAGTTATATCATTTCATAGTTTATCATGCAATATACTAAGTTCACAGAAATGAAACCAATGTTCACAACTCATTCTCTAAGCAGTGTAATATGTCATGATTAAATGTTTTCAAGCATGCGTGGTATTTTGTTATACTTCATGGAATGCATTTAGCAAATTCAATCAAGGTAAGGCATCACCACACTTCGACTATTTCATGACTCCTAGAACCCATTAACTTTGACATGTCTTAGTTCTATAAAGAAATGGAGATAAGGATATGTGATTTTGTAGTTTTATATTGTTTTTGGCTATATGGAAATTTCATATGCATTTTTCTTTCTTTGTATACACGAGATAACTCAATATATACGAAAATAGGCATATGCATCCCAGACCAGACGGTCTTAGGGCATTGGATTACGAAGAACCCTTAGGGCCTTTTATTCATGATATTTGTTTGAGTTTTGTATTTTTGGGATTTTGGCAAACTCACGTAAACGCGATGGAATGCAAAATATGATCAAAGATCATTTATTGGCTATTTACAAAAGAAAAAGAAAAAGCATAGAATTTTGACATGGCTCGGTTTCAGGAATCCTAATCATCACTACTTTGGTCGTCGTAGGGTTATCCTATCTCTTTTGAATCACTTAATATCCATGAAGCAATAGAATTATCAATCAAAACACGCAGAAGTCAAATAATTTTCAAATTTGATTCATTCATTTTTAGCTTAACTGTTTCGAGAATATGGTTGTGAAACTATGGATTCTACTATGAAAAAGCATATTAACAAAGATACACTAATCAAGGAATCAAACTCTAATCTAACAGATATCAGAGTTCATAAAAAAATTAAATCCACGATATTTCATAAAAAATAAAGCATATGAGACATAAATATAGAAGTGGACATGGTTCATATGGAGATTTCGAAGAGTGTTTCACGATGAAGAATAGTGTGTGCACTATGCACTCCCCCAAGCTTTAACATCACATTGTCCTTAATGTGTGTATGATATAAATAGAGGACAATGACAATATAGGGGGTGCCACTCAACAAATTAGTTTCCCTCCCCCAAGCTTAAACATCACATAAAAATTCGGGAGAGATGCAAAATAATCGCAAAAATATAAGGGTGAGCATGGATAATAGATAATGGGTTGGGTGCAAAAGATAATTAAGCCATCAATTGGAATGAATTTATTAAACTAAAAAACATATAAAATCATGTACGGTCCTCTCGCTGCCGAGAGGACTCGTTATTATTTAATGCATAAAATACTACACTACTAGATTGGTACCACCTGTAGCAAAAGGCGGATCCAGAATCTTTGCCGGTACAGGTAGCTGCTCTATCTGCACTTTCAGTGGCTCCCCCAGGTGCGTAGCTCCACGGGTTCCATCAGATTCCAGTAATGTGACTCCCAGCATCTCTCCAACGACTCCACATATACCCTGCAAGAGACAAGCCGAATCAATTTGATGTGGAATATTTTCCCCTAAAATAAAATTTTTCCAAAGAAGATCGTCAAAAGAAATATGTAAAGGAAAAATAGGTAGACGATACTTCCTTGAAAATACATCTCTGCTCTCATGTACCACGACAGGTAGTTTCTTGTTGTTCATCTCAGGCTTTTCAGGCAGCTCTGGCATATGCGTATGGGTCTCATCAGGCAACTCCTCATTCTCAGATTCTTCAAGAACGGTCACGTCCAAGCATACCTCCGGTCCAAAATTGTAAGTGTCCTGTAATAGGTACGACGTGTCAAAAAGATCTGGATCAGAATAAATATCAGAAGTGATGCATGATTCAGAAATGTAGTCGGTAAAAATATCTCCCTGAGTGGAAGCAATAAGCTCTGGTGGGTGGTCCTCGGCGTCAGTGGAAGGATGAGGTGGCTCTATGTGCTCAGGAATCTCCCCCACAGGCTCAAGAGATGAGAGATACTCGTTGATTTCATCCTTATCCTTCTGCCATCGATCATGTGACTCATTCAGTATAGCGCTGACAGCCGTGCTCTCCTCTACCAATGCCATGAATGCATTAAATGTCAAATTGAGAGGATGGTCAGGACTCAAGAGACAGACACGGCTTTCGTAGGGCATGTGTCCCTCCTTGTCACAAGACTCACAGTAGGCATAGCTCTCTGAATATTGATCGTATCCTTCCATCTGAGAGTATGAGTCCTGTGAATAATATTCGAATTCTTCCATTGGAGCCTCATACTGTACTGAATAATCATTTCCTGAATAATTCCAAGATTGATCCATTGTATCTGAATAGTCAAAAACAACAACCTGGAAAAGATATCAGTGGTACAAGAAAAAGAGATAATAATAAACCGGGTGGCATGGAAAATATATCTCTTTGTTATATATATATATATATATATATATATATATATATATATATATTCTGTGTGTGTTTTTTTTATTTTTTGCGCAATCCAATCAACCTAATTGTGGTAAATAGATAGTATGGCAGAAAGCCTCCCCGGCAACGGCGCCATATACTTGATCGAGCCAGAACTAACTCTGAAACGATGTCGTTTACCGCAAGCGCATGGTATAGTGGCAAGCAGGTATCGAACACCGGGAACCGATGCTATACTACCTATCTACTCCTAGGTTGAGTTAGAATTGCGGGTTTATTGGTGGATATGGAATGTGGAAGGTCATAATGGAGATGGGTGCGAAGGTTGTGACACTCAACGTCGCAGATATGGGGACTAGGGCGTTAGGGATCACCGCTTAGACTGTCAGGGATCGACGTTGGAATAGAATCCTTACGTTGCATTAGGGTTAGGGGATTAATCTCCCAATTCGTACCACTCTCATGGGTTAGAATTATGAGGTATTTCGGTAGCTCTCGTTGATGCAATAGCGGTAGTCGTCAACGTAGCGGTATAGTTCGTCGATGGATCCCCTCAAAGCACGAGCCGGGCATGGTCACGAGCCTTGGTTGGATCCACCAATTTCCCTATTCGAATCCCTAGATACCCCTTAAGAACATCAATTTCCAGAGACCGTGGGCATGATCTCAGTACGGGTTATCTACGGATTCGGTAGGATCTACCGAAATACAACCCTAAATCCCTAATTCAACATAGAGATTCAGATCTACGCCTTCCTCCTAGTATCTTAGGGCTAACCCATCAACCCTAGAAAAGAACTACTCGCTCATTGCAATATTAACGAACAAAAACACCATTTTTAGAGAAGAAATCATCTCAGCAAATTAATAGAATAAAGGTTAAAAACTTACAGCGAGATGAAGAAAATAGACGAGCAATAGATCCAAAGAAGAATTGAAATTCCCAATACGCAATAGCAATAGCGTTCCCAAAATAATAATCCAACAATTTCGATCCAAAAAGTATTCAGTAGTTTAATCTAAAATCTAACAATTGTTCTCTACAATTTCCGCTCCCTAAAAACGTCTCCAAAACTCAGAAAATTAATCGCCCCTAAACCCCTCGCTGCCGCCAGCCTTCCCCCAAAATTGTGAAACAGCAGCTCCAAATTCTTTCCAAGAATGGCCCTCAGCATCGTCGACCGAGTGGGTGACTCGGTCGAGCATCGTGTTGCTCGGTTGGTCGCTCGGTCCGAGCAGATGAGCTGCTCGATCGAGCGCTATAGGGAATCGATAAAAAATCCAAATCATTGCTCTGCCTACCTGGACGAAGTACGCATCTGATCAGTCGAGTATGCAGATGCTCGATCGAGCAATGGACCGAGCAGTGGTCGAACAGCGACCTTTTAGAGCTCTGCTCGGTCGAGCAATCGAATGCTCGGTCGAGCGGTGGTTGGACAGAACCCAAGGAGAGATTTCAGCAGATTTCTCAGATTTTTTAGCATGCGCGGTCGAGCTAATTGCTCTGCTCGGTCGAGTAAGTGTCAGACACACTTCTGCAGAATTTTAGCACTGCAGTGTCATCTTGCAGAAATTACCCAGGGCTCATCCGACATCCGATTGGCATGTTCTTAGGGGCGTTGGAACCGTCTTGAAGCATATTATCTGGAAAAAATATCATAAAAATAGTGAAAATCCCATGTGATAGCAGATTTGGAAATAGTGCACGGTTGTCCTGTTTCCAGCACTTCGGGTCGCTCGATTCCTTCGCCGCATCATAGTTCGATCGAGCGACCTTTTCTCTTGCCCCTTCCTTGCTCCAGTATTCTTCTTTGGCACCTCCAGCATGTCATCATGAGTCTCATTGGTGCTCTCACATGCCGATCGTCTTATTGACTCCAAATTGCTCCAATATCGCCCAAATCCCTGAAATGGACATAAACGCTCCGAAAGTCATATTATTCCAAATAATAGCGTAAAAGCGTATGAAATATGTAATTTAGCAATCAATTTGACGTGTAATCTTATAGATAAAATGTGGAATATAATGACACATCACCTACAAAGTGCCACTAGAGCATATTTAAGTATCTTATGTGCTACCTCCAAGGGTCGATAGATTTGGGCTTATATTATAACAACGTATCATTCTCCGCGCTTATTGGCTATGCAGATGTAGGTTACAGGTCCGACCCCCATAATGAGAAGTCACAAACTGGGTACGTGTTTACCTACAGTGAGACAACCATTTCCTGGAGATCTGTAAAGTAAACGATGACGGGGACATAATCCAATCATTAAGGAATTTTGCCATCCATGAATCAAGCACAGAAAGTGTTTGGTTATGCGCAGTTGTGCATCACATTCTGGTGATGACTGGATTGAAGACTGGTGACCTTGAGCCAACCACCATGTTTGAAGACACTGCCGCATGTTTAGCTCAGCTATGAGGAGGTTACATCAAAGGCGACAGGACAAAGAACATCTCTCCAATGTTCTTCTGGAGACATGAGCTACAAAAGAGTGGTAAGAACAACGTGAAGAAAGTACAATCTAGTGAAAATTTGGCTGATATGTTCACTAAGTCTCTTCCCACATCTACTTTTCAGAAATTTGTACAAAAGATTGGTATGAGACACCTAAGAGATCTGCAAACCTAGAGCTTGTAAAGATCAATGGGAGTTAAAAAAAATTGTACTCTTTTTCCCTACCAATGGTTTTTCCTAATGGGTTCTCCATAGCCAAAGGTTTTAACGAGGTAAATCTCATTAACACTGTATCCCGAAGTATCCACCCCTAGTGATAATACTCAGAATCCTGAAGTATTCATGAGTACAAGTTCACACTAATGGCTGAATAAGAGGGAGTGTTATGAATGGTATTATGTAGGCCTTGTTGGATCTGGATCCTAGCCTAGAGGGGGGTGAATAGGCTAGTAAAAAATTCTCGCGCAACCCACGAGAATTCACACGCAGTTAAAAGCACAACCAGAGTAAATAAGAGACAATCACAGAGTACGCATAGATATACCCTGGTTCGGTCGCATCAACGACTTACGTCCAGCCCCAAGCAAATACTAGCATTAATATGTTCCTTCTGTACACCTACAATGGGGTCCTACCTTCAACTCCCCACCTAGACTGTACCACACTCAATAAAGTACAGAACCCTATCAACCTAGTAAATGCGTATCTTGATTGCCACAACACGTCAAGACCCTCTTGTCTGCCCAACCAGACAAGTCCAAAATAGTCACAAATATTGGTAAAGTTTTCCCTATAGAGAACGTTACACTAAGACACGAATATAAGGAGTAAAGGGTTTAGAAATTCTTAGTTCGTGTCTGTATAGTCGTCTCTGTCAATCGGCACGTTGTCAGCTCCAATCTGACGTAAACGGTGTCTCGATCCGACTCCTGGATCTCAATCAGGCTCAAATAGCACTCTGGTATGTGCGTTAAGTAATCCCAGTTCAAACGTAAATTATAAGCGGTCTGTCCGCACAGCAATCCCCTTAAAAAATACTCCACGTCAGTAAAGCCCCTTTACTTTTGTTTTTGGTTGCATGGGGTTGCCACGTCAGCTCCGTATGTTGCTTCGGGTTTGCAAACTAGGGCACGCAGCAGAGCGGGTGGAAATATTTTCGCCGTCTGACTTTGATGGCAGTGTGGCTCTCCCCGTCGACGGCACAAGCTCGGCAGCAACGAACTTCTCCAACGACATGCGAAAGCTCAGCGACTCCGACAGCAATGTGACATCAGTGACCTCTCGTCCGATGGCGATGACGTCTTCACAGCAACTCAGCTCCGGCAACGGTGACTTCGACGTCACAACTTCGACTCGTCTTCAACTCAACTTTGGAGCAACTCGTCGTCAGCTTCTCTTCGACGGCAACGAGGCTTCACTAATGTGCGGGCTTCATTCTTCACCTTGCTGCAGCGTTCTCCGATGGCACGCTTCGAACGGTGACTTCGACGTGTTGTGACTTCTTCTCGGCAGCGAGCAAATGTTCTCGGCGACTGCAGTTCTCCTCTAAGGCGTACGACGGCGACGAATTGTGAGCAGCGACTTTGTCGTGCTTCGACAGTGGGCTGATAACGGCGGCGGTCTCTTGTTTGATGGTGACGAGAGGGCTCACAGAAGGCGACAGCAAGTTGAACCCTCCGGCACCCCTGATGACATCTAAAAGCACCACGACCACGGCAAGGGAGGCAAAGAGCTATTGGCGTGAAGATGAAGTCTCGAAGGTGGCAGCAGCGTGATATTCTGAACATCAGCTTGAAGTTGTTATACTCTTGGAGATGAGAAGATGGGAGATTATTCTTGCATGGGAGTCTAGAAGCTTGCGGCTATGTGATTTTGTTGGAGTAGGCTGAAAAAAAATAAGCCCTAGGTTTTGTTGTTGTTGACGTGAGAGGTACCCCTAGGGTTTTTTCTTTTTGTTTTGCTTTTCTGTCGCACCTATCTCTCAATTGATGAAGAGGCTAGGGTTTCTTTTTGTTGTTGGATGCAGCATCATCTCTTGGTATTTGGAGAGGGATTTTTATAGGAGAACTTGGAGGAGAATTATGCAAGGAGAGGATCTCTCAAATCCCTCAAATATAGGAATTCAAGTTTGTATTTGATTTGTAATGGGATTTGAAATAGGATTTGGATAGTAGCAAATCTTTGCACATCTTTCTAATTGATTTGAACAAATCCCAAATTGATTCCATCTTTCTCCATGTTGACTAAGTCAAATTGCTTTGTGTATAGCTCTTTGATCAAGTCCATTAGCTATGTGGATAGTAATTCCTCCAACATGTTGACTTAGTCATCTCTTCAAGAATTACTGCTTTGCCAATCCTGAAACACACTTAGCACACACATTAATAGCTACACACATTTGTCATCATCAAACTAAAGGTCCTAGATCATTGCATCCAACAATCTCCCCTTTTGATGATGACAACCCAATGAAAGATTTGAGCAATTAGATAGGTGTGTGTGTGAAGTGTGATGAAGGGTGTAATGCATATCAATTATAAAAGTGAGATGACCGAGCATTACTAGCATGCACATTAATATCGAGAAAGATTTGAGCATGCTCACCCCTTTTCCAAGCTTCCCCTTGAACATGTATTTCATAGCTCAAGCTCCCCCTTCAACAAATAATACCAAACATACCAAATCTTTTTCTTTCTCCCCCTTTGTTATCATCAAAAGTGGACTAATGAAGTCATCAAATAACACATGCAAAAATAAAGTATTATTGAGATAGCTAGCACTTGCATGCATTTTCTATAAAGTAGACAATTCAAATTCATGAATATCATAATTTAGACTCCCCCACCAATGTGTAAGTGTGATAATATAAATATTGAAGTACAAAGAGAGATTCAATTTTGAACATCAACCAAAACCATCCACATTTTCCAATTATCATGAATTTCACTAGGATTGATTTTTCCCACCTCATTAAAAATGAGTTCAAGTTATCAAACCCCAAAACATAATCTATAAGAACTCTTAGATGTGGGGTGGCATTGCTCGACGAGTAAAATACACCAACGCTAAAGATTACCCATAAAGTTTATGTTGGATACTCGTGGGTAATGTATTTGCCATGAATTGTATCCATTTTACATACGGAGCAATTTTCATGTGTATTTTTCTCATATTCATTTCTTTTTGTGCTCAATTTTTATTCATGGCAATACACATTATATCCCTTATATAATTCAGTTTTTATTCATCCTACATTCACTTTCCAATATTGATTAAAAGAATCTCCAAAAGTACTAGAAGTTTAGTATTTGTGGAAGTGTGTATGTAGGTGTAGAAATCAAATTAATCATTTCATGAATCATGTCATGGCTACCAAATAGTTTCTAACATGTGCATGTAGCTATAACAATAATACAATGATTTCTACAAAGGATATGAATGATCATTCAATAATACCACTTATAAAGAATCATAAGGAGGTATTCATTAAGCACATTTTTTTATTTTTGGTTTTTCATTTTTTTGTTTTTCTTTTAAAGAACTAAAACAAACCTAAAAAGCAAGCAAACAAACAAGCACACAAACAAAAATTAAATCAAGCACACACAAAATCTATGAAGGTATGTGTCACGGTCGGTTTTCGATCGTACTTTCTTCGTGCACGTGCTTTTGCCCGTGCACGTATTTATTTTAGGCTTGTTTGTATCCGAACACTATGGTGTGATATGTCGTTGTGACCCTCTCGAAGAGTATTAAATTGTGGAATTATTTTTGGAACGTCATTTCCCGGGTTGTTCTCCCACGATTTGACTTTGTTTGATGAGACGTCTCGATTTTCACTTTTGTCGTGAGGCCTTTTTATTTTTTAGTTTCGTTTCTCATCGTCAAATTCATGACCCGTCTTCTTAGTTTTGTTTCTCTCATCGACACGATCACCCCAGTATTTATTTACAATTTTTGGGCTTCGTTTGACCTACTTTCACTTTTCCCCAGTTTAATAATTGGTTAACTCTAAGTTTTGAGTTTTGTCCCTAAGTAATATTTTAATATAACCTTAATCTACTTGTTACTAGCCTATAATTGAACCCAACCCAGACTTAGCCCACTCTTGGCTGCACCCAACCCAGGGAGAGAGAGAGAGAGAATGTGAGAACTTGGGTTTTAATTTTATAATAACAATTCCTTTAATATCAAAACAACCCTAACCTAGCACTAGACCTAGTCACCCAGGTTTCCAGCCCTCTACCCACATGCATCAGCCCCATCTCTTTATAAATTTAACCTAGGCTAGAGTTTTTCAGCAGCAAACACAAAATATCGCAGCTGGCCCTAGCTGTTTGTTCGCACACAACACAAACGCAGCCGCCGGCCATCTTCTTGTGCTCTCCGACCCCTAAACCCATCGCCGGCCAACCCTATCCCTTCCCCCGACCTTCCTCCTCACTCAGGCTGCCGTAGCACCGCCGAAAACCTCCCCTAGCCGCCACAAAAGTCCCCAGGCGCTGACTTTTCACAGCAGCAAGCAGCAGCAGCCGTAGCCGCCGCCGCCGCCGCCGCCGTCCGCGCCCCCTCGATGTCCTCGCTCCTTCACCTGCAACCACCAACGAGAGTTAAACATTTTAAAGGTTAGTCGTTGTCTTTTATTATTGTTAGGGTTAGTTTTCATCTGTAAGGATTGGTTGCTGTTAGTTTATAATTGGTTTATTATCACATGTTACCCTTAATATTTAAGTTAGATGTTAGTGATAGCTTACTGCATGTTTTTGCTATTAAAACCTATAGGTTAGCTTTGTTTTTGAGGTTGATTGTTAGGATAAAAATTAATCTGTTAGTGGTTAGTTACTGTTAGAGTTTTAAATATTAAGATGAGTAGATCCTGTTAGGGTTTATATATATGGTTTAATATAATGTTGGTTATCTTGATAACAATATTTTTGTTGTTACGTTGGGATCACTAAATGCTAGATGTTGGTATATTATATTGTTAGTAGTATAATAATTAGAGTTGGTTTTTTTACTAAAAACTGTGCTACAGAAATTGTATAAGCTTGCAATAATTTAGTTTAGTTGGGATGTTTTAGAAGTAAACTATGAAGCACAGATTTTATAAATATAACAGAACACATATGTTCTCTAGTTGATATACAAGGTGTTAATATATGAAGACCACATGTATACAGACTTGAGAACTAACCAATAATATAGCAGCATCTCTTTCTTAATGTTTGGAATATGTATGTTAGTCATTTAAATAAGTTATTTCTGTCTGAATCTGATATCGGAACCGTATGACGCAGAAAACGTCTGCGCTTTCCGTACGGACCCGTCGACACCAAAAATACCGGAAACAGGCAAGTGAAACTTGCCAACTTGTGTTTTGGGCCACGTTTTAGGACATTCCTTGTTTTTAGCGTAGAAGAGACTAGGCGACGAAATGATAGTCGCCAAGACGCAACTTTAAGATCTAGCTTGACAACGAAGCTAGATCTGTCACCATGCCATGTCATTCATGCATTTTTGCATGTCACGTTTAATTTCCATATCTGTATGCTCTTTACTTTTGCTCTGCCATGCCTGTCACGTTTAAATTCCTTATCTGTACGCACATTAATTGTACCCCTGCCATGCCATGCATCCTAATGTCAATCCATGCTTGAATGTTGCATTCGTAGCACACGCTACTTGTACTTGCTTGTTGAGGCTAGGCACCTGCATTGCAGGCACAACCCTATGCCAAATACACTTCCTGGCTCGTGATCCAGAAGCGGGCTACATGTGTAGGTCAAAAGCCAATGCCCGATTACACGTGGAGGGGTAGGGTTAAGCGATCACTTGAGCTTAGGAGTTGGCCCGTACAGCCACTCCAGCCAAAAGGCGTAAACTCTGTGCACGACGTGTTTATTTGACTTGTAAAATTCGTGTGAATGTTTTAGTAGCTTTGCCACCCTTGCCATGTCATACTTGTTGCCATGTCATACATGTTGCACTCTCTTACTTGTTGCATTCATACATTAAACTGTCATGTAATCGCATATTTTAGAACTGCTAGGTTGTTTCTTTTCTTTTTAGTTTACTTGCACAAGTCTCTTGTAGACTTGCTGACATGGGCCCTCGTTTCTTTTGGGTGTCCCATGTTAGTTGTCGAGCCAGAGTCTGTTGCTGAGGACGAGGTGTTTGTTGACATTGAGCCTGGGTCAACTGTTGACGTGGAGTACGAGGACACAGGTGACCAGTCATAGAGACTTCTCTTGGTGTTACTTTCTGCTTAGTTCTTGTTAGGATATTGGTGCATAGCGCCCTTTCTTTCTGTACGTTTGTTTATTTCTGTTGGCCATGCTTGGGCCTTTTAGACTCTTTTTAGCCTGGTGGCTTTTCTGTGATGTTGGACTTTATTTGTGGACATTCTGAGATTTGGATTTTAATATCTCTCTTTCGTTATTATTATTTTTGTTCTGTTTCGTAATTGCAAGGACCTATACTTGGTTATTCCAGACGCTCTACAGACTGGAGCCTTATAGCTTCAAGTCTGAGCGGACTTTTCACGCCTCGCCTCCATTTTAGGGAAGCGGGTCGTGACAGTATGCAATGAATGCAAAGAGGGAAAAAGAAATGTACCTTCGCGTCGCTATTTGAATAAGGAACTAAAGAATGAAACTTTCAATTCATTGCTCCTCGCCAAATCTCCACCTCACCGACATGAAAGGTGTTAAGTGTGACCTTGAAATCCAACAAGGTCCACTAGTGTTAGCCATTAAAGTTTTAGGAACCCACACTTGTTTGAACTTTATATTCGTGTTCATTAACTAATAATAATAGTATGTGTGACCAACACTATCACAAGTAAAGCACTTTGCATGCATGTTTTTCACAATAGAAGGCACACTGTGGAATTTCTTAAATTTGGGGTTTTCAACGTTTTTCAAACCAAATCCAAGTCCTTTTCTATTATTGCCATATAATTAATTTTCAAGTATGGTTTCCAATGAATGTTTACCAATCGAAAATTTTCTTAATGACAATTATAGAGTAGAAACTTTGGATTTTAATAATTTATTCGTATCCATAAGCAAAGTACATTTACTTATAAAAGCTCCCTTGTTTTCCTCCTTTTCAAATTCAACCATTTTCCTTTTAAGATCGTTATTTAACATGCACATTTTATCATTAAGCTCTCTAATCATATAATCCTTTTCAGTTTCGAGCTTAATTAAATCTTGCTTAAGCATGCTAATATTATTCAGCAAGGAAGGACAAGAAAGACAAGGAGCTTTTTCATTAAAGCATGATTTTTCTTTTTTCATTATAGCAATGGTAGAATCACGTGCAGCAAGGTTTCTTTCAGAATGTCAACTTCTTCATAAATGTCACAGTTTTCTTTTTGTAATTTAAAGCTGGCATTCCTATAATCATTTAACGTGAGTTCTAGCTCATTAATCTCATTTTACATTCCTTTACACACATCTAATAATTCATATTTAGTGAAGGAATTTACCTTATCGCTCTTTTCCATTAAGCAGACGAATGAGTGTGCTTCATTCTTCTCGAGCTCATCTCTACTATCCATGTCCCTTGTTCGCACTACAGCTTTTCCTTTCTTCTCTACGACAACAGCTGTTTCTTGTGGGCAATATCTAGCGAAGTGTCCTTGCTTCCTGCATTTAAAACAAAAAACTTTACGCTTAGTATTGTCACAAAGAAAAGCATCAAAATTATTTAAAAGAGTGTTTCTTCCCTTTTGATTCTTTTCATTGCAGCTGAGGGATTGCTCACTTCCACATGCAATTTCCAAAGTCCTCCATATCCTGTGCAGAAGAGCAATGTGAGATACGATCAAATATTACTCTACTCAACCCACACAATAAGATATTCATTGCTCTAGCATTTATAGCACACACATTTTTATCATTTAAATTCAGATTACTTTCAGGCATAGAATATCCGTTATCAATAATGTACCAAGTATCAACATCAACGGATAGTAAATAAGTTTTCATCCTAGCCTTCCAGTATATATAATCATGGCCACTAAAAAGATGAGGACGATCAATAGGTATGCCATGGTGAATGACTAACTTTGGTGTTTCATGATAACTAGACTAGACTAGATCCTCTAACACGCTCTGGTGCCACTTGTTGGATTTGGATCCTAGCCTAGAGGGGGGGGGGGGGTGAAATAGGCTAATAAAAAATTCTCGTGCAACCCATAAGAAATCACACTCAGTTAAAAGCACAACCAGAGTAAATAAGAGACAATCACAGAGTACGCACAGATATACCCGAGTTCGGTCGCATCAACGACCTACGTCCAGCCCCAAGCAAATACTAGCATTAATATGTTCCTTGTGTACACCTACAATGGGGTCCTAGCTTCAACTCCCCACCTAGAATGTACCACACTTAACAAAGTGCAGAACCCTATCAACCTAGTAAATGCGTATCTTGACTGCAACAACACGTCAAGACCCTCTTGTCTAGCCCAACCAGACAAGTCCAAAATAGTCACAAATATTCGTAAATTTTTTCCTACGGAGAACGTTACACTAAGACACGAATATAAAGAGTAAATGGTTTAGAAATGCTCAGTTCATGTCTGTATAGTCGTCTCTGTCAATCGGCACGTTGTCAGCTCCAATCTGACATAAACGGTGTCTCGATCCGACTCCTGGATCTCAATCAGGCTCAAATAGCACTCTGGTATGTGCGTTAAGTAATCCCAGTTCAAACGTAAATTATAAGCGGTCTGTGCGCACAACAATCCCCTTAAAAATACTCCACGTCAGCAAAGCCCCTTTGCTTTTGTTTTTGGTTGCATGGGGTTGCCACGTCAGCTCCATATGTTGCTTCGGGTTTGCAAACCAGGGCACGCAGCGGAGCGGGTGGAAATATTTTCGCCGTCTGACTTCGATGGCAGTGTGGCTCTCCCCGTCAACGGCACAAGCTCGGCAGCAACGAACTTCTCCAATGACGTGCGATAGCTCAGTGACTCCGACAGCAACGTGACGACGGTGACCTCTCGTCCGATGGAGATGACGTCTTCATGGTAACTCAGCTCCGGCAACAGCAACTTTGACGCAACAACTTCGACTCGTCTTCGACTCAACTTCGGAGCAGCTCGTCGTCAGCTTCTCTTCGATGGTGACGAGGCTTCGGCAACGTGTGGGCTTTGTTCCTCACCTTGCTACAGCATTCTCTGACGGCATGCTTCGAACGACGACTTTGACGTTTGGCTCGATGTGTGGCGACTTCTTCTCGACAGCAAGCAAAGGTTCTCGACGATTGTAGTTCTCCTCTAAGGCGTACAACGACGACGAATTGTGAGCAGCGACTTCATCGTTCGTCGACAGTGGGCTGATAACGGCGGCGGTCTCTTATTCGATGGCAGCGAGAGGGCTCACAGAAGGCGGCAGCAAGTTGAACCCTCCGGCACCCCTGATGACATCTGAAAGCACCACGACCACGACAAGGGAGGCAAAGAGCTGTTGGCGTGAAGATGACGTCTCGGACTTGGTAGCAGCGTGATATTCTGAACAGCAGCTTGAAGGTGTTATACTCTTGGAGATGAGAGGATGTGAGATTACTCCTGCATGGGAGTCTAGAAGCTTGCGGCTATGTGATTTTGTTGGAGGAGGCTGAAAAGAATAAGCCCTAGGTTTTGTTGTTGTTGGGATTTTCATCACATGGTGGGGGAACTCAAGCCTGCTGTAAAATTCACGAGGTCTGTAGTAAGGAACCAGGGGCTAACGACCACAACAGCGGGGTAATAGAGCCCGGATCCCAAGTAATCCACACCGAAACCCAAAACAACAAGCAAGAAAACCAGCCGAACCCAACAACAAGCAAGGAAACTAACCGAACCTCAAAACAGCAAGCAAAAAAGCCAGCCAAACCCAACAACCCAGAAACCCAAAGCAGCAAGCAAGGGACAGACCAAACACCAACAACTAAGCCGAAACCCCAATACAGCAAGCAAAGAAGCCAGCCGAACCCAACACAGCCCAACACCGAGACCCCGTGACCCACAGTAAGTTAGCGAGGAAACCAACCCCACGAAATAATCGAAGGGAATAAAACCCTAAATCACTCCCAAATCATCCTCTCATGTGCTCGTTACAAATCCAAATTTTTTGCACAAATATCGACGATTTCATCTCAGATCTATGCATGCTAAAATCGATAAACTACAGTGTAGGGCAATAGAGTCTACCGTAGTTGCCGATAAACCAAAGAAATCGAAGAACAAGAAGCCCACAGCAAGATCTGGGAATATCGCCGCAAGAATCAACCCCAAAAGCCGATGAAATCCGATCGAAAACCCCCCAGAAAATTGAAGAAACTTACAGTGTTCGCGTAGGCATGAAGGAGATGACTTATATAAGTCGGAGGACCCATATAGAGGACGCACGTCATCTAAGCAAGGGGACGGGACAACTTCGGAGAGGCCCTGCAAAACTTCGCATCGGTCGCATGAGAAGGACAAAAAGGGGGCATCGCTCGTGTCGCGTCGTACGAGAGGAGCAGGCGAGCGGTCGCATCGTCGGAAAACCCTAATGGGGTTGAGTCGCTGAGAGAGAGAGACGATCGCGTCGAAAGCCCCTAGCGGGCTTGATGGATGAGAAATGAGAGGGGGAGAGAAAATTAAAGAGCTGGTGTGGGCTTCCCGAGTGGGCCAAGAAAGAAAAAGAAAAGGGAAGGGAAAAAGAGGGGGGAAATAATAAGGCCCATTACACGATATCATTATATTGAGTCGCCTACACTTTAAGGACACTTCTTTAGACTAGTGTCATATTTTGTATATATTTAGGGAGAGAGATTTGCACATGGAAAGAGATACTTTATGTTTTTTAAAAAAGGAGACACTCTTATTAAAAGGGGGAGAGAAAGCTTTATTTAACTTCCTTTTTAATGTTGACAAAAGGGGAATAAATATTAGATGACCATGTATAATAATATGACTGCAACAATATGATATCATAATATATATTGCTAGCAAGCTGTGTTGCAGGATTAAGTATTTATATTATTATTCATATTATTTTGTATTCATGTTAGTAATCATCAAACGGCAGAATGTTAGGATATTGTCATCTGTTATCGTTTTAGAATTTATATACCGCAAGCGCACGACGTCATCGTAGCACTTTACGGATCGTCCGCAGGAAGGCATATTGATGGAGTACTAGCCGGATTTAGGGCTATTATTAGCTACGCGAGTTGGGTGAACATGTTGTGAAATTACAGGGATATAACAGAGGATCTAAGCATGCGAACATAAGAGATTAGCATAATCACATGAGATAACAAGTGTAAAGGGGAAGAATAAAGATAGAAGTAGTAAAACATAAATAAAAACACAATAGAGAGAGGAAAATAAACTTATCTCCAAGAATTACAAGCAAGGGTTCTCAATACTCAGTTACAATCCAAGAAAAAGCCATCAAATCCTCATCTAATCTAACTCTATTCATAGAAAACTGAAAATGGAGGTAAAACTAGGGTAAAACTGCACCACTTGTCGCCTCCCCTCTCTCCAGCGGCGCAACTCCCTTTAAATAGGGGTTCCAAAATCCTAGAAAGTCGGGCAGAAACCCGACCCGATACGGCTGTGTCGAAATTGACGCGGTCGCGTCGTCCTTATGCTCGTGAAGGGGCTCCAGCTCATCGGCAGTAGGTGATTCGGCGCGGCCGCGTGAAAAAAATACGCGGCCGTTTCGATCGATTAGGGCTCCTGCTGCAACAGCGACGCGGTCGCGTGGTTTGAATTCACGCGGCCGCGTCGTCTCTGCAGCGAGGCGAGTTATGGGCTGAAGAGACTGAGAGTTGCATAGTCATATCGATCTGGGCTATGTGGCTGCGTCGATTGGTGGTTTTCAACTACACGACGTGGTCGTGTGGATCCTTGCGACGCGGTCGCGTCGATTCTCTCTAGTTGCGCATTCCACACGTCCGCGTGGAAATGATCCACACGGCCGTGTGGTTCCTGGAAATTCCCAAATCAGCTCAATCTTGACTCCATTGCTTCGCCTTGCTCCTCGTTCTCGTTCATTGACCTCATCAAGCTCTTTTTTCGCCTTTTTAGCGCTCCAATATCCTGAGTTTGCTTTCTCTTTCCTGAAACGCACAAATTGGAGTCAGAGTAAAAAGGAAACAAAAGCGGGTAAATTAAAATGAAGCGGCGTATAAAATGAGACAAAACACATATGAAGCGAGCATGTAATATATACATATAAAGACCACTCATCAAAATCCCCCCAAGCTAAACTCTTCCTCGTCCTCAAGAAAGACAAAGAAAGTGTATATAGTGGGGTATGCGTGCAATCAATAAGTGAAGCCATGAATTTCATCATAACAAGAATGAATATGTAGAGAGCGAGAAATTTCAGATCATGAAAATTATAAGCATGCCAATTCCTATCAATCTATCAAGATATATCTTAAAGGATTATTTCCAACGTGAATCATCATGCAATATACAAAATTATGCTAATGCTCAAATCTCCAAAATAATTCCTCTATCCCGCATGAGCTAAAAAATGGAGATCGAAATTATGCGATGGGTCGAGGAGGAGCTAGTGTCGTATAATAGGTCGTGAATCCATCAAAGAAGTGGCATTTCACGGCACGCTATCCCTCCACGATTCATGAAGTTGCTAGACTCATTCATGTCTTTATTTCCATCAAATTTTGGGGTTATTAGTTGATTCATGTAAGGAGCGTTGGGTCCATGACTCTCAAGCTAAACGACCTTAGGACACCGGGCCAAAAAGGACCCCTCGGACCTAATAGCTCAAACCAACTAAAAGTCTTATTCATATGCACTCCCCCAAGCTAAACCTTTCGACGCGAAGCCCTAATGATTCCTGAGTCATGGGGATCCAGCTACTCTGCGTCGCTGGGAGAACGGTGCATTGTTTATAATATATATAATCTTTTCTTTTCATACATTTTTTCTTTTCCACATTTTTTGAACATGAATGAGCTAGATAACGACACTCCTCCGTACTAGATAGTGTGCCGCTAATCCAAGTCTTATGAATCCACTAGTTATTATACTCGACTAAAACCACCAAGACAGGTGCATGAAATGAGTTTCCAGGATAAACTATAGCTCAAGCCTGTTTTGAGTACTTTTATTTCAATGATTATGAGCATAGGCAATAACAAGCATATTAAAAAGAGACCTAGTATTAGAAACATCTCTAAGCATGTATCGCGATGGAAAATAAGAAATTGATCGAGAGGATAAGAAAATCTGGTAAAAAAATTTCATCGAAATACACATGCATGAAGAAACTTGGTGCAATGGAGTTCTAAACAGAGCAAACATGTAAACCAAGCATTCAATGTGCCCTCCCCCAAGCTAGAATTAAGTATTGTCATCAATGCTTAAAAAGAGTATGAAACATGGGGATGTGAATGGTGCATGCATAATGGTCCCTTCCCCAAGCTAGCATGGAAGTATACCCTCAACAAAAAATGAAAAAATAAAAATGAGGGTGCATGTGTGGGAATTGTAATCATGTGCAGCAATAGCGAAGAACGGCAATGAAGCTCAAATTGGGGTTTGGCTCATAGTATATGAGTGTTCCGCAAGAGATGCGAGGGGGGTTATTCAGAATAATTAAACGAAACAAGAGTAGAGAATCCTAACACGCTTCCCTCGGCGGCGGGGGAATGTGAGTTTATTTAAGTAAATAAAACTTTTCTACACTACTGGATTAAGTACACCTATTATCAAAAGTGGATCCAAAACGTGGACCGGAGTAGGCATCTGCTCAATCCGCTCTTTTCGTGGCTCCGCCAACGTCGTGGTGCCATGAATACCAACGAACCCTAGCAATGCCCCCTCCAGCTTCTTTCGAGGACGCCCACCTAAGGCCTGCAAAAGAAAAGAAGTATCAGTCCGTGGTGATAGAAATTTTCCCAAAATAAATGTATTCCAGATATAATCGTCGAAGTATAAAGAAATGCATGGAGTAAGGTGATGAGAACTTCCTGGAAATGGAATGCAATCTCTCGACGTTGACGCGATCGTCGTCTCGCCAATCACGTAAGTGTGCTCCTCAGGTGCAGTCATGATCCAATATACCTTTGTTGTATTTGTATTCGTATCCTGCAGGGGGTGCGTTAAGTCAAGAAACTCTGAATCTAAAGATGTAGGAAATGTAATGCAAGATTCAGATAGAGTGGGTGAAGGGTCTAGAGAATCTCCCTGAACAGCGTCAGTACCCGGTGGATAACTCCCATTCTCTCCACCAGTATGTGTACGCTCGTATTGGTGTGCGTGAGGATCATCATCCATCTCGTCATCAGAAGAGAAAACTGGATCGTGAGGGTCAGCGAGCTGCGCCTCATGAATTATGGTGTCTTGATGGATGTGGGAGTCAGTGGCATGTGTCTCGAGAGTGGTACCTGCATGGGAAAACAAATTCATATTAAACTTTTTCAAATTTAAATCGATTGAGTTACTGTTTTTAGCGCAGGATGTCAATGATGCGTGAGACGCGGCCGCAATCTCCAAATAACCACATGCATCCTCAGGCGGCATGTCAAAGAATTGGCCTCTATTCATCTTCATCAGTAATTCCTGCAGATCTAAGTACAGTCCTCCATTAAATAAGCAAAGCAGGTCGTACGTGCTCATCTCAGGCTTCGGCAATCCGTCCACCAATTTAGTGAATCTTCTCCAAGCTTGCCAGAGGGTCTCTTCAGCGAGCTGGGTGAATGTAGCAATTTGATCTCGTGGTGTATGGCGTCGCCTCGTCTGATCTCCGATGATGGAGGTGGCTCCCCCATAAATATTATCATATCCAGACGGCATTTGTACGATAATCGAATCCCTTCCATGCAGTTGTGACTGCCCCTGGGATATGACCAATTGGTTCACACTTTGGGTACGCTCTTGAAGTTGGGTTTTGGCTACAGTTTGGGTTTTCGAGCCATCAGCTTCGTCTCGGAGTTGGTCATCTAAAAGCAACTCCTTGTGGGATTTCTGTGGCGGTGGTGGATGGCTAAGGAAGAAAGATTCACGAGATAGGTTGTGAGTATATGATGGTGGGTCGCAAGGGCATGCATAATTTTGGCATTGGGTAAAGACATGACCATGCATCCCACATCTTATACAAAGCGCTGCAACTTGTGGGACGTGATCGTAACCTCTCGTCTGACATCACACGAGAATAGATCGCTGAAACTCTCCACATACGATCCATCGGACATCCACATATTCCCCAAATAGCACCTGAAATATGAAAAAATTGGCTACGAGAATCGCGTTAGTGGTACAAGAGAATTGCAACCAAAATAACGTTGATGGCAATGGAAAATTTCGTTTATTAAAAAATTGTGGTTTTTGATTGACACGTAGTCTAGCTAACCCTAAACCCAATTAATTCAATCGAATCGCGCCTCCCTGACAACGGCGCCAAAAACTTGTTATTTTTTAGAATTTATAAACCGCAAGCGTACGGCGGCGGCGTATCTCTTTACGGGTCGTCCGCGGGGAGGCGGGTTGATCAAGTACTAGCCGAATTTAGGGCTATTGCAAGCTACGCAAGTTGGGTGAACATGGTGTGAAATTACAGGGATGTAACAGAGGATCTAAACATGCGAACATAAGAGATGAGCATAATCACAAGAGATAACAAGTGGAAAGGGGTAGAATACAACTAGAAGTAGTGCAACATAAATAAAAACACAATAGAAAGAGGAAAATAAACTTATCTCTAAAATTACAAGCAATGGTTGTCAATCCTCGGTTACAATCCAAGAAAAATCCATCAAATCCTCATCTAATCTAGAAAACTGAAAAGTAGGTAAAACTAGGGTAAAACCGCACCCCTGTCGCATCCCCTCTCTCCAGTGGGGCATCTCCCTTTAAATAGGGGTTCCAAAAGCCTAGAAAGTCATGCAGAAACCCGACCCGACATGGCTGCATCAAAATTGACGCGGTCGCGTCGTCCTGATGCTCGTGAAGTGGCTCCAGCTCATCGACAGTAATTGATTCGACGCGGCCGCGTGGAAAAACTACGTGGCCGTTTCGATCGATTGGGGCTCCTGCTGCAACAATGACGTGGTCGCGTGGTTTGAATTCATGCGGCCGCATCGTCTCTGCAGCAAGGTGAGTTATGGGCTGAAGAGACTGAGCAGTATGTGGCCGTGTCAATCTGGGCTATGCTGCCGTATGGATTGGTGGCTTTGAACTACACGACGCGATCGTGTGGATCCTTGTGACGCAGTCCCGTCGATTCCTTCTAGTTGCGCATTCTACACGCCCGCGTGGAAATGATCCACGCGGCCGCGTGGTTCCTGGAAATTCCCAAATCAGCTCAATCTTGATTCAGTTGCTTCGCCTTGCTCCTTCTCGTTCATTGACTTCATCAAGCTCTTTTTCGCCTTTTTAGCGCTCCAATATCCTAAGTTTGCTTCCTCTTTCCTGAAACGCACAAATTGAAGTCAATGAGTAAAAAGGAAACAAAAGCGGGTAAAATAAAATGAAGCGGCATATAAAATGAGGCAAAATGCATATGAGACTAGCATGAAATATATATATATATATACCACTCATCATCTCTTATAGTTTTGATGATGAGCAACCATGTCATCTAATATATGAGTGCACGCATGTAGAGCAAATTAAGGATGCACTTAAAGCTAAAGTGAGTTCAACAAGGCCATTAGTCAAAGAAAGACAAGAAGGTGGTCAAAGTGCCAAGAATACAAGTGCTCTACTGTAAAATTTAATTTTGATGTAATTTTTAGTTTTCTTGTCTTAGCATGTTAAAACCTTGTCAGAAGCTCTCTCACACTTAGGAACATACTAAAAATATTTTAAAATTATTTTGAAAGTTATTTCTTAAATTTTAGAACCCATGTCAGAATATCAAAAAACTAGTCGTCTAGTGGTTACACTGCAGTCGACTAATTCTTGCACTATGATCGACTACTGCTCTCTTGGAAAATTCTGACATGCTGAACTAGTCGACCACTATTGGTGTCCATACTAGTTGACTAGTTCACCAACTATAGTCACCTCGTACTAGCCGTTGGGATCAAAATGTAACTTTTTACCATCTTTTTGACTATTTTGAGGGCTTTTTGGTAAATAGTTTTCATCCGAACTTTTCCCTATAAATTGAGGGTTGTTAAAATTTTAATGTATGAATTGGATGATCAATTTTTAAAGAGAAAAATAGTTTTCAAAACTCAAAATCTTAAAGAAAACCCCTCTTCTCTTGGCCAAAGTTTTCTAGGTTTTTCATGCTTTAGTGTGGCCAATCCCTTGATCTCCCAAAGCCAAAGATTTTATCGTTTGAGATCAAGTCTTCTCATATAACTACACAACTACACAAGAGCTTCAAGCAAATGCCATGGATAATTGTATTAATCGCTATAAGTATAAATTCTCTTGTAGAGACGTGGGTTGTGTAAATCCTTGTTGGAGACAATGTGGGGTTGTAAATCTACTTGGAGTGAGGTGGTTGTATAAATCCTCAGGGTTGCTGAGGTGGTTCTATCATAGTGATAGCAGATGATGGATGTAGGTCAAGAGTTTAACCGAACCAAGGTAATTTTCTTGTATTTGCATTTGTGATTTCTATGCCTTGTTTCTTACTTGCAGACTTAATATTTCATTGTTTATCTCTAATATTGTAAGTGAGCTTGTTGATTAAAATTAAATTAGATAACTCTTCTAGAGGATTATATTATTTCATAAACACTATTCATCCCCCTTTAATGTTGCTCCATACCATCTTAGGATCCAACAGTTTCTTCTTCTTTTATTTAAGCATATTGAAATCTTATTTTGATTTTAGTTTTGATTTTAGTTTTTACTATTATTTACTAATATATGATATAATAAATTAAGAAAACATAAAAAGAAAAAAGAGGGAAAACAAACTTTGCATCAATTTACTTTATAAAGTAGTAATAAAATTTATATTTCTTCAAAAAAAATTATTAGCTGTACTCTAATTTTACACGCTTATATTTTATGAAGATTTTGATTTACTGTGTCCTCTTAAGTGTTCTCTTAAGTGAAGTAAAAGTATGTCTTCATAAAAGTTTTATATATGTATGTTAGTATGCTATCTATTTAAACCAGATAGAAAGTTTAATTCTATTTCATCATAATATATTGAATTACTTATTATGGAAAAAAATGATAAAGTTGATAAAGTTTCTATCAATTTGCTTTTGAAAATAGTTATAGTTTACATAATAATTTTTTAGAAAGTTTAACTCTATTTTATCATAATATATTAAATTACTTATTAGGGGAAAAAGATGATAAAGTTTCTATCAATTTGCTTTTGAAAATAGTTATAAATTACATAATATGTTTTAATTTATTTTTTATTTTTATTTCTAAAACCCAATTCTCAATTTAAATCTATTTTATAAACAGTATTAAATAGTTTTTCTTCAAATAGAATTTTTTATTATTTCTTGTTATTAATAATAATAAATTTGCTTAGAAAAAATAGAATAAAAGGGGATAAAGAAATACATAATTTTTTTAATTTCTATTATAATTTTAGCTTGAAAAACTTAATTCTCAATAGGATTATATTTTATAAACAATTGGTTTTCTTTATTTTTTGTTTTTACTTAAAATAATAAATTTGTTCAGAAAAATAGGAATAACAAGATAATAAATTTGTAAAAACGAGGAAGAACAAAAAAGTGAAAATTATTCTAAACTATTTGGTTTTAAAAGTAGTTATAGATATATACAATATATTATAAATCATTTTGATTTTAATTTATATTTTATATTATTATTTATTAATACGTGATTTACTAAACTAAGAATATTTAGAAAGAAAAAAGAGGAAAAACAAAAGTTGTGCAAGTTTCCTTTTAAAAGTAGTTATAAAATTAATGTTAGTTTATAACTTTCATTAGATTGAATTCTAATTTAATGTGCTTATATTTTATAAAGCTTTTGTTTTACTATGTTTTCGTTCAAATGGAGTGGAATTCTAGCTCCATAAGATTTTTATATTTTTTAATAAACAAATAGCAAAAAATAATTCTATTTTATAGAAAATACATTAAATTACAAATATACACCAGATAGGAAAAAGGGAGACAGTTTCTATCCATTTGCTTTTAAAAGCAAGTCGTCGTCATCTTAGCATTCATCCAAATAAAATAGTTGTGGTTATATAATAATTTTTTAAACTTATGTCTTAGGTTCATTTTTAGATCTCAACTCTCAACATAATTCTATTTTATAAACAGAATTTTATAGATTTTCTATCAAATAGATTTTTTATTATTCCTTTTAATTAAAAATTATAAATTTGTTCGGAAAAAAAAGAACAAATGGACAACGAAAAATTAAATTTTTATCATTTCTATTTTAATTTTATTTCTAAAAACTCAATTCTCAACAGAATTCTATTTCAAAAACTAAATTATGTTTTATAAATAATTTGGTTTCCTTTAATTTTTTTATTTTTATTAAAAATATATAAATTTGTTCAAAAAAGGAAATGTGGACCAAAAGGAAATAAATTTGTTTAGAAAAAAGTGGGGCGGACAAAAGGGAATGTGATGGTTCTAAACTATTTGCTTTAAGAAGTAATTATAGACTCATAAAAGATGAATATCATCTTTCTAAGTTGTAGTTGATCAAATTTGGGACTGTTCCTGAATGTTGTTGGATGTTAAATACTTAACTGCATGTCCATTATGCATGCATACCAAGGCTAGGTTTCACGCATCAAAGAAAACAATTAGAAATGAAATGCCATACAAGACATTAAAGTCCTGGCACACATGTTTGACACCATCTCGCCCTCTTTGAGCACTCGAGCGCTTTTGTTAAATGTTTTATGTTTGTTGGATATTAAATGCCTATACATTATGAATGTGTCCCAAAGAATTCACTCAACAAATAAAATCATTTAGAAAGTAATGCCTTAAAAACATTTCAAAGTCAGTGTGCGGATATTTATGGTAGATCCCATGTCGGTTCGTTGCACACTTTTTCTAAGAATTTGAACAGTTTATTGTTAACTCTGAACTCTGTCCTCCTCCATAACCTTGTTTATCCATGTCACCCATGTCCACCAAAATGTCTAACCCCTGACATATGCAGGTAAGACCCTCCTTGTCCAACATTCATGCATGCAACAATATTGCGTTTGACATCATTGTTCAATTCTTCCTTGACTCAAAATAATTGTTTGCTGAGTTGTACTATCCACAGAACATGTCTTTATTACGATCCTCAGGTCTCAGGGTAACTGTAAAAATAAATAAATGGAAGTTATGTAGTTTAAATGTATAACACAGCCATTAACTTAACCCGGATACTCTCTTCAATTTCAATCCCCACCCAGTCCATATTAAACCAACATTACATGAAGCCACTTATTCCACACACAAAAATTAATGGATAAATGAGCTGATACTGATGATAATAACTTACTCTATGAAAGTGCTAATGATCTAGAACTTCCACACACTCTCTTTCACATTAGGAAGTTTTGATATGCCCGTTGCTGATATAGACCCTAAACATGCAACCGCTGAAGATTAGATCAGTTATATTATATTAAAGCAATCGACAGCAAAATTCTTCAGTTGACTATTTATTCAGCAAGAGTATGAATGAGGATATAGAGAAGCTTGCTACCTAAGTTTTATAATTATAAAAGCATCAGTATCTAAAATGATCTATCATGCACACTGAAGAAAATGTCTCATATCGTATTGTCTGGTACGATAATAAAAAGGCAGGTCTAATAATCTTCCGACATCTGTGAGAATGCCTTAAAGAGAATTTATCTGCCAACCTCTGGGCACAATCAGAATTATTTGTTCCAACATCATGGATGCAGTGTGCAAGAATCATGTGTCAGTGAAACTCCAGAAATCAGGTTCTACTAATATCATATTACAGAACCATAGTAAAAAGACCACAAAAGCCTTGTGCACAAAAATGATCTTACATTATAAGAACAGCATTATCTCGTACAAGCAGAACAAGCTAACTGCTGTAGCAATGCTAACGTATAGTCATTTTTTGTTATTACAAGTGATCCTTCTGATAGAGCTATCTTATCCAACTACCTTTGGGAAACAAAATAAATGAATGAGGTGCGGGAAGCAGTGGACAAAAATATTTTCAAGGTACCCATGAAAAAACAGTCATCCCCCTCAATATTCATGTCTTGCGTTAAAAAATGGGAGAAATACTTCAGTTCGATCCTTTTCTTGTTTCTTCTATCAAGTATGTAAAACAAGTAAATTCCATGCAGATGCCAAAGATATGAAGGTCGCTAACATGAATAACTCACATCTACGATATTGACTATACCATGCGAATCCAGACCAGCTTGGAGTCCATCAATTAGGCCTTGTACATAGTTGTAGAAGTAATTGGGATCATCGCAGACGGAAAATGCATGAACCTATTTTATGAAGCTATCATTAGACTAGTGAAACTCAAGGTCTAATTCTAGTACAATATATGCCATACCTTTGCCTTCAAGCTACTTAAGTTTGATCCTAGAGAAAGGCCAGCAATGGTTCCTCCGCTATAAAATGCAAAAGGAAACAACATTCTCATATTTCAAGCGAAAATGGTAAATCTACACAAAACAAGTACCGAATTAACCGCCACTGAGGACATGCTCAGTGGCATTTGGAAAAGGAGAGAGAAAAGAGGGGTTTTTTGTTTGGGAGGACGTGCATTGTAGATGGTCAAGCTTCAAGTCAAGGTTGAGTAGGCAATTACCTGCCGCATGCAACAACAATGTCATCGAATTGAACGTTATCATAACTAGCTTGGGTTTGATGCTCAATTTCCCTGACTGCTTCAATATAGCCCCTGCAAGATCACATGTTTTAGTTTTGCATGAGAGAGAAAAAGAGAGATAAAAACACTATAAATACGGTGGAAAAAAAGCATACTTAAGATCAAAGCTCCAGAGTGAAAGGGTTGAAGTTAGTTAAAACATTCTATGTCAACAACACAAGGACACAGATATAAACTTAAAATCATGCTACATAATGATACAACCAGGGATTAAGGTTTCGGCCGAAACCTCCGGGTTTCGGCCGTTTCGGATCGGTCCCGGAGGGGACCGGTCCGAAACCACACACCATGTTTCGGTATCGGCCGAAACCGCCCGGTTTCGGCCGGTACCGGCCGATACCGGCCGAAACCGGGCAGTTTCGGCCGATACCGGCGAGCAACAACAAAAAAACTGGAAAAAAATTGAAGAAGAAGAATAATAAGAAGAAGAAAATCCAAAAAAACAAAGAAGAAAACAAAAATGAAGAAGAAGAAGAAGAGGGGATTCAAAAAAAGAAGAAGAAAGAAAAAAGAGAGGGCTTACCTGGTAGCCGCCGTCTCCCTCTTGCCGCCTCCCTCCCTCTTCACTCCATCTTGCTGCAGATAGGTCACACCGATTGGATTGGGGTGTGAGGGCTCTTAATATTTTAAAAAGATGTCAATGGCAAACTTGAAAATAAAAGAAATAGGTTAGAATAAAATGGATACAATGTAGCATATAGAAATTTTGGAGAATTACTATGCAAACAGACCAAACTTATTTACAAATTTGCCATTCAATTCTTTTGATGCAGAATTGCTATGCAAACAGACCCAACTTATTTACAAATATGCCATTCAATTCTTTTAATGCAGAATTGCTATGTGAACAAACCCAGCTTATTAACAAAATTTGCCATTCGATTCTTTACCTGCAACATATTTAGCAAAATACCCTTACAACTACTTCCTATGCATCAATATATATACACATATATAGAAAAAATTGTAATATATTTTTATATATTTTGCAAAATGTGTAACTTATAAAAAAGTATTTGATTGTAAATAAGTTGTATGTGCGCAGAGTAAAACGGTGGTGCGCAAAGCAACTCTCCACTTCTTTCCAATATTTAAAATATAAATATACATATAAATATTTACAAATACATATAAGTAATACAAAAGTGACAAGTATTTGATAGTATATAATTAATACTTTAATTTTGGGACGATACCGAAACTTGCTTCCGAAACCACCGAAACGGACGATACCGATACCGATACCTAAATTTTGGAAGGAGCGATACCGATACCGAAACCGAGACCTAAAACCTTGGATACAACAATCTTTAGGAAAAGAAGAAAAAGTAAGTACAAGAACTGGTTTACACACACACACACACATTTGGTGTGAACATAATAATCGGATCTTCAAAGGAGCTACAAATCATAAAATTAAAACTTTTGGAGATTTGTATAGAGATATTTATTGTATTTCCTTTTTATTATCTCAAAATTTTTAGGATAAAGGGAATGTTAATTTACTTTCAAATTGGAGTTTGTGATTGGATGGATGGTAATTGTAGCTGTAGCTAGTGATAGATGACGACGCTTGTGTCCGCTCGCCATCCTAGTCTAGAGCTACACTAACCAAGTAGTCCTGAGTTGTACCAATTTGAGTTATATGAATAAAATTACTAACTTTTATATATACATAAATGCATACATACGTATATGAGATTACTGCAGGACAGATGGCACCTGACCAACTTGGGTTCGGTGCGCTACATGGCGGCCTCTCATTGGCCAACCAAAAGCAATTACTTTTTGGGTGCCATCTTTTTCACATTATATATATAGTGATCTTCGAAAAAGAGGCTTTTCGCACCGTGCGAAAAGATTTTCATCTTTTTTTGAAAAAAAAATTCAAATATTCTTTTTTTGATGTTTAATCCATACAATTATATACCCCAGGAAAAATAATGGGTGAACCCGTTGGGGATTAGAGCATTCATCCACCCGTTACAAATTTAACGGTCTCAAAACGTGCGAATTTGATGAAATGCCTTGATCGAAGGCCAAATGACATTATTTCTCAACGATTATTTTTTGAGGGGGTATAACAACATATAATGAGGGTGAAAAAAAGAATTTTTGAAAAAAAATTCAAAAACAAAACTAAAAACATTTTCGCACGGTGCGAAATATTCTCATTTGAAAATTTTCATATATGAGAAAAATGAGTATCATGTGGCCAAGGAGTGGATTTCCTCCTTGGCCACAATCTAAGCCATCCACACCCCCATGTGGGGGTGTGGGGCCCACACCCATGATGCGTGATGAGCGGCCTAGATTGTGGCTAAGTAGGAAATTCCCTTCTTGGCCATCTGACCCACATTAACACATATGTGTGTGTGTTAATGGGGTCAGGTGGCCAAGGAGGAAAATCCTCCTTGGTCCACCCACGGCCAAGCCCCTCCCATAATTTTTTTGAAATTATTTTTCCAATATGATCTACGCCTCATGGATAATCATCATACCAAAAATCAAGTGATTCCAACACTTTTGCCCATCGATCCACCCGATGCAAAAAGTTCTATGTTATGCGACCGTTGATTTTGCAACGGGTGGATCGATGGGCAAAAAGTGTTGGAATCAGTGGATTTCTGGTGTGGTGATCATCTATGAGGCGTGGAGCATATTGGAAAAAAATTCAAAAAAATATGAGAGGGCTTGGCCAAAGGTGGACCAAGGAGGATTTTCCTCCTTGGCCACCTGATTCCCATTATTCTCTACATACATACATACATACATACATATGGATTCATGTAGATCAGGTGGCACCTGATCTAATAGATCACGTGCAAGACACAAAAAGGTGTGTCCCCAATGTAGGACTTGTACTTTCCACATTTTTATGTATTGGCACCCGATCTATTAGATCAGGTGCTATCTTTTCTACATTAAATCCATATATATGAAAATAATGGGTATCATATGACATATAAAGCTAAGCCACATATGCTACCTCAAAAACTCCATTCTCTGCTAATTTTTCGAAGGATCGGAACTGTTCATTTTGATGTTCGTATTCTAAAACCCCAAAACACCGAATTCCAGGTGAACCCAAGAGGTTTTTGTCCATCATCTATCCTTCGCAAATTTAATAGTTTTGCATGAATAGAAGTTTTGCAAATGGTAGCTGAACAGACAAAACCCCATATGTTTGGTGTTGATTTTAGAATATGAAGATCAAATGAACGGTTCCGATCTGCCAAAAATAGCAGGGGTAGAGTTTTGGAGCCGTATATGCGGCTCAGCCTAGTATGTCATATAATACCCATTACACACACAACACAACACAACACACATGGTCAGCAGATTAAATAAAATCACATAAATGAACAAACTGAAATGTTAGAAGGTCAAATATTTTATCACTGCCAACATGCATTAGCCCATTCATTATTTATCAGAAGGATCAATACTATATTCTGACCTATAAAAATTTCAGGCTAGTAAAAACCTAGTTCCATTTCTTCTTCTTTCTATATTTCGTTCGTTCTTCCCTCTTAAATGCGTCCATCATAATTGGATGGTTGAGTTTGCCTCTATGGGGGCTCTCTTTGTTGGGTTATGGTTAAGAAGACTTGGGACACTGCATGAAACCATAGTTTGTCGCATGGCCTTGATTTGCTGGATACAATCTTTCACAGAACCCATAAAAGAAGCATTGATTGGACAACTGTTATAACCCCTTTCAGGTAAAAACATCAATAGGTGTGTAGAATTAACCGTGTAATCTAATTGGTTATATGGTTATATGGTTGGTTAGATCCTAATTAACCGTGTAATCTAATTGGTTATATGGTTATATGGTTAGATCCTAATTAACCGTGCAATCTAATTGGTTGTATGGTTATATGGTTAGATCCTATAAATTAGAAAATTAGTTATATGGCTCCGATTTGATCCATTGTCCTGTTATATGGTTCAAATTTGATCTATTATACTCATAGTATATATATTAGGCTGTAATTCATTAATTCATTAATTAATCAAGCAGAATAGAACTGAGTTTCCTCTAGATTAATTGCTTATATGGTATCAGAGCATTAAAAGAAATTTCAGTTCAGGAGATTTGTTTTCTAGGGATGAGCGGGATAAATGATTTTGATGAGTCTTTGGACAATACTCAATCAAAACCCAAAATTGTCCCTACTGCTTCCGATAAATTACCATTCCAAATCACAAGATTTGAGCTCTCCGGTCGGACCTACCTTCAATGTTACATGTTCATTCAACTCATCATTCGAGGAAAGAGCCGCTTCGGCTATCTTGATGGCTCCATTCCCAAGCCATCTTCTACTGATTCTTCATTTGCTGCTTGGGACATCCAGAATTCCATGGTAATGGCGTGGATTGTAGTGCCCTGTGAAGCTACTGAACATGTACTAGAGGGGGGTGAATAGTACTTTAAAATAATCAAGATAGTTATTCCTAATTATTGTGCAAGAAACAAACGACAATGCGGAATAAACAACAATCAACAAGAATTATCAAACGCAAACAAAGTATGTAACGGGTTCGGATCCACCCAAGTCTCCCCGACTTGTTCCCGGTGATCCTACGACTTGTCCCAACCACCCGGATCCCCTCCGGATACTTGAGTTAGAAACCACTAACCCAAGATTTTGCACTATGAAATTCTTGTGAAAAACCTTCACAAGACCAAATCATACAAATGACATGTGACTCCCACAAACCGGGATCACACCCTTCTCTCACAACCGAGAGAACAATTCAAATATCAAAGTAATTGAAACAATGAAATACTTACCACAAAATCCTATGCCTTGAGTATACTTACCAAATTAGGGCAAAGAGGGATTTTGAGGAAGAAGATGTCACCAAACCCTAGCTTCAAGAAGTTGACCAGCAATGGAAGCCTAGGGTGAAGTTGATGACCTTGATTCAAGCTCCTTGGCTTGGAAGGCTCACAATCAATGAATCTCTCTTTGGAAATAAGAGTGTGAGAGAGATTCAAGTGAGGAGAGAAAGCTTTAGAATGGAGTTTATTTGCTTCTCTTTGATTCTCAAATATCTCTAATAATCAGCCTTGAATATCCTTGAAGAACCCCTCCAAGTATATATAGGATAGATGAGAGAGAGAGAAGAAATCGAGTCATTAAAGGCTCCAACGGCTCTATTCTGAAGCAGACTAGTCAGTCTAAGAAGGATCACTGACCGACTAGTTCATCAACTAGTCGGTCGGTGATTCAACATGGACCGACTAACAGCTCGACAGCCAAAAGAGTGATTTCCAGGCAATATGAACTAGTCGGTCAAAGAAGACTTGCCAACCGACTAGTTTGCCAACTAGTCGGTCGGTGAGTGTTCTTTGACCGACTAAGAGATGAAATCAAGTAGCTGAATACAAGTAACACTAGTCGGTCTAAGAACAAATTCCAACTGACTAGTTTCACAACTAGTCGATCGATGAATGTTCTTGGACCGACTAACTGTAAACAGTAACGCAGGCTGTACAGAGGCAATGATAACTAGTCGGTCTGAGAAGGATTCCTAACCGACTAGATCGTCATCTAGTCGGTCGGTGAACCTTCTTTGACCGACTAATTGATCAACAGTGAAAGAGCTGAAATGGGCAAGGACATCTAGTCGGTTCATGTAGAGTTGCCGACCGACTAGATCGTCATCTAGTCGGTTGGTACTTCTACTTGAACCAACTAAGATGCACTAGAAGCCGAGGTAAGAAGCGATAAGCTTCGGGAAAGATTCTAATGGCTTCTATGATAGTCCTAGCTCTAAGATATGAGCGAAATGAAGATAATAATGTAAGTCCTACTCAAGGCTTAACATTCTAATCTATGAAGCTAGAAGACAATAAATAATACAAGATGAACCGTCTTCAAAGCTTCAATCTTCATTCTTCTGGACTTCAATATTGCTCCTTGAGCTTCAACGAAGCTTCAGGCACACGATCACGTGTATTGAGAAGTCTTGAGACGTCGCTTTTGATGTACGTATTCTTTTGGCGACTATCTCCATAACTGCGCTCACAAACAGTTAGTACACGATATTTATGTTTGCTCATCATCCAAAACCAAATCCGGGGAATCAATACTCAACATTCTCCCCCTTTTTGGTGATGACAAATCAACATAAATAATAATCAATAATGATGATTCAAAAGAAATTTACTTACTCCCCCTGCATTAATGACACGTTAGTCTCGTATTAAATATTAATCATACGCATCAAGCAGATGAGGAAGATATGAAATATGAACCAATTATTGACATATAGGATCTAAATCCATTTTTATATCTTCACTCCCCCTGAATCTAACATATCAAATTAGATTCATGGTAAATTGCTTTGAATAATCAATTAGCACATTGTCATTATTAATTCTCTCTCCCTTTGGCATTAGCAAAAAGAGCGAGAGGAGATCAACGACAGATACAATGGCTAAAAAATAAAAGCACGAGAATCGAAGAATACGACCACGGTCCAAATGACACCAAAGTAAAATACCAAATGTAAAATACCGAAGAAAATCAAAGCGTGCCAATCTTAACCATAGTCGAAAATCGAAAAACGAAACCAGCAAGCCATAGGCGAAAATCTAAATACGAAATCATCAAACCATAGGCGAAAATCGAAATACGAAATCATCAAACCATAGGCGAAAATCGAAATCTCCAAAACTTAAATTAACTTCACTTATTGAGTTATGGAACATACTCTCCAATATCAACAATCTTAGTTAAATAGTGCATGGAAAACAATTCTATGTTTTCATAGAAAGAATTTCTATTTAACCAAGTTAATCGTCGAGCGACGAAATCAACATCAGAGACAAAAATCCAATGTGAAAACCAAATGTAGCAAATATGATACCAAGAGTAACATGCAAAAAGTGTTATGCCAAAAAAATACACTCATCATAGAACTTATGGCATACACAATTCTAGCATACTAATTGAAACAAAATGATACCAATGTAGATATTCTAACAATGTATGCAATCAACACACATGGCTACCAAATATATATCAAATGTAAGAATATATTTACAACATTAAGCTCCCCCTACTTTGGTGCATCACTTAAGCACCATCAACTCCATTTGAATGAAAAATCCTTTGCAAAACAATGAGTTAGTAGGGTTGGTATCCCATGATGGATTGAACCTAATAAACATCATTTTGGTATCCAAAAATCTTTTTGGATCCTATGGGTTATGCAATAAATTTAGCGAACTAAATTCAAATTAAATATAACCCATAACCTAGCTAAATTCAAATTCACTATGAATTTAACTTTCAAACAAACATGCACATCCAAGATCAATATGCAAATAAAAAGAATATACCAATTCTTACCACAATTGCTTTGGTACCTATAAAATGAAATTAAACTTATGGTACCAAGCAATGAAGGGTCAAAGGAAACTAACCCTTCGGAAACCAAGTCCAAGAGGACCTTGATTTTCCAACATAATCATCATTCAAAATAATATCATTAATATACGATTGCACATACATATCCTTAGCATGCATGCTTGTGTTCTTCGGACCCCAAATAGTGTATGTCTTGGGAGTCCTATTCCTATTGGGAGCATGCATACGTTGTTGATGTCTATGTGATGCATGTTGTAGATAGGCATAAGGCATATGATGCAATGGTGCATGATGATAATTATTCATATGAGAATGTGAATGAACATATGCATGTGGTGGAACACGTGCATGAGTGTGTCTCACATGGTGTGCACATGCTCGTGGATGCGGAGCATAAAAATTATCATATGTGCTAACATGTGGAGTAGGATGTGTGTTCCTACGTGGCATGGTATACATGAAAGCATGACCCTTCTTTGGAGGTCCACCCAAAGTGGGTTTCTTTCTAAATGGGGGTGTGTTCCTAGCGGAAGCACCATTGGTAGAAGAACTACCCATGAAGTGTTTACTCCCACTAGTAGAAGCTTCGGAAGATGGCCTAACAAAGGTCGTGGCCAATTTGGATGAGTCTCTCATCTTACACCCCAAGCCAATGTGGTGATTGGCCGGATGTAAGTCATTTAGGATATTATCCACATGGCCCTTACCTTTATTGAATTCATGAATTCGGCCTAATGTGCACTCATACTTCTCGGTGAGAGAATGCATCGAAGCATCCAAGGTGGACACTTGCGACGTGAGTGCATAAACACGTGATTTGATATTTTTATTCTCAATACTCAAAGTTGAGTTTTGAGACGTCAAATCCGCTATCACATGTTCATCCGAGTCCTCGATATGAACATGCTCAAGTTGAGATTTGAGATTTACAATCTCATTTCTCAACCCTTCAACAACGGTGTCGTTGTTGACGATGATAGGTTTAGGAGAGGTTTTAAGACTATCTAACTCATTTTTAGTCTTAATAAATCTAGTAGCTAAATTAGAAAACTTACTCCAAAGTTGTTCATTAGTTATTCTAAGTTCGTCCATTGTTACCTCACCGCCTTCATCCTCGCTTTCATCCACGCTTTCATCGGAGGAGGTCTCTTGATCACGTTCCTCTTTTCCCATGAAGCATGTGTGTGTTTTCTCCACTCTTTCATCGTCCGACTCTCCACTTGAGGAGTCCTCATCGGTGTCGGTGAAAGTGCCTACAAGTCCTTTCTTGTGCCTTCTCGACTTGTCGTGCTTGGAAGCCTTCCACTTCTCCTTGTGTTTGTTTAGAGGACAATCCGGCTTGATATGTACTGGCTTATTGCATTTATAACACACGGGAGTAGAAACATTAGTCGAAATAAATTTTGATTTACTCTTCAACTTACCTTGTCGGAAGAATCGGTCGAACTTCTTTGCCAAATCGGCCAAAGCTTCCATGTCCAACTCTTCTTCCGATTCTTCTTCCGATTCTTCATCATCGGTAGATGGAGCGGCCTTGTACGCAATCGCCTTTTTCTTTGGCTCGTCTTGCTTCAAGTATGACTTCATCTTTTCTTTCATCATGAGCTTACTGTCCTTGCATACCTCATAAGACATCAAGATACTCATTAGTTGTATGACAGTATACTTACTCATATCATTACCTTCCTCGATGGCGAAGGTGCGTTTTTCCCAACAAGAAGGAAGTTCATCGATGATCTTTGAGACTTTCTCCTTTTGGGTTTAGGTTTTCCCAAGAGCCTCCAATTCGTTGGTAATGTCAACGAATCGAGCATAATACTCTTTCATCTTCTCACCATGTTGCATATGAAATAATTCGAAATCCTTATTAACAACAACAAGTTTAGAGTCTCTTACCCTACTTGTTCCTTCATGCAAGATGAGGAGAGAGTTCCATATTTGATATGTACTCTTACATGTGCATATCTTATTGAAGTCCTCGGGCTCCAAAGCGCATTGCAAGGCATTCATTGCCTTGGCATTGCTTACCTCCGCGGCGACCTCCGCGGGATTCCACTTCGCGAAATCTTCTTCTTCGGGCTCGACGTACTCCGTCAACGTGGCTCTCCACAATGAAGCACTCGGGAGGAAAGTTTCCATCCGGCATTTCCAGTACCCGTAATTGGTACCATTGAAGGATGGAGGCCTAGTTGAGGATTGCCCTTCCAAAACTGAAGAAGCTCCTTGACGATCCTTGAAGACATTGTAGTCGTTGTTTGTCATAGCTTTGAACTTGTAGCTTTAACATTGACTTTGATACCAATTGTAGTGCCCTGTGAAGCTACTGCACATGTACTAGAGGGGGGATGAATAGTACTTTAAAATAATCAAGATAGTTATTCCTAATTATTGTGCAAGAAACAAACGACAATGCGGAATAAACAACAATCAACAAGAATTATCAAACGCAAACAAAGTATGTAACGGGTTCGGATCCACCCAAGTCTCCCAGACTTGTTCCCGGTGATCTTACGTCCCAACCACCCGGATCCCCTCCGGATACTTGAGTTAGAAACCACTAACCCAAGATTTTGCACTATGAAATTCTTCTGAAAAACCTTCACAAGACCAAATCATACAAATGACATGTGACTCCCACAAACCGGGATCACACCCTTCTCTCACAACCGAGAGAACAATTCAAATATCAAAGTAATTGAAACAATGAAATACTTACCACAAAATCCTATGTCTTGAGTATACTTACCAAATTAGGGCAAAGAGGGATTTTGAGGAAGAAGATGTCACCAAACCCTAGCTCCAAGAAGTTGACCAGCAATGGAAGCCTAGGGTGGAGTTGATGACCTTGATTCAAGCTCCTTGGCTTGGAAGGCTCACAATCAATGAATCTCTCTTTGGAAATAAGAGTGTGTGAGAGATTCAAGTGAGGAGAGAAAGCTTTAGAATGGAGTTTATTTGCTTCTCTTTGATTCTCAAATATCTCTAATAATCAGCCTTGAATATCCTTGAAGAACCCCTCCAAGTATATATAGGATAGAGGAGAGAGAGAAGAAATCGAGTCATTAAAGGCTCCAACGGCTCTATTCTGAAGCAGACTAGTCGGTGGACCGACTAACAGCTCGACAGCCAAAAGAGTGATTTCCAGGCAATATGAACTAGTCGATCAAAGAAGACTTGCCAACCGACTAGTTTGCCAACTAGTCGGTCGGTGAGTGTTCTTTGACCGACTAAGAGATGAAATCAAGTAGCTGAATACAAGTAACACTAGTCGGTCTAAGAACAAATTCTAACAGACTAGTTTCACAACTAGTCGGTCGATGAATGTTCTTGGACCGACTAACTGTAAACAGTAACTCAGGCTGTACAGAGGCAATGATAACTAGTCGGTCTGAGAAGGATTCCTAACCGACTAGATCGTCATCTAGTCGGTCGGTGAACCTTCTTTGACCGACTAATTGATCAACAGTGAAAGAGCTGAAATGAGCAAGGACATCTAGTCGGTTCATGTAGAGTTGCCGACCGACTAGATCGTCATCTAGTCGGTTGGTACTTCTACTTGAACCAACTAAGATGCACTAGAAGCCGAGGGAAAAAGAGATAAGCTTCGGGAAAGATTCTAATGGCTTCTATGATAGTCCTAACTCTAAGATATGAGCGAAATGAAGATAATAATGTAAGTCCTACTCAAGGCTTAACATTTTAATCTATGAAGCTAGAAGACAATAAATAATACAAGACGAACCGTCTTCAAAGCTTCAATCTTCATTCTTCTTGACTTCAATATTGTTCCTTGAGCTTCAACGAAGCTTCAGGCACACGATCACGTGTATTGAGAAGTCTTGAGACGTCGCTTTTGATGTACGTATTCTTTTGACGACTATCTCCATAACTGTGCTCACAAACAGTTAGTACACGATATTTATGTTTGCTCATCATCCAAAACCAAATCCGAGGAATCAATACTCAATAGCTCCTACACTCAATGTATGACACCATTGCCGAAATTTATCTCATCTACCCGACGGCGAAAGCAATATGGGACGCAGTCCCCTTGGCTTATTTGGATCTGGAGGACTCTTCGCAAATGTTCGATCTACGACAACGTTCCAGAAATCTGCGTCAAGGTGAAGGTACAGTCACCCAATATTACAGTTCTCTAACCAAACTCTAGCAGGAACTTGACCTCTTTACACAGCCGGCTTGGACTGACACCGCCAACCATGAGATCTATCGTAAATTGCTTGCAAAAGAACGAACCTATGATTTTTGACTGGACTCAATCCTATTCTCGATGATGTCCATGGTCGCATCCTAAGTATTAAGCCGCTCCTGACTCTCGACACACTATTTTTTCTGAGGTCCGTCGTGAAGAACAGCGCCGCCGTATTATGCTTGGTGATTCCTCTACGATTTCAGCTTCATCCCTCAATTCCGATGCCTCTGCCATGACTGCTCGATATCTCGACTCTCGTGGCTTTCGCAAGCCTCTCTGGTGTACACACTGTAACCGGCCTCACCACGCTAAAGAATCATGCTGGAAGCTCCATGACAAACCTGTTGATTGTGTCTCACGCAACCAACGCAAGAGTGATGGATCTAAAAGCCTCCAGTTGTTGCCAAATCTGATGCAGGGGGCTCATCATCCATGACCTTCACTCAGGCCCAACTTGATCATATTGGTCAATTGTTCTCCTCCTCTACATCCTTGATGGCACATTGCATTTCATCTTCTACTATGAATGAGTCAGACACAGTGGGTGAGTCTTGGATTATTGATTTTGGTGCTTCTGAGCATATGTCGAGTGTTTGTAATATTTCTTCATACAAACAATATTCTGGTACTCGTACTTTTACCTTGGCAGATTGATCTATATAACCGATAGTGGGAATTGGATATGTTACTCTTAATTCCCATCTTTTGCTACATAATGTTTTATTTGTTCCCAAGTTGTCGTATAATTTGTTATCTATAGTAAACTGACTCGGGATTCTAACTGTGTGGCTAATTTTTCACAAAATTCATGTGTTTTCCAGGATCAGAAATTGGAGAGGACGATTAGGCGTGCTGCTGAAGTGGCTGGACTGTACTACTTTCTACGCGCTAATTCTGCAGTCCGTTGTTGTCAAGTTGATCATGGTTCAGTTCCTTCCCAACGTCACCACCAAAAAAGTTACTCCATCATCGCCTTGGCCATCCTAGTTTCTCTTATATGCGTCATTTATTTCCTTCGTTGTTTCTTTCTTCCGATAACTTTGTGTATGAAGTCTGTCAGTTAGCTAAACATACAAGAGTTCCTTTTTCACTTCATTCTTATCATGCTTCAAAACCTTTTTCCCTTGTTCATAGTGACCTATGGGGTCCTTCAAGAATTTTTTTTTCCTTTTCGAATAAAAGGTGGTTTATTTCATTTATTGATGATCATTCTCGTGTTTGTTGGATATTTCTTTTACGTGAAAAATCTGATGTTGTGCATATATTTGAGCAATTTTATAACATGGTTCTCATGTAATTTGACTCTCGTATCCAAATACTTCAAACTGATAATGGAACCGAATATTTTAATTCCTCACTAAATGAGTTTTCTTCAAAAAGTGGTATTATTCACTAGAGCTCTTGTGTCGATACACCACAACAAAACGGTGTAACTTAAAAAAAAATCGTCATCTCCTAGAAGTTGCTCGAGCACTGCTTTTTACTAGCAATTTACCTATACACTTCTGGGGGTGCCATTTTAAATGCTTGCTATTTAATAAATCGGTTACCATCTCGAGTTTTAAACTTTCCACCCTCCACGAATGTTTACCAAAATCTCATGTTTTTTCTGATCTTCCTTTACGCATTTTTGGATGCATGGTTTTTGTTCATATTCATAATCATCGTAGGTCCAAGTTAGATCATAGGAGTCACAAATGTGTTTTTGTTGGATACTCTTCTACAAAAAGGGTTACCGATGTTATTCTCCTTCCACAAGAAAATATTTTATCTTTAGAGATGTAACCTTTTTTGAACATCAAGCCTCTTATTCGAATTCTCCTAACCAGGGGGAGTCTCCTCTTGAAAAAACGCATTCTCCTCCTATTTCTCTACAAAATTGGGAATATTTTTTTGGAATCAAATACACCTCCTATTTCGGATCAGATCACAAAATCAGCAACCTGATATCCCACAAAATCAGCAACCTGATTTTTCTGTTTTAAATTTAGAACAGAATATTCCACCAATTCCACAAAATCAACATGTTGAGCCGACTTCTTCACAATTTGAAATTCAAGAAGACATTCAAAATTCTGAAATAGAAATTTCAAAAATACCGCCAAAACCGCCACCTACTTTGCCACAAATATCTCCTTTTCCTTTGACCTACAGCAGAAGAAAGCACGTAGAAACCAAGTCTGATCCAATACCTCTAGCGCCTCATTTGTCTGTCTCGAGTTCTGGTTCTGATAACACTGAGCTGCCGCAATTGAATATGTCAATCGCACTTCGCAAAGGTACTCGTTTATGCACTCAGCATCCTATATCAGATTTTTTGGGATACTCTCGCTTATCTAGACCTATGCAAGCTTTGGTAAATCTCTCAGAAACAATGATACCGACCAATATTGAAGAAGTTCTTTAACATAAACAGTGGCATGCAGCGGTTCAGGAAGAGATCAAAGCCTTGAAAAAGAATGGTACATGTGACATAGTTAATTGACCAGCAGGAAAGGATCCAGTTGGCTGCAAGTGGGTCTTCACAATTAAGTACAAAAGTGATAGATCGGTTGAAAAGTACAAGGCACGCCTAGTGGCCAAGGGATATACACAAACTAACGGCATTGATCACCAAGAGACTTTCGCTCATGTGGCTAAAATCAATACTATTCGAGTATTGCTATCTCTTGCAGCAAACTTAGATTGGCCACTTCTTCAACTACATGTCAAAAATGCCTTTCTCAACGGCGATCTAGTAGAAAAATATACATGGATCTGCCACCAGGGTTCAACAAGAATAAAGAAGGCTCGGCTTGTCGTCTAAAGAAGGCTCTCTACAGTCTAAAGCAATCTCACAAGGCTTGGTGTGATAGGTTTACCAAAAGTGTTCAGGAGCTAGGCTACAAGCAAGCTCACACCGACGATACTCTATTTCACCAGAGTAAAAGATAAGATTGACATATTGATAGTCTATGTAGACGACATTATAATCACTGGTGATAATCTTGAAGAAATGTGAAGGATCAAGAAACATCTTGCAGCAACATTTGAAATGAATGATCTTGGAAAACTAAGATTTTTCCTTGGAATGGAGGTTGCTCGAAACCAGGAAGGAATATTTGTCTCACAACGGAAATATATCCTAGACTTACTAAGAGACATGGGATTAATGGGATGTGAACCCGTTGATACTCACATGGATCCGAATGTAAAACTTGAGACTAATCTGAATGATTCATCGGTAGACCGATGCATATTTCAGCGACTTATTGGAAGAATAATTTATCTTGTGCACACCAGGCCAGCCAGATATTGCATTTCCAGTATTAGTCAATTTATGCACTCACCATATCAATGTCACTTGGACGCTGCAAATAGAATTTTGAAGTATCTAAATGGAACTCCTGGCAGAGGATTAATGTTCAGAAAGCATGCTATAAGAAGTATTGAAGTATTTGTTGATGTAGACTGGGCAGGGTGTCCAAATGATCGAAGGTCTACTTCGGGTTATTGCTCTTTTGTTTTCAGGAATCTGGTTACTTGACGAAGTAAGAAGCAGTCCGGTGTGGCAAGAAGTAGTGCAGAGGCTGAACTCCACTCCACTACTCTTGGTCTATGTGAAGCACTTTGGCTGTAGGAACTACTTGAAGAACTACACATAACGAAGCAAAGTCACATGATTGTTTAGTGCGACAACAAGGCTGCAATCTCAATTTCACACAACCCCGTCCATCATGATAGAACGAAGCATATTGAAATTGATCGACACTTCATTAAGGAGAATATTGATGAAGGCATTCTTGAAATCTCCTACTTACCTACCTCACAGCAGACAGCAGATATCCTTACAAAAGGACTGCAGATATCCTACACCAAATGAAGTGCCTACACCATATGGTATATGTTTCATCCTTATTAATTGCTTATAAGGTGCCTACACCAAATGCCAACACCGCTTACCTCATCTTTCAAAATAAGTAAATAAATAAACAAACAATACACCCAAACACCAACAGAGAAAAACATCGCAATCCGCCTGCACACACGCACAGAGACATATCATTCTGTCATGGGCTTCTAGGACAACTAAAATAATTATAGTGTCCGATCATAAAAAATTTTAATATAAGAAAATATGTTGCCGATGTAAGAGGAACATGTAAATGTTTTAAAGACACCAAACAAGGGCACTGCAATACATAACTTACCAAGTTCCTAGGGAGTTTGATCCACCAACAGGAATTACGTATGGCTTTCTCCCTTCACTTGTCAGTCTTGTTTTAAGTAACTCAGCAAGATTCTGGGTTCAAAGATGATACTTATTGATGATATAATTTCATGAAGCAAATGCATAAAGCTTAGAAATATGCTTAGAAATACTGAAGTAATCACCTTGATAAAAGAACTAACAGAAACAGATGAAGTAATCACAATGAACATAAGGATGAACACATTCACGAGTAATTACAGAATTAGAATAGTTATTTAATATTGGTGAAGCCACAAACTGTTAGTTAAAACCATATCTAACCAAAAGCTTAAACCAATGGGTAGAGGCACAATTACTAATTTATGGACATTGCCTTTATCTATTTTATCTAATGTGGGGGTTATTATTCTTAACAACATCCTTAATATGTAGTAGATTCTTTATATGCAGTATCATAGCAATAAATTACACATTGATAATTTTCAGAAATTTGAACGACCAAATTAAACTAATTTGTTTAGAAATGAGGAAATGAAATTCCTAGAATGCTCATGAACCAATTGGAGCGTTCTGTCTGAAACTCCATTTTGATATGACATAGCAGGGATTTACATTTTTTTTATTTGCATAACTAGATTAAAATCGGGTAAAGGAGACATGGACGCCACCCTCAATAATAGTCAGAATGTCAACCATATCAAAGGTTCATCATATGTATCTTCAAAGGGCTAAGACAAGTGATCAAATCAACTCTACAAAAAGATGTTACCATAACGTGAAAATAACATAGGGATACAGAATGAATGACAATGAGATCATTTGGTTTGCCCTTGCAACCTACTGGATGGCTCAATTTAAGTGCTGATGGAGCCTGAGAGCTAATTCAGAGAGGCCAGGAGTGAGCTTTTGCATTCATTAGACTCCCAGTTGGTTACATCTAGGTACAGGCATATAGCAAGGTTGCTTTAGGTGATATAGCAGTACCATAACTAGATGGCATGATTAATGGAATTTAAAAGAAATTTTATGTTTCAGAAAAACTTCGCCTAACTGATATCTTAAGTTACAAAGGACTACATGCATATGGGAAAAGTGTTGCAGTTTAGCATGTGATCCTGATCATTAGGCATGAAGAAATATAACAAGCTTCAGAGTACCCATTGAAGACAGGATATCTAAATGAGATAATTATATTTGTGGTAAAATGAACTAAAGCGAAGTAAAAGGAAGGAATAAAAAGAACAAACGGGGGGGGGGGGGGGGGTGTAGGATTAACCTACCTTTAATATCCAAATGGAAAAATGAAAAATAACAGGACAGCACATCCAAATGACGTGTGTGCATGCGTGTTCAACAAGAACAATTAAATCAACACTGCCTTGAAACTTTGCAAAGGTTCATATCAGTGTACAAAACATCAAATTAGAGGCTTAAATTTGATAATCAACCAATGTAGTTTATAGGCTTCTTGTGCCCAGTATAGAATGAGCATATGAATTTGGGCATTCGAGCTATGAAGTACTTGGAATTTAAGCGTAATTAAGCGATATATGACAAAGATGCGGACAAATGTGAAGAAACTGACGAGATGTTTTGAATCTGGTAAGATATTGTGAGGAAGCAAAGATTACTTCTTCGAACGTTGAGTTAGTATATTCAAAGCGACGACCAATATGTGTCCAAAGATAGCCTTCCTACAGCTGATCCTACTGTCAGAAGCGAATGAACATATATAATGGACAAAAGCATAGATGTCATTTCTGAGGGATATCCTGACCTCGTCCGATACATTTAAAAAAGCAAAGCATGGCATAATGAAGGATATGTTCACCTATATGCAACAATTGATAAAATACTCAAGGAAGTGATTCTTTTCGGATTATCAAATTAATGCTCTTCATAGGCCCCTTTCTTTTCTGGACAAAATTAAGTAATCTTAAGTACTACACCCAAAACCCTGAACCTTCTCTATCCATGTGCTCCAATGTACAAGTTGGGACTTGAGAAAGTACTGTTCATTTTATATAAATTTTATATAATTCTTACTCCTATTCATTGGTAACAGTAGATAGCAGATGTTTATAATTACCCAAAAAAGGTACGACAGGATTTGCAAGGGATATTTTTTTTTGGGGGGGGGGGAGGGGGGAATTAAGGGTTTTTATTTATAAAAGTATAATTACAAGATAACTAGACTCAATTCGAGAGGACGACCAACTCTCCCAATATAGGGTTCTACTCTCTAATATCTAATATTCTCTCCAATTTCAACATGCCTCCCTAATTACCTAGCCCCCATATATATAATAGACTAATTTTCCAATAATTACGAAAATGCCCCCTGAATCCTAAAATTACAAAATTACCACCGGATCATCCCCTTGCATTTGCCACCTCTTAACCTAGGTTGCGCCACCACATGTGGTAAGTTATGATTCCATCATAATTTTCTCAAAAGAGCCACCTTTTACTAAGATGGAAATCTGAAAACTGCTATTAAATGACTCTCATTGGCTCCCATATTGCTTCATAGTCAAGAATCCCTTACGTTGGATTAACACTTCTTTAGTACATGTACTTCCTTCGTGAACCCCTTTTAACTCCGATGGATTCAGAATCACCTACATATCCTCAGCTAAAGTCATCAATAGATATGGTGAAGGTGTGTGGTGCCCAATCGCATGGCAAAGCTAGGAGACGTTAAAGACTGTGTATAGTAGACATCGATGGTAACCTCAAACAATAGGCAACATGCCACCCTTGCATCAATCTCATAGTGTCCAAAATATCATGGTGCCAGCTTCGTATTTCTTATGTGAGCCAAGGATCTCTGACAATATGGTCGAAGCTTCAAATAAACTCGGTCTCCCACGGTAAACTGTAGCTCTCTCCTATGCCCATTTGCTTGCTTATTCATAATCTGATGGGCTCTCGTCAAATGTCACTTCAACTCCTCTAGCACCATATCTGTCCCCTCCAAATACTATTCAACCTGAGACACTGGTGTAAAATTGTGGTCATAATGTAACAGACGTGGAGGATCACGCCTATATACTATTTTGAATAAAATGGTCTGAGATGATGTATGATAAAAGGTATTAACCGGTACTCAGACCATGCCAACCACTTCGCCTACTGCTTCAGCACATCTGACACAAAGCATCGCAGATATGTTTCAATGTTTCTGTTGACCATCTCAGTCTAGTCGTTTGTCTAGAGATGATAAGTTGTGCTCCGCTTCAAGACAGTCACATGCATCCTGAATAGCTTCCTCCAACAGTGACATGTGGTCCAGCACAACAAAGATGACTGAGTATCCTTCTGACGTAGACAACCTTTCGATAAAATTCATTGTGACCTCCTTTAGACCCAATATAGCAATGGCAGAGGCTGTAGCTGTCCCAGATGAGCCATCGTCATATACTTGTGATGTTGTCAAACATCATAATTAGCTAGTATATTTTTCACATCCTTCTTCATCCCCGTCCAAAATAGCTTCTTAGCTATGATCCGATAAGTCTTGATGACCACAGAATGTCACCTAACAGCACTTCTGTGAAACTTATGTAAGATACTGGCAGAAGTTTTATGCAAAACAAGCTGCCCCTAGTACAACAACCATTGTCCCTTCAAAGAATAACATGGGTACTCCATCACCCTTGTAGAAGTGCCACCTGAATCATCGTCAACTCTTCATCCACCTTAATCTCTCACAACAAAGGCTCCCAATAAAGCACCATCGGAACAGACAAAGCTGCCAACTATGAATCCCTCTCGTCTGAACAAAGCATTCGCTACCTTATTCTCTATGTCCGGTTTATACTAAACCTCGAGAGCCAACATTGATGCTCCTCAATCACGTCTGTTGCTTCGAAAGATAATTGAGACTCCTTTGATCTGTCCACGCTATTAAGTGTCGGCCCATCAGGTAAGGCCTCCACTTCAACACCCCTAGAACAATAGCCATCAACTTGAATTCGTAATACTAACTTGAGCCGAGCTCTTGCCGTCAACACCTGGCTAACATAGGCCACCAGCTGCTAGGTCATGCATTAATACTATGCCCAACCTATACCTGGGAGCATCTGCCTTCATGATGAACGGACGGCTAAAAGCTGATAGGACTAGCACTGAAACAATGGTCATAGACTACTTCAATGTCTCAAATGCCCAGGTCGCATCCTCACCTCACTGGAAATTGTCTTTAAACTGCTCTGTCAGTGGCCAGTCGATGGTGCTATATCCATTGACCAACTTCTTGTAATAACCAGTACGGCTCATAAACCATCGTAACTCCCACAAGGTTGTCGATCGTGGCTAATCAATCATCGTTGTAATTTTAGACCTATCAGGTGCCATCCGTCTGTCAAAACCACATGCCTCTAATACTCCACTCTTGTCTGTGCGAACAAGCATTTCTTCTTGTTAGTGTACAACTGATGGTTCCACGGCTCTTGTAACACTGCCTCTAAATTCTCCACATGTGCCTTTGTAGATCAACTGTATACCAAAATATCGTCATAAAAAGACCAGTACAAACCTCTGTAAGTACAATCAAAATACATTGTTCATGAGGGCTGAAAAGTAGCAGGTGCGTTGGTCAAACCAAAAGACATGACCAAAAACTCATGATGACTCTCATGAGTCCTGAAAGCAGTCTTGGCCACGTCTTCCGCTCACATCCTAATCTCGTGCTAAGCCGACTTCAAATCAATCTTTGAGAAGACTAAGGCTCCATGAAGTTCATCTAATAATTCGTCGATCATAGGTATAGGAAACTTGTCCGGAACCGTCTCCTTGTTTAGGACTAGGTAATTAATGCAGAACCTCCAACTATCATCTTTCTTCTTCACTAACAGGATCGAGCTCGAATATGGACTCACACTAAGCTGAATAACTCCTGACTGAAGCATCGACCCAATCATCTGTTCGATCTCGTCTTCTGCACTTGTGAGTATCGATAAGGCATCACACTAATGGGTGGTATCAATAAGGCATCACACTAATGGGTGAGACTATCTCTCTCAGGACTATGACGTGCTCATGATCTGGCATTGGAGAAAGACATGCTCACCCACCTCCCCTACCAAGCCATGTAACTCCACCAAAAATCCACCCCCTCTGTCTTGCATTCGTCATGGTTTTCAGAGAAACTATGGTTCGACATAGGCTAGGATCTCCCTGGAGTGTGGCTGCCCTGCACCCATTAGGTACTCCATGTGCGACAACTTCCTATTAACTTTTATTTCTACCAGTGACTGCAGCCATCTCATCTCCAAGATCATGTCTGTTGTGTCAAGGTTAAGTAGTAGGTAGTCCTCCAGGATCTAAATGTCTTGTGGTGTCAAAATGAGCAGGTGACATCTCCTTGACTGTGCTCTATCTTCTCCATCTCCATTATCACCCCAAAACGTCTAGTGTCCTCCAGCTGCAGCCTCTGCTCGTCCATCATTCTATTGGAAATAAAATTGTGGATGGCCACACTGTCAATAAACATTGTGACGGCTTGATCTGTTATCCTTTCTGTCAACTTTATAGTGTGATTCGGATTGAACCCCACCATTAAGTTTAACAAGACCTCTAACACGTCCAAATAAGGGTGCTTCTGCTAGCATCTCTTCCTTTTTTACCTCTATACCATTATCCTCCTCGTCGACTATCAACACCTCGAGGGTGCGGTCTCGACACCGATATTCTGAGAAAACTTCTCATCACATCAAAAACACGGCTCCTTCGCCCACTTGTCCGGAATCTCAGTCTCTGTAAGGCGCTTGAACTGTCCCCATAGCTGTGCCTCGCTGGTTTTATCTCTGCTAAACTGGGCCCCTCCTGGCAGTGTCTTCTACCCTTAACTGTGTTTAGCTGTGAAAAGTGGAGCCACCCTATGTGTTCTTGGCCTGCCGTTCAGCTATGTTCCTATCCTCAATCAGCTAAGCCAGCTCCATCGTATCACCCAACCCCTAGGTTGCAAGCAGAGCTTGGCCCGAATGTCTGCCCTGAACCCCTTCATGAAACTCCCTTCTGACACAGCCTTTGTTATCCCCCAATACCGGCTTGAGAGCAACTCAAATCTCTCCATGTAATCTTTTGACTGAATTCCTTCCATGAACACACCGGCTGCCTTTATTTCCTCCACTGAAACAGGCCAATGCTTTTTTTCTCCAAACATAGACCAACTACCATCAACTTCTCTGTCAAGCGATTACATCACGAAATATCTGTATGCATGGTAAATCTATGTAAATGGGTCCTTCCCTTAAACATTGGCATCTTCAGCTGCCGAACCATACTATTAATGCTGAAGACCCACTGACCCACTCTCCCTTTTGACTATCGGTAATGAAACTACTGATAGGTGTTCTGTCATGTAGCTATGGACCCCCCAAAATCCCCCAACAGGTCTCCTCATGTCGTGCCATCCTTCCCCAACCGTCTTTGAACCAATCTGGGACTCCATCGCCCTCGTCGAACCCATATAGTCGCCATGGTGGTCGCCAAACTCCCTCGAAAGGCCGCCACCCCTTGGGAGCTGTCGTCGAGCCCCGAAGGGCCTCCTGCTTGGAAACTAGGGGCTGTGGGGCCCCTGGCAACCTTTCAGAGGATTGTTGGGTCCCCTGCAGCCCGCCTAGGGGTTGTCGGGCTCCTGACTGCCTGCCCAGGGCCCGCTGCTCCTAGACGATTGATTTAGGGTAAATATTGCATATTTAACCACTCATTTAGTGTCATTTTGTACATATATGATGCGTATTTGGATTCTAATACAAGCGTATTAAGATTATTCATAATTATTAGAAGAATCTCTTGATTTATGCACAAAATAGCATTTTACTGAGTATTTTTGTCTTCTCATATTTTTAGTGTGAAGATCTCAATTTTACGATTCCAATGGCTATTTTTTCACATTTTTATGAGATCTGTGCTATTTTACATGAATTTTTGAGGGCAAAATACCATTTTAAAATGCAGAAATATGCGAAAAATACGAAAATATGGCCACCCAACCGTATGCGCCCCCGCTAAATCGATGGGACACGTGGCGCAATCCCAAGCGTTCCCGCCTCATCCAGCAACGCAGTGACGCGACATCATCCCATCCGTTGATCCAAGATTGAATGGCCCAGAGCATCCCCGACGCGGACTCGGATCGAGCGAGAAGGCAGGCGAACGCAGCAATCCGCTAGGACACGTGGCGCGACGCGGTTGAATCGTGCAATCATCTGATGGCCAGAAATAGAAGCAGTCAGCGGGTTTGAGTTTAAAGCGTTAATGAATGCGGATCCAAACCCGCCGACCCCCCAAACCTGCAGCCTATATATATTGTGTATTTGGCTATGGTTTGGGGGTATTCCATGCGTATTTGGAGCTTTTCAAGCGTATTCGTGCGTATCTTTTGGAAGCCCTAGAGACAGAGGCAGATGGCTATTATTGACCATCTTTTGTGTATTCGTGCGTATCCAGGGTCTAATTGGAGGAATTTAGTGATATATTTCCTATCTTTTGCCTTGTAATTTAAGTAGTAGACTCGTATTTTGAGTATTTGATGATGCATTTGTCTATGAATATTGATTCTTTTCTCTCCATGCGTGGCTAATTCTCATAAGTGCTGGTTGTGATGTAGTTAGGGCTATGTGATCTCTGATTTTAATATCTTTTCATCATATGTTCATGTCATATTGCGTATTTTATCGATTTCTACGTATACTTTATTTGGGTATGTTCAGTGTCGACGTGGACATACTTGAATCAAATATGACCTGAGTACGGCTTATTCGTGATGCGATCTTAGCGGATGTATCGTGACCCGAGAGGGCAATTGTGCGTATTTTCTTTATGAAATCGATAACTTACTTGATTACTCTTTGGCACTATTTTATGTACTTTATCGTCATATTTTCCTACGTTCTCATGCCCTAGCCGGATGGAATGTTGAGTTATAGAAAAAATATTAATAATCATTGATTGCTAACATCCTAATGAAATCACGACTAACACGTACTCTCCATATTGGTACCTTAGTTTCGACTTCCCGTAACTATCTTAGGATTGTTTGTACTATTTAAACCACTTGACACATTAGTTCACCTTTGAACGTTGATTGTTTCTTATCGTATAGTACTCTTTATAAACTGAAATTCGTGTTCTTACAGGTCTGTTGTCTCGTGGATATGATACATGTACTCACTAGGATTATTACTTGTTCGATCTCCTATACTTGGGAGTAGAGCTCACATATTTCGAGATGAGTCAGCGATTATCCTGGGGGCCATCGCCCCTGGCTGTGTATTCCCAGCGACCACAGTGCCCCATGGCGCTGCTGCCAAGGGCCATCGCCTCATGCGGTGTTGTCCCAGTGGCCACGGTGCCCCTGGCGCTGCTGTCAGGGGCTGCCTCCCGATGCAGGGCCCTCCCAGGGGCCCCAACCAAATAGCGAGATCCCCACAGGTCACCACCCACATGCGCGTCCTCCCAAGGCCGATGGGCCCCTGATCTATTTCCGGTTGGTGTTCTTCCTCAAGATGACGATTTTTCACTTTCTTTTGTCCAAAGACGTCACATTTTGCCCTAGATCGGCATCGTTGTCTTCATAGTTGTTCAGATCTGGCTGTGTAGTCCACACCTCTGATGGAGGACGGCTATTCATCTCAAAATTTAGTTTCATTAGGGTTTCCATTAACGATTGCACCCAGGATGAGATTCTTTCTTCAAAGAGATCCTTTTCTTCATCGTCTCATTTCGATCCTTCATCTCTCTCTTGAGCCCCTCGATTTTGTTTTCAAGTTTCTTCTTCAAAGCTTCCACTTTTCTTGTTGCTATCAGGATCGATTGCTTTGATACCGATTTGATAGTATTTGTAAGGTATTTAGGAAAAAATTTAGTGTTTTTATTTATAAAAGTAGAATTGACAAGATAACTCAATTTGATAGGAGGACCAACTTTCCCAACTATTCTAGGGTTCTACTCTCTAATCTCAACTATTCTCTTCAATTTCAACATGCCCCCTAATTACCCCAGCCCCCATGTATATAATAGACTGATTTCTCAATAATTATAAAAATACCCTTGGACCCCGAGATCAGCCCCTTGCATTTGCCGCCCCTTGTCCTAGGTTTCGCCGCCGCCGCCGCCGCCTTTGGTAAGTTATGATCCCATTAGGGTACTGATATTGTAAATAACGTAAAATTTAAAGGAAAAAAGAACATTTAAGGCCAAAAACATTAGAGCACTTACCACGCTGCCAATCTTGGCATATTCTTCTTTTGAGACAAGCTCGACATGAGCTCCTACTAGTCTCTCAACTAGAAGGTTTCCCGTCAAACCAGGATCTTTGTCCACCAGTACCTGAATCATTTATTTAAGGTTGTAGACAACCGTGAAGCAACCGTGTAAATAGTTCCAACTGCTATAACAGTAATCAGATGTCTACTGGGAGCAGCAGGCACCTTGGACGTGCGTAGAATTAGGTAACAATCAAGATTCAGATATCTTGCAGCCACTGCAGTCGCACGACAATGGTTGCTCTGGATACCTCCCACGGTAATAATACAGTCTGCACCATGTTCTAATGCATCCGCCATCAAGAATTCCAACTTCCTCACTTTGTTACCACTCAGTTGCATTCCTGAAAGATCATCCCGCTATATATATAGAAAGCAAGTCGTAATCAGTTGGCAGATATGGAAATGACTATGCTGGTAGAAAATGAAAGCAAGGTGCAAAATTGATAAACGTCATACTCAATTCCCCAGCGTACCAAAATTACAAGGATGATATGTAAGGGACAGAAGCTACTTATACCTTTATCCACACTTCAGTATCTTCAGGAAGGTTTGGAAGGTTCCACTTGTGAATGGGAGTAGGAAGCTGATGAAGATGATGAAAGCAGGGCATTAGAGCAATTAGTAATGAGTGGCCATAGAAAGCATGGAAATAGTCTGGGTAAAGATGCGGTATACAGACGCTAGATTTCATACACATGTAATTAAGACACATGTAATTAAGACACATGTATATATGCAATGTTGGTCATGATGTTCTTTGACTTTCTGTTAAAAGGTGGAATTTGAAACATGTGCAACAATAATTATCAGGGTAGGAGTAAATGCATTCAACTTCTACTTCCTAATAATGTAAAAGGGAATAATAATAATAATAAAGGTAAATATGGTCGTGACACCACATTAATACCAAATCAATGCCCATATTAAAGACCCCAAAGGTTTTGCATTATAATAACAAAGATAATTCAAATACATAGTAGGTTCATCCCAAGCAGTCTAGACTTTACGAAAAAAGAAATAATTCAATTATCAATATGTTGGCCAATGACAAATTTAATATCCAAAAAAAGTTAATGGATAAATAAAAAACACTTCAATTAGAAATCAAGACAGTTAGGTAGAAGAAAAAGTAATTACATCTTGCACGTGTTTCTGGTTTCGGTTCTGTTTGTAGAGCTGACTATGTAATTACTTATTCTTTTTGTGTGCATGTGTGCGTGTGGTTTACAGCCGGAGCTTCTGCTCCATCCAATTGTCCCCAAAAAAAAGTAATTATATGAATCATAATTTAATTTTACAGAGACACCTAGAAGTAAATGGTTTATGGTAGAATCTATCAAAACCCCAACAATGTTAATTTCAACGAAACTTATTTTCCTGAAAAATTCATTAGAATCATATTTTTCTCTTGCCCTTTGCTAGCATTTTCCCACTTACAATTAGACCCATTTAAGGAAGACAGTAAGTAAGCCTCGGGCCTTCCTTTGAAAAAATAAAAATATAAAAAGTAAGGCAATAATTTATGGCATTTATATCCAAATAGCAAGTATTAAAGCAGTAAACCATAACTCTATGCTATATATACAAATTAATATGCAACTGATGTTAGCATTTCCGTCATAAATATGCCTCTTGCTCAGAAAGCATATCGGAATTAATAGATTATGATTTGCATCATGTATTTTATATAGCCAGAGTGAAACCTATGAGCAAATCAGTGTCTATTCTTCTTGTCTAAATCAATTAAAAAATTTCCTTCTTATGCGACATTTTGCTATGCCAATGCATCACATCCCATGTCTCGCATTGACATATTGTCATCTTTTAGTTCTAAACCACTCAAAAAAAACTAAGCCTAAAGCATAAAACTGTAATCTAACCATCTTCATATATCCTTTCCTTCATCAGTGATTATGTTCTCTCAGTTGGTTTCGTGAAAAATTGCAATTACGAAATTACAAATATTTTCGATCCGAATGCTTTATGGGTTTTGTTCATGTAACGCCCCGCTCCCCGGGTGTCGTCACAATTGAAACAATTATATGCATGTCCTGCAGGTGCTAGTAAAATCAATGTGAAGCAGTGCAGAAAGAATAGAAATACTCACAGTATAACATGCAACGCAGTACTGAACAGGGAAAAGAGACAGTAAAATCTATACTGCGACTGAAAAGTATATGCAACACTCACCTACCGCTAGCTCAAGGCCCAACGTCTTGCACTGAAAGTCTGACCCTCATGCTCAGACGCCTCCATATGATCTTGTGTGTTACCTAGTGGGCAACAGAAGTCGCACAACGCTCAATAGAGTAGACAATATCTAAACAAGAGAAAAGAAAGATGACGGTGCGCAAAAGAAGATATAACAGAAGTTAAAAAGGTACTGCACAGAAATGAAACATGTTATGATGATCGAATGTCCACAACTACTGCAAGATGATACCCTCTAAAGTGAACCAATCCTATGTCGTGAGTTATGAGAGAGAGTACGTCAAGTCATGAGTCAACCTGAAGATAGTCCACTATTGTACACGTAAAAACCCAGAGACAGCGCAATTTAATCACAATATTGGACTTCATGGCACTAGAAAGCTCAAGAGACAACATGATAATGAACTGGCATATGATAAAATAAAGACATGGATGTTTCTCATAGCATGATATTCCAAACTGAACTGATATGAAAACACCCAACTGTTCCATGCAACGAACCAAGTAATAAAGGAATTATAATAATTACTTAATAACGAGAAACCTGAAAGTCAAACTCATAATGGCTCTAGAGAATCTAGGTCATGGGGATCAGATTCCAAGTAAACCACACCGGAACCCAAAACAATAAGCGAGGGAACCAGTCGAGCCCAACAATAACTCAGGGATCGAAAATAGCGCACAAGAAAAACTACCAAACCTAACAACAAGTAAGAACACAAAACAATAATAGGAAAGCCAGCCACAACTCAACAACCAGCAGGGAGCCCAAAGCCACAGGCAAGGAAAGCCAATAAACCCCACAACCGCAACAAACCCCAAACCCTGCAAACAAGAAAAGGGGCAGAGCCCAACCAAGCAGTAGAAGCCCAAGCCACAAGCATCAACAACCCAATAACAACAAGGAGGCCAAACCCGCAACTAACAACAACCCAAGACAACAGGGCAGCAAGCAAGGAAGAGCCGAACCCCAAACAACAAGCAAGAGGAGCCCAAGAAAAGGGGCAGAACCCAACCAAGCAGTAGAAGCCCAAGCCACAAGCAGCAACAACACAATAACAACAAGGAGGCCAAACCCGCAACCAACAACAACCCAAGACAGCAGGGCAACAAGCAAGGAAGAACCGAACCCCAAACAACAAGCAAAAGGAGCCCAAAACAGCGAGTAAAGAAACCAACCGAACCCAAATCTACAAGTGAACCCAATCAGCAAGGAAGAACAGACACAAGCCCCAAGCCCCAAGCCAGAACCCAGGACAACAAGCAAAAAGTAAACCGCAACCAACAACACAAAACCCCAAGACAGCAGTAAGAGAGTTGGAATCGAAGTATAGGAATAGAGTCTACTTGAAATCATTGCCAAAGAATTAAGAAATTTAAGAACCGAAGCCCAACAATGAGCAAGGATGCAGCCGAACCCAAATAACAGCAAAACCCCCCAACTGCAACCTACAGTCTGCAAGGAGCCCACATCGCAAGCAAGGAAGCCACTGCACCTAACTTAAGCAAAGAAAATGGGCAGACCGTAAGCAAGAGGAGCCACGAACCTAACCCAAGCAAGGAAAGAACATACCGTAAGCAAGAGAGCCACCTCACCTCAAATCCGCGAACAAGGGAAGTAAGGAAGGAATAGACAGCCGGCAAGAGGAGTGAGTTAAGTAGTTGTCGAAGGGCCCCAGAGGAAGGATGAGGGGGACGAGCGATCGCTGCGAGAGGACAAAAGGGGGAGGGGGCGATGGCGTCGCGGTCAAAGGACGGAGGGGCGCCGAGGGATGGCGTCGAATTCGAAGGACGGAGGGTGCTCGATTGCGTCGTATCGAATGAGAGGACAAGGGGCTCATCGCTATCGTCGAGAGATGCGTCGAAGCCCGGGCTTGCTGCGAGCGTGTAATATAGAGAGAGTCGAAGCCCTAAGGGCTCGAGGCGTCGAAATGAGGGAATGGTGAGAAAAGCCCCGATGTGGGCTTGGCCTCTGAGTGGGTCGGGAAAGAATACAAAATAAAAAAAGAAATGAGAAAAATAGGGGGGAGAAAACAGCCAGTTACAGTTCCATTTTTCCAAATTACAAAGAAAATTCATAACTACTAATTCACATATTAAGCAAAAAAGCTCTTACAAATGTAATATTTTTACCATCTAAGAGAAAAGGAAAGGGGGCTTACATGAGCAAGAGAGCAAGTGTAAGATGGAATTGGATTGAGATGTGAAGCCCGTGACGGTGGCTGATAGGGTTTTCTTGACAAGACCCTCCAATTTGATTGGTGCATTTGCCTTCCATTGGAACAGATGAGATGGATCTCTTGCTGTCGCTAATTGCAGTAGGGAAGAGAGAAGAGTTTGAAGTGGTGAGTGAAGCACAGACTGAAATGGCCAGCCCGAGAAGAAACAGAGGTGAGTTCATCTATGTACATCAAATAGTAGGCTCCACCACTTTCATCCCATCTTTTAACTCAATTGTCCAATGTATATATTGATTGGATTGAAGTTAAATTCACCAAAACTATTGTATACATTTTTGCTTCTCTCAAAACACGCTAATATTTTAAAATTAAGATTAACTAACAAAAATGTTCCCGCGGTATGGTGGAGTATTAATAAAACTGTTAAAATTTTATTTCAATTTTTCATAAACCAAAAAGTTTTTGGTTGTTTCATGCAACAAAAGAGTTGATGGTTAATTTTAACTTTTAAAGGTTAAGTTGTTTTAACTGAAAACATTAAAATATTTGGTCATTTTGGTTAATTTAGCCTTAGGTTCAGTGCAGTTTTTGGTAAAAAGTCAAACGGAACCATTTATTTAAAAAATTGGTGGACAAGGTTAGATAATTCAAAAAGTTCCATTCATCATCAACTTTTAAGTAATCAGAGCCGTTCATTTTAATCTATATTCTCATTATTAACCCCCTAATACACCAAAAAATCTAATAAATCCTATGTGTTTGAGCATTTATCAAGCTATTACAAAAAGTACTCTTACTACAAAACCATTGAATATGTGATGACTGGATGAACATGTAAAATCATTAGTTTATTAGTTTAATAGATATTTGATGTTTTGTGGTTTTATTATGCGAAGATCAAAATGAACCATGTTAAACATCCAAAAAAGATTACGAGAAAAATTTTGACCACTGCATAGGAGGATGTTCCTCCTTTCTAGCTGATGCCCATATTGCTTATAGATTCCAATCCAAAGATTCCAAACGGAACGCAGTTGTTTCTGAAAATTCAATTCGGTTCGATTGATATGTGAGGATCCTAAGATATAACTATGGATTTACGGTGTAAATACTATCAAAATAATTTTAAATAATTTTTAGAAAATTGTTTAAAATTCCGTTTAGTTCTGTGGAAACTGGTTATGTGACAATCCTAACACATAAATATGTATTTTATGAAGATAATATCATGTTATTATAACCGTTAAATATTTTATAGCCGTTATGGCCTAGTTATGCCTTCTAAATTTTTTAGACATAATTTTATCACATGCTGGTAGAAGTTAGAAATGCTTAAAGTAAATGTTTAAACTGTTAGTTAATTTTTATAATATGCTCTTTTGTATTTATATTCATTATTTCTGTATATTTTGTTCCTTTTACTTTCATATCATGTTTTGTGTGTATGTGTTTGTTTGTTTGTGAGCACGCATGCGTTTAATGTATATGTGATGATAGCATGTGGATGAGTTTAATGGATACATGCTAATAGCATAGGAAATTTTCTGCGTCATCATCATCCAAAAATCTAAAAAATTTGAAATTTTTCTTGGTTGGTTTTCACATTCAAAAAACATAAATGTAGATGAACCATAAGATGATTTGACCCTCGATCCACTCGTTGCAAGAAGTTCCATTATTCTGAAACCATTGAATTTGTTACTGTTAGATCGAGTGTCAAAAAACATTAGATTCACTTGATTTGTGGTAGGTGATCATCCATAATGCTCATCTCTCTTTCAGACACCGGAAAAGGAGGTCAGCCTGGCAAAATCCTATCTGGACTCTCTGTTGCTAATTTCACGCATCAACATAAGCTTACGGGCCTTCTTTTGAAAAAAAACTAAAAATATAAAAAGTAAGGCAACAATTTCAGGCGTTTATATCCCAATAGTAAATATTCAAGCACTAAACCATAACTATACACTATATCCAAATTAAAATGCAACTGATGTTTGCCTCGGATATATAATTGCCTATTTCCATCACAAATATGCCTCTTGCTCACAAAGCATATCGAAATTAATGGACTAGGATTTGCATCATGTATTTTTTATATAGCCAGAGTGAAATCGGCAAATCATCATCTATTCTTCTTGTCTGAATCAATTATAATTGTTCCTTCTTATGCTAAAATCTGCTATGACAATGCCTCGCACCTCATATTTCATATTGAAATATTTTCCTCCTTTAGTTCTAAACCACTCAAAAAAAACTAAGCATAAAGCATAAATCTGTAGTCTAACCATCTTCACATATCCTTTCATACATCAGTGATTCTGTTCTCTCTCACTTGGTTTCGTGAAGCACTGTAATTAGGAAATTACAAATATTTTCGATCCGAATGCTTTCTGGGTTTGGTTCCCTTTCCAAATTACTCAAAAGATTCATAACCAACAATTCACATATTTCGCAAGAAGCTCTTACAAATGTAATATTTTTACTATTTTAAGAGAGAATGAAAGGGGGCTTACATGAGCAAGAGAGTAAGTGTGAGAGGGAATTGGATTGAGATGCGAAGCCCACGACGGTGGCTGATAGGGTTTTTTTGACAAGAATCCTCCAATTTGATCGGTCCGTTGACTTGTGCCTTCCATTAGAACAGATGAGATGGTTCTCTTGCTGCCGCTGATTGCAGCGGGGAAGAGAGACGAGTTTGAAGTGGTGAGTGAAGCACAGACTGAAATGGCCGGCCGGAGAAACAGAGGCGAGCTCATCTATGTAGCACGGATAGTAGGCTCCGCCTCTTTCGTCCCAGGTATCAACTCAATGGAATTGCTACGTGCACGTACCGTTTTGCTCTGCGCACGACAGCTTTAGCATTTCAATAAGAAAATGATTTTTTTAAAACCCCAAGAAATACCCGAATAAAATAAAGAGTTGTTGTGCGCAATAAGTAAAAAGTGATGCAGAGAAAAGAATCACTCATTGTGCACAACACACAAACATGCAAAAAATTTGCATGTTGTGCACGATGAGTAATTCTTTTCTATGCAACATTTTTTACTCACCGCATATAACCATTCACATTTTGACAACGCAACAAGCAAAAGTTTTGCATGTTGTGCGCGATGAGTAATTTTAGTCAATGCATAAGGTTTTACTCATTGTGCACAAAATGCAAAAATATTGATTGCGCACAACAGGCAAAAAAATTAGCTTTAATGCGTCGTGAGTAAAAGTTTATGTATTGAGCAAAATTACTCACAGCACACAACACGCAAAACTTTTGCATGTTGTGCACGGTGAGTAATTTTGCTGAATTCATTGTAAACTTTTGCATGTTGTACGCGGTGAGTAATTTTGCTGAATTCATTGTAAAGTTGGTAAGAAATTAATTGCTAGAATTAATTTGGTATTTATTACTATTTAAAGAAATTGATTGTTGAAATGTATTGTTGGAAATGAATGCAAATAAATTAATTAGATTGAGATGGACGTATATAAAATTGAGAGGATTGTTGAAGAAGAAAAACAACAATCAAAGGTACGAAATTGTTGGTATATGTTAACTGTAAAAATTCAGCATAGTGGTAGGTATTACTATAAAATAACGTAAAAAATTAATTGATTATATTGGTATGTATACTGTAAAATTCGAGATAATATAGAAAGATGTACTTGAAGATTTTACAAATGAATTTACAACGATGAAAATTTTCAAACGTAAAGAAAACCTTGTTAATTGGATAAATGTCGTAGGTAGTACACATATAATTGTGGTTGTTACAAAATCTTCGAATATGAGTACATCGGGAAATAGAATCCCAACTCATTACTTTTGTTGTGAAAAAAGCGGAAAGTATCTGGCACATAGGAGTGAGAGAAAATCCAAAAAAGAAATTGGAAACAAGAAGTGTCAATGTCCATTCTCATTGAGGGCTAATGGTGTGTTCAAAGATAAGTGGAATTTGACAGTTGTATGTGTCATGCACAACCATCCAACCGTGAAGTAACTCGAGAGACATTCATATGTCTGGAGGTTAAGAGGTGTGAAGATAGCCACATTGATAGAATTGTTTAATAGCTTGTTGAGGCCAATAAAAAATTTTGAGATTTTTTAAGGAAAAGAATATGTGCAATACAACTACAATTAAAACAATATATAATGCCAGACAGAGAATGAAAGCTGTGGAAATGGTCGGGAGAACTCAAATGCACCACCTACTGAAGAGATTGAATGAGAAGAATTACATGGAGTATCTTTCTATGGAAGAAGGGAGAATGGTCGTGAGGAATTTGTTTTGGGCACATCCGAAGTCAGTTGATTTATTATGTACATTTTCAGAAATTATGATTATGAACTGGACGTATAAGACCAACAGATACCGGCTACCATTGTTGAAGATCGTAGGTGTTGCCTCCATAGAGATGTCAATCGCATCTGCATTTTGTTACATGTGGGGCGAACAGATGATTGCTACCTGAGAAATTGGCTAGATGGATACACGATGTCACGAGTTATTTTGACAGATAGAGAGCTTGTACTTATAAATGACATTAGCAATGTATTTCCCTCTAACCAAAACCAATTATGCAGATGGCACGTATCTAGAAATGTCAAGGCCAATTGCAAGACTTTTTTTGAAGTTAAAGAAAAATGGAAAGCTTTCATATCTAGCTAGAATTTATTGGTGCTATCACGCAAGGGTGAGGAATATGCTAAACAACTGAAGGCAATGGAGAAAAAATTCAATGCTTACCCACATGCCTTAAGCCATGGGAAGACATCTTGGATGGATAAGTACAAGGAGAAGGTCATTTCGATATGGACTGATAGCAATCTTCATCTTGGCAATGGTACAACCAACAGAGTTGAGAGTTCACATGCTAAGCTTAAAAGGTACTTGGGTTCATCGGCATATAGTTTTGCCTCTTCATGGACAAACATACATGCTTTGTTAGAGCTGCAGCATATGGAAATCAATGCCTCATTCGAGAAATCAAAGATCACGGTGCAACTAAAATGACAGTACACGTATATATAGAGCTTTATATGAGAACTCATTGGGTTTACTTCCATTTATGCGAGAAGATAATTTTTCAGCAAGCATCACAATCTGATGCAATTGGAACAGACCAAAACTTATGTGATTATCTAGCAAGGCGAATTTATGAATTACTATGAGCAAATGAGATTGGACAATTCAAAAGGAAAAATCGCAACATTCCTTTAGATTACGTACATCTACATTGGAAGAAGCTAGACATGTAGCATATGAAGGAAGTGATATCTGAAGATGAAGTGCTGATAAAGGCTGAGTTAGATCGCATTTACAAGCATTATGAACAGCTTGATGGGAATAGGAAGATGGTGCTTTTAATAAAGTTGAAGGAGTTATCAACCCCATAGACAAATTTGATTACTGAGCCGGAGGTTAAGGTCAATGTGCGTGGTATGAAAAAGAGGAAGAAGTTGAAATCTGATATATCCACCACTCGGGACCCATCTCATTTTGAGTATCTCTTATCAGTTGAAGTTATTTAATCCACTCCCACTCCAATTGAAGGATTGGCATGCCCTGTTTTGAACTATATGTATATTCTACTACATATATGTGGTATTTATACTTATGGATGTGTATGTGTGCATGAAATAATTGTGTGTATTGGTGTATGTATAGTAGTGCATGTTGGTGTGCATTAGTACATGGCTAGTAGACATATATGTGGGGGTGTGTATTGTATTGATATGGTGTTCTATGTATGATATTAGGAGTATGCATTGGATAGGTGTGTGTATGGTGCATGTGTACATGTATGTGTATGTATAGGTGTGTATGAGGGGCCTATTCGAAAATTTTTAGCATAGTGAGGAGTTTAGTAGAATTTGCACAATGGCATAGAAATAATTGTTAAACATAAGAGGGGGTCTTCGTAAATTTTCCATTCAAAGGAATATTTTATAGCATATGCCATTCTTAAGATAGAAGAAAAGGGAATTAAAGCAAAATAAAAAGAAAAGGAAAGAAAAGAAAGAAGGAGACAATTCTAGAAATGCTCTCATCGTCATTTTGCTCATCTCTTCTCTTTTTCTTTCTTCTTCTTTTCTGATTCCCTCCTCATTTCCCTTAGGCCATAGGCCTTCCCCTTCACCCTTTGGCCATGAAACCCTAGTAGACTTCTCCTTTAAGAGTGGATGGAGCTTGATGGGGGAAGGAGGTTTTGGAGAAGAGAACGGGATGGACTTTGAAACAAGATGCCAACTTTTTAGGTGTTGGAGCTTGAAGGTAGGATTTTGTGGAGCAAGATAGGATCTTGGAGAAGATTGGTACCTTATTGAGGTAGGATCCCACTTCTTATTGTTAGTGGTTATGCCCTAAGCCAAATATTTAGACCTTTATGTTATGTCATTTTTCATTTATAAAATGTTTCTCTTAATGTTATTGTTATATTGTTTATATGTTTCATTATAATAATGCTTGAATAGTTGTTTTATGTTAGTCTAATTATCACTGGCCATTCATCACTAAAGCTATAATGATGAATTAAGACAAGAATAAATTTGGTTGATAATTATGAGCTAATTATATGTATTGTGATACAAATCAAACTTGTAGATACTTGTTGGTGAACAAAGTATTAGATAGACTCACTATGAGATCATTGCATGGATCAGTGTCATAAATGATCTCATAATAGTTATGTCATTGAACCATTAGACCTGAGATCATCACAGTTTCCTATATGAGAAACATCATGTTTTGACATAACCAAACGTTATCTTTAATCTGATAATCATAAAGGTATGTGTCACGCCCTGCTCTCCCAAATACAGAGATACGTAGCTGACTAGGCCGTCGTAGTATTCAGACTCTGGGCTTTGAGCCCTTATATCTAAATACTACTAGGCATTATTGTGGTTAAATTAATTAAATAAGCAGGCCATTGCAATAACACTGGAATAGTACAACTAAAGAAAAGTAAACTGCTCCAATAGAATTTAAAATTCGCAGTACTGAAAAGAAAGCATAATTAAACTGTACATTACATCCTATTCAACCGAATACTTATACATACATCAGCTGTACAAAAGGGGTACAAATGTGGGGGTACAAGAAAAGAGAAACCCCAACCCAAAAAGAACAAAAAGTGTCCACACCCGGTACAACTCACTAACTAGTCTAACCCAGGAAAGTCCAACTGGACAAAATCACCTGCAGGCTCTACCTCTGAACTGGTACCGGTCTCTGACCTCGGGACCCGCACGAGCTGCTCTGGTCTCACACCTGAAACCATAAGGGGGCACGTCAACACGTGATCCAGTAGGAACTCTTAACTTCCTAGTAGGATCCAGTTTTAGAACTGGTCCTTCTAACTAACCATCTATCTACAGTTGCCACAACAACCACAAAACTAATGCAGAATTTAAATAAACAATACACAAGTGCTGAAAGTAAAAGTGAATGAGAATGGAAATAACAGATTAAGTTAGTTAACATTAGATGTTTAGTGATCATGTGGAAACCCGAGTAAACCGTAGGACGCTAAGGAGCCGAACTTCACCTAGGGTGAGTGAAAAGTGGTACCTCAACCACAGGCACTGAAGGGGCCTCTCGTAACTCCCTACCCGAACGGGGCAAGGTACGGGAGTGAGACAATCTCGGTTTTTATCGGACAAACGGAGAAAACCAACAATTACCGCATGGTGCATCACGAGTACACCACCGGCATCTCTAACTCTAGTCAACTCCCCTTTTCGGGAGTGAGTAGTGAGTGAGAAATCTATCACATCTGCTCCTTGTTGAGTATTGGACTTCTCCCTACTTGATGTTAATGATGAGCAAACATAAATACTTGTGACTAATCCCCTATTTTACAGTTAATCCATTGCCTAAGATAATTATGAAGATCTACTAGCAATGGATGACTCACAAACTTCATTGAAGGCAACTGACATGAATAGGATGATCGTAGATAATGATTGAAGCTCCGTGAAGACTTCAAGCTCATACGATGGAAAGAAGAGATTATTCGTCAATGTAATTTTCTTTTATCTCTTCTAGTATGTAGCTTAGAAGTAGAACTTTGATGGAGCACTCACACACATCTACATTCAGTCATAGGACTTCATTAGATCAATTGTCCTTTGATCCCAATTCATTTCTTTATTGATTATGCTAGGATTGTTTATAACAGTCGCCTGCTGAACAGTTTACAATCGCATGTCTCAAAAACAGTCGACTGTGTTTTGTTCTACGGTCGCCTGTTATGCACAGACTATTATAATATAGTTTTGGGCCTTCTCTGATTCTTTCGCACAGGCTACTGATGAACTATACACAGGCGCATGTCTAAGTGACAGTCGACTGTGTTTTGTAAATCAGTCGCCTGTCTATCCTTTGCCCAAACTCTGTTTGATCTGACTTTTACGGCCAGTCGACTAATACTGTATATACAGTCGACTGTCTCTTGGATCAGTCGACTGTCTATGCTGTAACAGTCGTCTGTCTGTGAGTCATTTCTTTGACTCAGCTCTCTGGAAATTACTCAGTCTTTTGACAGTCGTCTGTTTAAGGATTTACAGTCGCCTGTTCTGATTAACAGTCGACTGTGTTCCTTGCATCAGTCGTCTGTCCTGTTACTTGTGAGATTTCCAGTATATGTCTAACTTACCCATCTCTCGGCCAGTCGCCTGTAGAAGAAATTACAGTCGCCTGTTGGTTTAACAATCGACTATCTTTGCTTCATCAGTCGACTGTCCACGTGGTAAGTTACCGTTATGAATTCTCACCTACCCTTACTGACTGTGCAACAGTCGACTGTGGATTGTTCAACAGTCGACTGTCGCGAGTTCAGATTCTATCCGTGAGATTTTTCTCACGGATTCCAATTGGGTTTTTGCCTAAACTGTTTTGTGGATTTGAGAAAACTATAAATAGAGCTTTTACTGTTCCATTGGAAGGTTACTCATTCATTACAAAATCTCTCAAGCTTTCATTTCCAAAGATCAAAGCTCTCAAATCCAAAGCCCTAAGTATTTCCAAATCTTGATCTCTTGCTCTCCAACCTAGAACCAAAGAGTGATCTTCTAGGCAATTGGTGCAGTCAAGAGAAAGGGCTTCTCCTCTCTTCCAAGAGAGTTCTTCAACACACATCACTCTCCTCCTTCAAGTTCTACTTCAAGGCATAGGTGATTGTAAGTGTTGTTTTCATTATTTCATAACTTTCGTTATTTGAGTTTTGCTCTCGGTTGTGAGAGTGGTTTTGCTTGCTCCCTGGTTGTGGGAGTCAAGGACATCGATTGTATTCGATTGCACTTGTAGGGTTGCTATAAGTGGGCTTTAAGGAAACCTCAAGTTAGGGTTCTAACTTGAGTATCCGGTGGTATCCGGGTGGTAGGGACGTAGGATTACCGGGAACAAATCGGGAGTTGACTTGGGTAATCCGAACCCTTGAAACATCTCTGCGTTTGCATGTGTTTCATTTTGGGTTGTTTTTCTATTCCGTACTATTTGTTGGATTGCATTTTATTTGGCGTAAATTCCTTTTAAATTTGCTTAAACACTATTCAACCCCCTTCTAGTGTTTTCCCCATAGACAGTGTCCTTACAATTGGTATCAAAGCAGAAGGTTATATCTATGGCATCCAACAACAACAACGTACCTCCGCCTCATCCGTACAACAATCACGATCGTGATGGCGCGTCCACTCTTTTCGAAGGTCAATCTACGGTACGTCCACGTTTCAATGGTACTAATTTTGGCTATTGGAAGTGTAGGATGGAGACATTCATTAGGAGTGCTTCACTTTGGAGAACTCTCCACAAGGAGTACGTCGAGCCACCGAAGAGGATTTTGAGAAATGGACGACTTCCGAGAAGTCCGCCGAAGTCAACAACGCTAAAGCAATGAACGCTCTTCATTGTGCGTTGGACCCGAATGAGTTCAACAAGATATGTACATGTAAGAGTGCATATCAAATTTGGAACCATCTCATCGTTACCCACGAGGGAATGAACAAGGTAAAGCTTTCAAAGTTATATGTTGTCGTACAAAACTTCGATTTGTTTCATATGCAGGATAATGAGACCATTGCATCGATGTACGGACGCTTTACCGACATCACGAATGAATTGGAAGCCCATGGCCAAATATATAACGAACCTGAAAAGGTAAGGAAGATCATCTTGGGGATGACCTCCAAACGGGAAAGAAGAGCAATCGCCATCGAGGAGGTCAATGACTTGAAGAACTACACCGTGGTGAATTTGATCGGGACTCTCATGTCTTATGAGGTAAGAAGAGAGAACCGATTAAAGATTAGAGCAATGATGAATCCTTCGGAGGCCAAGAAGAAATCCTTGGCATTCAACGCCAATTCATCATCCTCCGATAGTGAGGAATCCGAGAACGAGATGGATTTGGGTGAAATGGCCCAAATGGCAAAGCAGTTCTAACGCTTCTTTCGCAAAGGTAAATTTCCCTCAAACAAACGTTTTGAGTCTACTAATGCTACTTCCTCTCTTTGCTATAAGTGTAATAAGCTAGGGCACATTAAGAGGGATTGCCCAATGCTAAACAACAAAGAGAAGTGGAAGGCACCGAAGTGTAAGGATCGCCTTACCCTTGCAATACTAACAACACACACTAGAGGAGGGTGAATAGTGTAATGGCAATAAAATTGTCCAATTAAAATTTAACTTGCAAATGCGGAATTGTAAATGCAAGAGGAATTAAAAGGCACAATCAATCCAAACGCGAACACACAGTTTTACCCTGGTTCCCCAAACTTGGGTACATCCAGCCACACCAATATTCACTATATTTCCACACATAGAAGTGAATACAAATCTCATAAGGAGATACCCCCACAAAGAGGATTTATGCCTTACACAAGGACTCAACCAATCCTACACGAGGATCAAGACTCCCACACAGAGAATCACTAACTCCCACACAGAGAATTAGGGTTAGCCCTACATTAGGACACTAAACTCCCACAAAGAGAGTTACTCCCACAAAGAGAGTTCCCTAGTCCCACAAATAGACACACTCCCACAAAGAGAGTAGCCTAATCCCACAAAGAGAAATAGGAAAAAAAATACAATTACACCAAGTAAAGTAAATACTCTTACATATGCCTTGAGATGCTTACTCATGAATGGATGCAAGGCATGGAAGAGGATCTCCAAGTGTTGGGATATGCTTGAGAGCACTTGGATGATTTCCCCTTGAGCTGGACTTCAATACATGAAGATAGATGAATGCTCAATTGAGGGAAATGAGGGAGCTTGAGAGTTGCTTATAGATCTCTTGAGATTTTCTATAGAGTCAAGAGTTATCAAGCGTTGTCAAGAGTTCTCAAGTGATGGCAGTATACTCAAATATATAGGAACCCCATATCAAGCCCCAAAGCCTAAGGAAACAGCCAAAGAAAGAATTCAGCAACGGTTAGAAACTGGGCGAAAACGACAGGAACAGTCGACTGATGATCAAAAGTCAGTCGACTGATCAACGGCTAGAAAAAATCCAACGGCTATAATCTGAGCCAGGACAGTCGACTGACAAACAGGACGGGCGCCTATTAATCCTTCAGCAGGCGACTGCTGCAGGGGATGGATCGAAACAGAGAGTTGCACTCTTTCTCCAATTCTTCGCACATGCGACTGATGTTAATACTACAGTCGACTGTCAAATAGTCAGGCGACCGTACATTCTTCATCAGTCGTCTGCAGTATAAAATGGAGAAACAACAGAGAGATGCAGAGAATGCACTTACGCTATACAGGCGACTGATGACCAATCTCCAGGCGACTGTAACCTGATCAACAGACGACTGTGCATAAAGCTCAAGTTTGAGTCAATTGAAATGTTGACTTGAGATGTGCATGTCAGGCAACTGTAGAAGGATCTACAAGCGACTGGAAATCACCCAGTCGACTGTGTTTCCTTCAGCAGGCAACTGACGGAAAGCCAGAGACTCCAAATGAGTCTTTGGACAGAGTGAACCTATTGGGTTGGATTCTATGATAATCCTAAGGCTCACTAAGATGGTTATATGCATATGCATGTAATCCTAGACTCAAAAAGGAGAGAAAGCAATAAAGTAAATTACATGGATCACAATGCTTTCCTTAGAGTCTAAGTCTTCATTCTTGATGCCTTGATTGCTCTCCATCATCTCCAAGCTTTTGCGCTGCTTGAGTCTAAGCTTTGGCTCTTCTCCACTTGATGTCCATCCTTACACCAAGTGATTAGTCTCCAAGAAAGATATTCTTGAGATAAAACTGAGAGACTAAAACATGAGAGTCATTAGCAACAACATAATGTTGTGATCATCATCAAAATAAGATTGGTATAAAACACCAATACTCAACACGAAGTACCACAAGTCCGATAAGAACAAGAGAGACAAGAAGAAAGGACTCGTAGGTACCTTCGACGACTCAAGTGATGACTCATCAAGCGATTCCGATGATGAGAAGGGTGAGAGCGCCCATATGTGTTTCATGGCCCTAGAAGGCCCACTCTCCGATGAGAGTGATTCTGACATGGATGACACCGAGGTAACAATGGATGAACTTCGCATAGCTAATGAAGAACTATTTGCTAAATACCAATCTTTAATGCTTAAGTATACTAGCTTAAAGAAATTGAATATTAGCAAGTCATCCATTACATGCATTATCAACAATGACACCATTGTTGATACTTTAACTCTTGAGAAAGCAAACTTAGCTTCTCAAAATGTCACATTGAGAGATGAGGTGAATTCCCTCAAATCTCAACTAGATCAAACACATCCGAAGGATAATAGTGATCTAGTTACACGTCAGACACAATTGAGTTTAAAGAAAGATTCTATTAAAACTCAAGTGCACGAGCTCAAAGCACGGGTGTCCACTTTGGATACCAATATTTCTTCTATTAAGGAGAAATATGAGCTCATGTCCTCCCGTATTGTGAGATTCAATAAGGAAAAAGGACAATTGGATGTGTTACGACCTAAAGATCGTAGGAGTCCGACTCCCGCCCGGATCCGCTGACATACCACATTAACTCACCTTTTCACAAAAGGGCCGCCACCCCGGAAATCCGAATCCACATGGGGGACGGGCGCTCCCCGAGCGCACCGCCCCGAGCGGGTCGTACAACTGCGGTTGTACGCCTAGGCCAGGGGTGCTGAGGTGCGCCCGGACGGCACCGATAGGCCAGCTGACTTAGGCGCGGGTATCTATCTGTGCCTGCGAACCATAGTCCGCGACCGAACGGGAGGCGCGGCCGGGCCGGACAACTCCCGACCCGGACGACCCGTCTGATTCTCATGCGCCCCGACGCCAGGGATAGCATAACCCGACCTTTAGTTCATCACCAACGACAAACGACCTAGGATAAGGGCGCGATTGACACACACGTCACCCGACCGCCTGACAAAGAACCCCCTGGCGGCTGACCCATCTGACGGTTAGCGCTTTCGGCCCTGACATCCCGACAAAAGCACCCCTTGGCCGTTGCGCCGCCTGACAAAAGCAGGTCAGGAACTCATGTTCCCAACGTCCTTGTCTGAAGCTTCCGCTGACACCCGAGCCAGCTCAGCACACCTAGTCATCACCCGTCAGGTATAAATACCCCCTCTCCTCTTACGGAAGGGGGGTTGGAAAATTCTCTCTTAATCTATAATTCACACACGAGAACAAAGGTCGTCCATATCTTTGTTCTCCCATCCATAGCTCGCCACGCGCGGTCGACACACCGTTAGTCCGGCCGGCGTGTCTAGCCCCCATTTTAAGCCCTATTACTGACTTAGGCATCGGAGGGGCTAAGGGTTGAACCCCAACCCTGCCCTTCTGACGAGTTGTTCGTGCTGCAGGAGAGATCGCCCATGGTCCAAAGTCAGCTTCAGCCCCCTGCCGTCCAACCTTCCTCAGTTGCATCCGACGAGATTCGACCCCGTGAGCACCACCGGCAACGGGTCCAACTTCTTCACCCCACTAATCACTTGTAAAACAGCCTACCTAAACCTTCTTACCCATATAACCATCGTGCCCTTGGTTCCCCATAATACAAATTCATTGTACGCGAGTTCCACCTCGTAACAATTGGCGCCGTCTGTGGGAACGAAGGGTCACACCCATGTTAGACTCCATGCCGATCTCGCGGAACCCTGGCCACGGCAAAGATCCCGTGGGTCAGGAACCGCTCTCTCTACAAATCACCCCGGCGTCCGACCCCCTTTTGGGGACGGGCACCGAAACTGAACCTACCTCAGCCCACGCCGTCCTAAAGAGCTTCGAGGCCGTCACTCAGGCCAGGGGAGGCTATCAGACGGCTGGAACGGAGCCTCCGCCCGGCCCCTCAGAGCCCCAGAACGTGAGGCGGAACCTCCACCTTCAGTTCGAGGAGGAGGGGGAGAACAGGGGGCTCGCGGAGGAGGTTGCGGCCCAGCAAAGGCTCCTGGAAGAGGAGATGGAAGTTACACGGCGGTGGAGGCGCCTGGGGGAGGCAGCCGCCGCGCAAAGGCGTTTGGACGAAGCGGCAGAGACCGCCCGAAGGGCCTACCAGGACGAAGAGGCCGCTCGCCGCCAACTCCGCCTCATCGTCGTGGAGCGCGAGAGGATAAGGAGAGAGAACAGGAGAAACCGGGAAATCCTGGACGAGACGACGACGGGTTGGCGGCTCGGGGACGGGCGGGACCCGTTGCTGAACAGGTCCCCACCCGGAGGAGGCAGCCCGCGTCACCTGCACCACCCCTCCGATACCCTGCACGAGGAAGCCGTTTGTCGACAACTACGCTTCCTCGCCGCCGAGCCCGAAAGGCTCCTTTGGGAGAATCAAGAACGGATGGAGGCCCGAGGAGAGCTGGCCGGGAGGCGCTGGCACTGGGGGAACCGTAGCCCGCAACCCGTCGAATCCTCGGCCCAAGGAAGGAGCCCCGCCAGAAGACCGTCGGGCTACTCCCCGGGGACGGAGGACCGTCGGCGGCCGAGGCGCGTGTAACGACCCGCTCTCGGGGGCCCGTTACTTATTTGGTTTATTCGCAGGTTCCGCAGTTTACCAGTGAAATCAGCATAGCCACAACTCAGAGATGCATCACAATACTCAAACCAGCGTACACACGTTATTACAGTCCAATTTAAAGTACAACAACCAGCACTCTCTCTCTCACAAATACATGAAGGAAGTGCTGAAAAGAAGTGCGGAAAAGTAAATACACTGTACAACACACACACCAACAGAATAGTAACTGAAACTCTGCAGCCTCTGGGTCAATGTAGGCTCTTCGAACTCTGGGGCAATCTCTTCGATCAGGTCTTCGTCTGCCGGTGCCATAAATGGAACCGAAGGTAAGTCACAACAATTCTAGCGATAGAAAAAGAGGAGTGCACAAATATGGAGCAGTCTATAGTAAACAAGTGCGGAAAGTAAAGCAGGGACAGACAAGCATGCAAGTGCGATAAGTAAAGTACATCTGTCAAGCATGCAAGGGTGACAAGTAAAGTAAAGGTGACCGAGCAATAACAATAGCAATAACCATGACGATATTGACAATAGCAATAAGGAGAGTAATTGTGCCTAGCCTAATTCGTGACTTATAACGGGTAGTACAGTGAGCAACCAAGAGTCCACCTGATATCCCGGGTTACGATACTGTTCAACAAATCGATACTATTCAATACTGTTCAATACGAAGATCGGACTGGTCGCTCCCGCACTTCCGCAATTATAAGTTACCCCAAAACCCAGTGTCTGTGCAGGTTACCGTTCTTTGCAATTTTACGAGTCATTTACCATTCTCACATTTCCAGTTACAATCTTTCTGTCAAGCAATGTCAATAATCTGTTCAGGTCAATAACTGTTCCGAGACTAGTTGTCAAGTCCTATGTTCATACGAGTACACTATCTATATTTCTAAGGGTAGAATTTACTGTGACTTACAATCTTCGAGGTGGTGGTAGTGATTCGGGACTGGATCTAGTGTTGATGCACGAGATTTGCTACCTGTAAACACAAGAGATAACTAGTTAGAGAATACCCGATTTTCTTATTTATTTAAGTTGAGTGTCTGATTTTAAAACTGGTTAAAACGGCGATAAAAAGGGTCCTAAATTTTTATATAGACTATATATGATAAAAATAGTTTTACTGCAAGAGGGAATATTTTTCTGAAGTCTATAGTAATTTTTATAATTTTTAGAAACTCAAAACTAGCTTTAAAACCCAAATTATTCTACTAGCGCGTATCTTCCGTAATTTCTTACGGAAGCAATACAAGTCGGAATTACTCGAGTGAACAGTCAAAATGACCGTCTCGAAGTTTACTTTCACATATAATTTTATCACATATTATTGTGAGTGAAAACAGCGAGTTACGATTTTTAGAAAGATTTATACGTATTTAAATTTTAGGTTCAAAAAACGATTCTGGGAAAAGTAGGCGTCTGCTCGCAGTGAGGCTAGCGCCATTGGGTCCGAAATATCGTTTCCGATTTTCTGGAGCTATCCACATATTTTTCTGGGCCCTGTATTTCAAGGTATGGATTTTATACCATAAAACCATATTATTAATTATTTAAGAATTAGAAAATACGAAATTTCTTTCGTAATTACGATCATGCCATCGAGCTATACCCGCTCCTTCATTTCGAATGTGGCGGTCTCATCTTTGGCAGATGGCGTCGACGAGCGGACGAGGCGGCGGGATCGACGGCGGCGACGGCGGAGGGGGTGTGCCGGCGACGAGGCAGCGGCGGGCGACTGAGGCAGCTGCGGCTGCGGCGGGCGAACGAAGCGGCGGAGCTCCGAGCTGGGGGCGGCGACCTCGTCGGACGGTGTTCGTTGCTCGGAGGAGCACGGGGCGGAGGTCGACGACTCAGAGACGGCGGCGCAGGCGTCACATGCGGCGGCGGTGGAGCTCACGGAGGCGGTCGACGGGTGCTGTGGCGGAGCGGGGGGCCTGTGCGAGCAGGCGGACACCGATGTTTGGGCGAGGGCGGGGCGGAGGCGCCTGACGGAGGCGGGGCGTTGCTGCGTAGGCGGCCGGCGGCGATGAGCCCTCTGGGCGAGAGGGGGGCGGAGTGCAAGAGAGAGAAAGAGAGCGAGGGAGAGAGGAGAGTGAGAGACGAAGAGAGGGAGATCGTGTGTGCCTCGTTTGCGGCTTGGGTTTTGTGTCGAACTGGGAAAAATAGAAAGAGGGAGATAACTGTGGGTTTGATACGAAGGAGGGTGGGGGTTTATATAGAATGAGATTAGTGGCAATTTTGTGATTAGGCAGGGAACATGATTATTGAAGGGGGTAGGTAGATGTCGGATCTGAATTCATTCAGATCCAACCAACTAGTCGGTTGGGTTAAGAGGGTGGTTGGGGGGATTAGGGTGGATGTAATTGGGTAAGAGTTAATTAGTAATTGTAATTAGCAAAGCGGTGAAATACAGACACGTTTTCACAAACGTCTCCGAAAAATTACGAAAACATACCCACGGGATCATATCGTCGCGAGGATCGTGAATACACGATCCGTTCTGGGATTTGAGCTACGGAAGTACAGGTTTTTGGCCAAAACGGTTAGGAAGCGGGTTTGCGGGTTCTAGGCTGAAACAATATCAGAAAATTACGAAATTAATGTGGAGAGCCCTAATTGATCATAGGATGCTACTGTATAAGTTTGAAGACGTTTTGAATACGTTTGTATAGAAAATAAATTCGTCAAAACAAAACGGTAATTTTGGGAGATGAATTTTAACAGAAATGTTTTGGGCATTTGAGGAAATCTAAAATTGCTGAATTACAATATGATAAGTCTAGTGCTCTAAAATATTTTTATAAGAATTTTTGAAATCAGTTTTGATATACAGCTCCTAACTAACCATTATAAAGAAAATTTAGAATAAAAATACGTTAAGTACGTATTTGAAGTGTTTGAAAAATACAGGCCGTTACAGCGCGACCGAAGCCAGACCCCCGAATGGCGGAGAGGGGATGCGCCGGACCGCCCTACCTACCCGGAGGAGGCCACGCCACTTGCACGGTGGATCAAGTCCGCCCCAAGGCCCATAAGGTTCAAACCCCCTCACTTGGCCACGTACAGTGGGTGAGGCGACCCCCTCACGCACGTCCAGCAATATCGGGGGGCGATGGAGGCGCAGGACGTGGATGAGGCGTTCATATGCCGACATTTCTCCTAAAGCCTGAGGGACACCGCGTTGGACTGGTACTTTGGCTTGCCCGCGAGGTCCGTCGGGAGCTTTGGCGAACTATCCCACAAGTTCTGCCAAGAGTTCCGGGCCGGGCGGACGAAAAAGAAGCCCTTAGACTATCTCAGCACGATAGTCCAAGGGGAGGGAGAGACAACGGGAAGATACCTCCGCCGCTTTCAGGAGGAAAGACGGGCGGTGGTGACATGCGGCGATGAGGTGCTTATGCTGGCCTTCAAAACGAGGTTGCGGACTCGGAGCCTCCACAAATCCCTGCTCCGGGATCCGCCGATCGACTATGAGGCGTTGGTTGCTATGGCGGAGAGGCACGCGTTGGCCGAAGAGACTCTCGGTGCAAAGGCCATATTCCCCCCAGCGAGGCCGTCCCAAGGTGAACCCCGATCGGCCGAGGCAGGAAGAGAGGGGCCGAGGTCGCGATCAGTTAGCCCGACCGCGGCGGGAACCGCCCGAGCCTCGCCCACAAGATCGCCTTGGCCTGGTGCGCGAATTTGCTCCGGCGCGAGGGCCCCCCGAGTCATCCCGAGACAAGAAGACCCCCTACAGGCACATTACACGCGACTCAATGCCACCATGATGGAGGTGCTGGCCGCGACGACGAGGGCCGGGTTACTGTCGGAGCCTCCCCGAGAGATGAGGACGGATCCAGCGAGGCAGGACCCCCGGAGATACTGCCGTTATCACCGGGACCACGGTCACGACACCGACCATTGTTACACCCTTAAAAGAGAGATCGAGCGACTGATCCAGGCAGGTCACCTGGGAAACTTCGTCGCGGGCAGGCGGGTGGCGGAAGGAGAAAGAGCCCCCCGGAGGAGGGGGGACGGGAACCGCCGGCGAACCGCGATAAGGAAGAGCCACGCCCCCCGAGGGCGGTCATGCAAATTGAGATGATAACTGGAGGGTCTTTCTCGGCAGAGCGGGCGCCCGCAATCCCGGGGGCCGGGGCCCGACAGGTGATGGTGGCGGGAGCCGGCCACCGACCGAAGCGAAGAAAGACACACCGACCCCCTATCACCTTTACCGAGGAGGACTGGCAGGGGGCACAGAGCCAGAACAATGACGCTCTCGTCATCGAGGCTCGAATCGGGGCGGTTGACGTCGGCCGGCTCCTGATTGACACTGGTAGCTCCTGTGACATCCTGTTTCTGTCAACGATCGAGAGGATGGGATGGGGGCGTGCAGACCTAAAGCTCGGTGTGGGCCCTGTGGCTGGCTTCACCGGCCATGCGATCCCCGCCGAGGGAATGATCACCCTGCCCGTGACCCTGGGAGAGGAACCGATGGTCGTCACCAGGGAAACGCATTTTGTCATCGTCGACGTCACATCGGCGTATAACGGAATCATAGGGCGTCCATATATGACGGCCATCGAGGCGCTCCCCAGCCTGCAACATCAGACGATGAAGTTCTGGACCCCGCGGGGGGTGGGGCAGGTGCGGGGAGGACAGGAGATGCCCGGAGACCACAACCATACGCCGTCCCTGTGTAGGAGCCCGAGGCGGACCCTGACGGCTCTCATCCCTGACGAGAGGGAGGACATCTGCGACCAGCGGCCGACCCCGGCCGAGGAAGTGGAAGAGGTCCCAGTAGCCTCGGACGAGGGGAGAACCGTCTCCATCGGGACAAAACTCCCGGCCGCTTTAAGGACGGCCCTCGTCGCCTTGCTCCGAGAAAACGCGGACATATTCGCATGGTCACCTGCCGACATGCCCGGGGTGGACCCGACGGTAATCTCCCACAGGTTGAATGCGGACCCGGAAGCCCGACCTGTTCGACAGAAGAAGAGAAGTGCGGGGGCGAAAAGAAGAGGGCAGCCGAGGAAGAAGTAGAGCGGCTCCTCGAAGCCAAATTTGTTCGGCCGGTGGACTACCCCGACTGGCTCACCAACATCATTCTGGTAAAGAAGCCCAGTGGAAAGTGGCGCATGTGCGTCGACTTCACCGACCTCAACAAGGTATGCCCGAAGGACAGCTTCCCTCTGCCCAGGATCGACCACTTGGTGGACCAGGCGTCCGGCTATGAGTTGTTAAGCTTTATGGACGCCTTCTCGGGGTACAACCAGATACCAATGGCGGAGGGGGATGAGGAGAAGACGTCTTTTGTCACCGATAAAGGCACCTTCTGTTACACCAAGATGCACTTTGGACTGAAGAACGCCGGGGCGACCTATCAACATATGGTAGACCGAATATTCGGGCCTCAAGTGGGGCGAAACTTGGAGGTCTACATCGACGACATGTTGGTGAAGAGCGGAAGGGCCCCCGACCACCTCGCCGACTTGCAGGAAACCTTCCAGAGGGTCCGTCGGTACAACCTGAGGCTAAACCCCGCGAAGTGTATCTTTGGCGTGCAATCGGGAAAATTCCTAGGCTTCATGATAACGAAGCGGGGAATCGAGGTGAATCCCGACAAGGTGACGGCCCTCACCGGTATGACGGAGCCCCGGACGATCCGGGACTTGCAGCGACTGAATGGCCGGATCGCTGCTCTGGGACGATTCCTGTCGAAGTCGGCGGAGAAATCGCTCCCCTTCTTCAGGGTCTTGCGCACAGCCTTTGGCGAAGCTAAAGACAAGAGGAAGGTGATCCCGTGGGACGACGACTGCGCGCGGGTGTTCGCGGAGCTGAGAGCATACCTACAGAGCCCACCGCTCCTCGCACGGCCGGAGGAAGGCGAACCCCTAGGGTTGTACCTGGCGACCAACGAGGAGGCCGTTAGCTCTGTCCTGATCAAGGAGGAAGGAGGGGTGCAACGCCCTGTTTACTATGCCAGCCGGATCCTCCGGGAGGCGGAGACTCGCTACAGCCCTATCGAGAAAGTCGCCTACTGCCTAATCACCATAGCCCGGAAGCTCCGACCCTATTTTCAGGCCCACCCCATAACCGTCCACACCGGCATGCCCCTCGAAAAGAACCTGAAAAGACTGGAGCGGTCGGGGAGGATGCTCAACTGGAGCATCGAGCTCAACGAGTTCGACATAACGTACAAAGCCCGGACGGCGATCAAGGGCCAAGCGCTGGCCGACTTTGTGGTGGAATGCACCACGGAAGTCCCGCCGGGGGACCGGACGGAGCTCCCATCGGCGACCACGTCCCCATGGAGGATCGAGGGGGGCGAACCCTCAGCGCCCTCCCCGATGACAGCGGGCGAATTATGGACCATCCACGTCGACGGCTCCGCAACAGGCTCCGGGACAGGAGCGGGTATCGTCATTCAGACTCCTGACAGATGTTCGTTGGAATACGCCCTACGCTTCAGCTTCCCGGCCACCAACAATGTCACGGAGTATGAAGCCGCGGTTAACGGGTTAAAACTCGCTAGGGCGGTGGGGGCGACGAACGTGTTGCTCCTAAGTGACTCCCGTCTCGTCATCCAACAGATCCTGGGGGGCTTCGAGGCCCGAGAGGAAACAATGAAGCGATACCTGAATCGCATCCAGATCGAACTCTGTAAGTTCAAGAAAGCGGACGTCCAACACCTACCTCGCTCCAGCAACCTCCGGGCGGATGCCCTGTCTAAGCTGGCTTCCTCTTCAGCGGCCGAGATCGGGAAGGCAATCTACGTGGAAAGCCTATTGACGCCAACCATTGACGAAGGAGAGCTGATGTGCACGGACGCGAGGACGTCATGGATGACCCCCATTATGAAGTACTTAGAGACGGGTGAGCTACCCGAGGAGCGGATGCTGGCAAAACAGTTGGAAAGGCGGGCCCTGTCATTCGTGCTTCTCGACGGAGTGCTGTACCGCCGCCGCCGCGCCAATTTCGACGTCCTGCCCTACCTGAAATGCTTGGGCCCGGAGCAGGCTGAGCAAGTCCTCCGTGAGGTACACGAAGGCTTCTACGGAAACCACCATGGCGGGCGCACCATCGCCCACAAAATAATGCGCCAAGGATACTACTGGCCGACGATGATCTGGGATGCGTTACAGTACGTCAAGAAGTGCGAGGTGTGCCAGAAGTTCTGCCGACGGACGTCTGCACCCCCGGCCAACCTGATGCCCATCTTGAGCCCGATCCCCTTCGCCAAGTGGGGACTCGACATCCTGGGGCCGTTCCCAAAGGCCTCCGGGGGAAGGAAATATCTAGTCGTCGCCGTGGACTACTTCACAAAATGGGTTGAAGCAGAGCCGCTGGCGCGAATCGCGTAGACGGACATGAAGGGCTTCATCTGGCAATCCATCATATGCTGCTTCGGGATTCCCCGCACCATTGTCACGGATAATGGAAAGCAGTTCGATTGTGAAGGCTTCCGCGACTTCTGCTCGGGCTGGGGGATCAGACTCCAGTTCGCGTCAGTCGCCCACCCACAGTGCAACGGAATGGTGGAGGCCGCGAATAAATGTATCTTGAACCCAATGAAGAAGAAGGTGGACGCCGCTCTGGGGGCTTGGGTCGACGAGCTGTCGGGAATCCTGTGGTCTTATCGTACCACCCACAAGGCCTCGACCGGAGAAATCCCCTTCGTGCTAGCATACGGATCGGAGGCGGTCGTTCCTGTAGAAATCGGCGAGGAGACACTCCGGCTAAAGCTCTTCGACGAAGAGATCAACGGAGAAGGACTCGGCCTCAGTCTTGAGTTGATAGACGAGGTACGAGACCGGGCCCTGACTAGCCTCGTCAAACACAGCCAGAGGATGGCGCTGTATTACGACTCCCGGGTGAAACCGCGGACTTTCAGGATCAGCGATTTGGTCCTCCGAGATGCCACCTTCCGCCCCGAGACTGCAAAGCGGGGAAAGCTGGCCGCTAAATGGGAAGGGCCCTACACGGTCATCGATATTGTCGGGCCGGCCACGTACATCCTGGCTACCCCCGAAGGGAGCGAACTGGCCCACCCTTGGAACGCAAAACATCTGCTAAAATTCTACCAATAGTTGCGAGTTTTTCCTTTTTTACGTGCAATATACACATCTACTCGTTTTACGCAACATTGTTGTTCCTACACAAGTTTTGCAGTTCGTTAAAACTCCGAACCTCTGGGGCAGGGCCAACCCTAGCCACCCAAACCAGAGAAGGGCACGGGCCGGGCTACGCGCCCGTTCCCCCCCTCAAGACCTCTGGGGCAGGGCCAACCCTAGCCACCCAAAACCAGAGAAGGGCACGGGCCGGGCTACGCGCCCGCTCCCCCCTCAAGACCTCTGGGGCAGGGCCAACCCTAGCCACCCAAACCAGAGAAGGGCACGGGCCGGGCTACACGCCCGCTCCCCCCCTCAAGACCTCTGGGGCATGGCCAACCCTAGCCACCCAAACCAGAGAAGGGCACGGGCCGGGCTACGCGCCCGCTCCCCCCTCAAGACCTCTGGGGCAGGGCCAACCCTAGCCACCCAAACCAGAGAAGGGCACGGGCCGGGCTACGCGCCCGCTCCCCCCTCAAGACCTCTGGGGCAGGGCCAACCCTAGCCACCAAAACCAGAGAAGGGCACGGGCCGGGCTACGCGCCCGCTCCCCCCCTCAAGACCTCTGGGGCAGGGCGAACCCTAGCCACCCAAACCAGAGAAGGGCACGGGCCGGGCTACGCGCCCGCTCCCCCATCAAGACCTCTGGGGCAGGGCCAACCCTAGCCACCCAAACCAGAGAAGGGCACGGGCCGGGCTACGCGCCCGCTCCCCCCTCAAGACCTCTGGGGCAGGGCCAACCCTAGCCACCCAAACCAGAGAAGGGCACGGGCCGGGCTACGCGCCCGCTCCCCCCCTCAAGACCTCTGGGGCAGGGCCGACCCTAGCCACCCAAACCAGAGAAGGGCACGGGCCGGGCTACGTGCCCGCTCCCCCCCTCAAGACCTCTGGGGCAGGGCCAACCCTAGCCACCCAAACCAGAGAAGGGCACGGGCCGGGCTACGCGCCCGCTCCCCACCCTCAAGACCTCTGGGGCAGGGCCAACCCTAGCCACCCAAACCAGAGAAGGGCACGGGCCGGGCTACGCGCCCGCTCCCCCCTCAAGACCTCTGGGGCAGGGCCAACCCTAGCCACCCAAACCAGAGAAGGGCACGGGCCGGGCTACACGCCCGCTCCCCCCCTCAAGACCTCTGGGGCAGGGCCAACCCTAGCCACCCAAACCAGAGAAGGGCACGGGCCGGGCTACGCGCCCGCTCCCCCCCTCAAGACCTCTGGGGCAGGGCCAACCCTAGCCACCCAAACCAGAGAAGGGCACGGGCCGGGCTACGCGCCCGCTCCCCCCCCTCAAGACCTCTGGGGCATGGCCAACCCTAGCCACCCAAACCAGAGAAGGGCACGGGCCGGGCTACGCGCCCGCTCCCCCCCTCAAGACCTCTGGGGCAGGGCCAACCCTAGCCACCCAAACCAGAGAAGGGCACGGGCCGGGCTACGCGCCCGCTCCCCCCCTCAAGACCTCTGGGGCAGGGCCAACCCTAGCCACCCAAACTAGAGAAGGGCACGGGCCGGGCGACGCGCCCGCTCCCCCCTCAAGACCTCTGGGGCAGGGCCAACCCTAGCCACCCAAAACAGAGAAGGGCACGGGCCGGGCTACGCGCCCGCTCCCCCCCTCAAGACCTCTGGGGCAGGGCCAACCCTAGCCACCCAAACCAGAGAAGGGCACGGGCCGGGCTGCGCACCCGCTCCCTCCCTCAAGACCTCTGGGGCAGAGCCAACCCTAGCCACCCAAACCGGAGGGGGCTACGCACCCATGGCCCTCGAAAAATCAAAAGAAGACAGGGGCACACAAACCGGGACGAAATGGCGTCAGTTCCCGAGTAGGCGGCCCCGATGTGACTCGACGAAACGAAAGGACGCTCGAGAAACACGCCACCATTAATGATGCGCTCCAAAAGAGGACCCGTAAGAGCCACCTAGCAAAGGCGGTTTCCCACGGGCATGAATTCGAGGAGCCCATTAATAATGCCAACTCAGCGCAATAAATAGGGGAGAAACCCCCAGCGAGATCCCCCTATAAAGACGCCACTCCCCCTTCTGAAAATAGGAGAACCGGCAGACATGAAAAACCGCCACTTGATTCCCCCACCCACCGGGAAACAGGCCGAGATACACCGCCCTAACAAAAGAGAGGTCACCGGCCATCAATGGTTCCCGCCGCCTAAGGCGGCGGTTCCTACATCTCCAGCGCCGCTAACAGGATATTCCCCTTACAAACGGATCGCCAAAAGGGTATTCCCCTTACACAAGGGAAATCCGCCTTTCACGCCTCCGTCCGCCCTAAACGACGACGAGTCGGAGAAAGGGTGGCATCCGATCTCCGCCGGCTGGGCAGGCGAGAGCCCCCAGCACTCGCCGGCCAGTACCTCCTTGCAGTCGACCTCCGGGCGAGGACCTCGAAAAGGCTGCATACCTGACGAGCCCAAAAGGCAAGTCATGGCGTGTCAGCCCGCCCATGCACAACCGGGCGCTGAACCCCACCCTCAAACCGAAGCAGCAAGGCATGGGGGGGAGGAGCGGCCCGATCCTTAAGAACCTCCCCAAGGCGCAAGCCTCAGAAAGACGGCTTCCCTGATGATTCCCCTTCTCAGCGCCTCTACCGGACCGAGGAAACCCTACCCCGTCCGTGGAAGGAGATGACAAAGCAATAGAGGGAAGGCGGCCCGATCGGCAAGATCCCCCCCACCTATCTCGGGCCAAGGAGACCTTGCAACACTTCAGCACAGAAGGCGGCCAATCACCTCCGCGCCAAGATCGACTCAAGTTAAAAAGGGCCCGCCCGGCCCGCAGTGACCCCTAGATCCGGAGGTCATTAAACCACGGGCGAGGACAGCTCTACAGCCCCTCATCGAGCCGGATCTGACCCCACAACGGGCGATAAACAAAGAACTCCTGTACAAGCTGTAGATCAGCTCTTACAAATTTAAATGAAAACGTTCTTCTTTATACACTCAGATTTTTCGAAGAATACCATAGCGGGTAGCTATCCCCTGGCCAAGTGCCGGGCGAGCAACGCGCTACCCCGCCTAACTGTCGTAGGACTGCTAGGAAGTCTACGTCCGCAGCTCGAACCCCGCGATACTACGATTCGAAACCAGCCCCCCGCTCCCTGAAAGTCGCCGACACCTTTCCCTCAAAGGGGAAAGAGGTACACTGGGGCCCGCCCTGCGTAACAGGTTCGGCCCGAGATCAAATCACGATAGGACAGCGTGTCTCACCCCGAACCCCTGCGCCGACTCCCCGCCCCGCCCAAAGGCAACACAAGCCGACAACATCCCCTTCCCCCAGACCTCGCGATCTCGGACACGGGAATGTTGGGGGCATAATTAGTAATTGTGTAACTCCCGCAAGAAGCCAAGACACGTGACCCGGAACGGACCGGTCACAAGGCAGAGGCCACGAAATAGGCGCCCAATCCAGATAGGGCAGCGGCCCTGTCTCGTCAAAGCAGCGCCACGATGCGACTTAACATAACGAAAGGACACGTGGACAACACGCCCCCCGAGAGGCCAGAGTTCCGGATACCGCCAGGGAAAAGCGATTCCCAAAGCGCGGGATTCCGCGGAGCCCATTGACAGCACTAATCCCCCGCATTACCCAAGAAAACCCCTTCCACAGAATCTCGCTATAAATACCCCCCTCCAGAGGTCAGGGGAAAGGAGGAAGAGAGACGCAGGGGATTCCCATCCCCTCACTCTGGGCATAAAACGGCCCCAAACGCCCCACCGAGCTACGAAAAAAGCCGACAGCCACCGACGGACCTCACTTCCCCCGAGGATGGCCGCCATAGCCCCGCCACCTCCAACAGGATATTCCCCTTACACGTGGAAGACCCCGCCCGCCAGCTTTCCTCCTGCCCGTTATTGGATCAAAAGGCAGGTCCAGAAAGTCGGGCCGCGTGCCGCAACACCCCAATTAACGCCCAGCCGACGGCGACCCCCACGGGGTGTCAGGGGGGAAACCCCCAGCGGCTCTCCCGGCGGCGCCGTCACCCTCGGCGATCCCCACAGGGTGTCGGGGGGGAACCCCCAACGGCTCTCCCAGCGGTGCCACCACCGCCACCTCATCCTCAGACTCCCCGGGGTTCCCCCTCAGTGCACGGGGTCCCCGGCGAGGCCGAACGACCCTCCAGCACGACGACAGCGAGGCAGAACGCGAGGAAGCGATGAAAGGGAAAGGAAGAGGGTCCCCTCCTACGACCGAGGGTCGGCCCCCCGAAGGCTGAACCATCACAGGGCAGCACCCCTGATTAAAAAAAAATTGGTTCCCGGCGCGTCGGCCCGCCCCCGGACAATGAGGCGGTAGGAATTCGGCGATCGACATAAGGAAAGACCGCCCCGACGTGGGGTTTGCTCCTCCCGACGGAGCGAACAACAAATGTGGACAACCCTCCATCCCAACCGCCGGTTGACCCACATCTTCTCCTAGTGTTGTAAATATCACCTAGATCTCCGATAAAGATTGGTGTATAATACTCCCCCTTTTGGACAACGCCCCGCTTGGCTGAAACTCAGGAAGAGACCTCGCGATCCCGCTATAGCGGGACACACCCCGCGGGACCAGCATCACCCCCCTGAGCTGGGATCCAAGTCCGGGTCGCGATTAAAAGGTAGTGTCACGGTAGGGTTACGCCATCTGAGCTGAACCGGGCTTCCGCCTCGCACTCGAATGTCGGGGGCAATTGTTACGACCTAAAGATCGTAGGAGTCCGACTCCCGCCCGGATCCGCTGACATACCCCATTAACTCACCTTTTCACAAAAGGGCCGCCACCCCGGAAATCCGAATCCACATGGGGGACGGGCGCTCCCCGAGCGCACCGCCCCGAGCGGGTCGTACAACTGCGGTTGTATGCCTAGGCCAGGGGTGCTGAGGTGCGCCCGGACGGCACCGATAGGCCAGCTGACTTAGGCGCGGGTATCTATCTGTGCCTGCGAACCATAGTCCGCGACCAAACGGGAGGCGCGGCCGGGCCGGACAACTCCCGACCCGGACGACCCGTCTGATTCTCATGCGCCCCGATGCCAGGGATAGCATAGCCCGACCTTTAGTTCGTCACCAACGACAAACGACCTAAGATAAGGGCGTTATTGACACATACGTCACCCGACCGCCTGACAAAGAACCCCATGGCGGCTGACCCATCTGACGGTTAGCGCTTTCGGCCCTGACATCCCGACAAAAGCACCCCTTGGCCGTTGCGCCGCCTGACAAAAGCAGGTCAGGAACTCCTGTTCCCAACGTCCTTGTCCGAAGCTTCCGCTGACACCCGAGCCAGCTCAGCACGCCTAGTCATCACCCGTCAGGTATAAATACCCCCTCTCCTCTTACGGAAGGGGGGTTGGAAAATTCTCTCTTAATCTATAATTCACACACGAGAACAAAGGTCGTCCATATCTTTGTTCTTCCACCCATAGCTCACCACGCGCGGTCGACACACCGTTAGTCCGCCCGGCGTGTCTAGCCCCCATTTTAAGCCCTATTACTGACTTAGGCATCGGAGGGGCTAAGGGTTGAACCCCAACCCTGCCCTTCTGATGAGTTGTTCGTGCTGCAGGAGAGCTCGCCCCTGGTCCAAAGTCAGCTTCAGCCCCTTGCCGTCCAACCTTCCTCAGTTGCATCCAGCGAGATTCGACCCCGTGAGCACCACCGGCAACGGGTCCAACTTCTTCACCCCATTAATCACTTGTAAAACAGCCTACCTAAACCTTCTTCCCCATATAACCATCGTGCCCTTGGTTCCCCATAATACAAATTCATTGTACGCGAGTTCCACCTCGTAACAGGATGATTTGCTAGCAAACCAATTTCCGGCCACACATCGTGTTGGTCTGGGGTTTGTGAAAGCCAATGCATCTAATGATCGCACCTCCTATAGTGGTGTCACTATAGATTTTGTAAGGCCTTCCTCCGGTGCATCCACAAGTGGTGTCAAAGACACTATAGGTAGCAAACCTACCAAGAAAGTCACCATTTCACCTTCTCTTCCTTTTGGCAAGAAACACACTAAGGGTGGAAACCAAAAGCAAGGCCATGCTTACATGTACACTAACACTCATCCACGTAGGAAACCTCCTACTTCACAAGTGGATAATCATGACACTTTTTATGCTCCACACACATGGACACGTACACAACCACACATGAGAAATACTCATGTACGTGCTCCTATACACCCGTATGCTCATACGCATCATTCTTTCATGTATGCTCATCCTCCACATGTCATGCATGATCCATATGCTTCATATAATATGCATGTTCCCAAGCATACATATCATCCTAGAATGTACAATGCATATCCTCTACCACATTTGTATGCTAGAAATCATGTTCCTAAGAAGCATGCACCACATAAAAATCAAACAAGTATGCATGCAACTAGGAAAAGGACTCCCAAGATTTACACTATTTGGGGTCCTAAGAACACTAGTCTTAATGATAGGAATGCTTATGTTGATTCATATTTTCATGATGTGATTAGAAATAGTAATTATGTTGGGAAGCGGAAGTCCACTTGGACTTGGCTTCCAAAGGGCTAATCCCCTTGGACCCAACAAACATTGGGTACCATAAGCTTATGGTATATCATATAGGTACCCAAGAGAAAGAAGAAGAGCAACAAAGGTCTTATTAGCTCTAAAGGGAAAGGATGGATTCTTGATAGTGGTCGGTCCAAACATATGACGGGAGATCCCTCATTGCTCTCCGAAGTGATTAGCATCAAGGATGGTGCAACGGTCACTTTTGGAGGTAATCAAAAGGGAACCATCATTGGAGTAGGTATCGTTGGTAATCTTTCCAAACCCTTAATTACTAACGTTTATCTTGTTAGTGGTTTGTGTCACAATCTCATTTCCATTAGTCAACTTTGTGACAAAGGTTACAAGGTTAATTTTGAAGAAGGATTGTGTACTATTGTTGATTGTGATTCAAATGTTTTATTTTCCTGTATTAGGAGTAAAAATATTTATTATTTGAGCTTGCCTAAAACCATAGAACATTGCTTAGTTGCTAACACAAGTGAACAACTATTATGGCATCGCCGTTTTGGTCACGTTCACTTCAAGCACTTATATAAGTTAGCTAAGCATGATCTAGTCAAAGGTTTTCCTAAGATTGTTTTTAATAAGAAAAACTTTTGTGATTCGTGTCAAATAGGTAAACTAAGTAAATCTTCATTTAAGCTTAAAGAAGAGATTTCTTCTAAGAGGCCCCTAGAACTTCTTCTCTAGATTTATTTGGGCCAACTAGAACCGCTTCTTTAGGTAATGCTCATTATGGATTAGTTGTCGTTGATGACTTTTCAAGATTTACTTGGGTTTCATTCTTAACTAATAAGAATGAAGCTTATGAAGAGTTTACCAAAATTGCAAAGAAGATTCAGAATTTCTTAGGATCCACCATTATCACTATCCGTAGTGATCATGGAGGAGAATTTGAGAATGAATCTTTTACTAAGTTTTGTGAAGACACCGAGATAACTCATAATTTTTCCTTCCCTCGGGCACCACCTCAAAATGGTGTTGTAAAGAGAAAGAATAGGACTCTTATTGAGTGTGCACACACTATGCTCCATGATAGTCATCTTGGACTACAATTTTTGGGCAGTGGCGGTGCACACGACATGTTATGTGCTCAATAGGATCCTAGTGAGACCCCAAACGAACAAAACTTGTTTTGAGTTGTTTTATGATAAAAAGCCTCAAGTAAAATATTTTCGTGTTTTTGGTTCAAAATGTTTTATAAAGAACACATGTGGTAATTTAGACAAATTGAGCCAAGGTCCGATGAAGGAATTTTTGTTGGATATTCCACACGTAGAAAAGCCTACCGGATATACAACAGAACTTCTTCAACGATTGAGGAATCTCTTCACGTATCTTTTAATGAAGATTTTGATTTTTCTCATGTTGATGATGATAATGTAGATATTCTTTGTGATTCTCTTAATAATGTTAAGATTAATGATTCTATTGTTGAGAATAACACTTCTAAAGAAATTGTTGAAGTTGTTCCTAGTGATACATGTTTACCCAAAGCTTACCCGACCGTTCGCAATCATCACCATAACCAAATTATTGGAGATATTGGTGTGGGTGTTCGAACAAGATCGAGAATTGAAGAATTCTCTCATTGCGCATTTGTCTCTACCATTGAGCCAAAGAACATCCAAGAAGCTTGTGAGGATAGCTCTTGGATAGTGGCAATGGAAGAAGAACTAATGCAATTCGAGAGAAACGAAGTTTGGGAACTCGTACCTCTTCCAAGTGATCACCAAGTCATTGGGACCAAATGGATCTTCAAGAACAAGACGGATGAAAACGAGGTAATCGCACGGAACAAAGCAAGGTTAGTAGCTCAAGGCTACCGGTAAGAGGAAGGTATTGATTTCGAAGAATCTTTTGCCCCCGTAGTTAAATTAGAAGCTATTAGGTTGCTTTTATCTTTTGCATCCCATAAGAATTTTAAATTATTTCAAATGGATGTTAAAAGTGCATTTTTAAATGGGTTTGTCAATGAAGAAGTTTATGTTTCTCAACCTCCCGGTTTTATTCATGAAAATTTCCAAACCATGTTTTCAAACTTAAGAAAGCGTTATATGGGGTTGAGACAAGCTCCTAGAGCTTGGTATGATCGACTTAAGACCTTTCTTTTGAATTTAGGTTTTAAAATGGGAGAAGTTGATTCTACACTCTTCATTAAAGATTATGAAAATGACATTCTTTTGATTCAAGTTTATGTAGACGATATTATTTTCGGTTTTACTAACTTTAATCTTTGTCAATAATTTCCCAAGTTTATGAAGGATGAGTTTGAGATGAGCCACATGGGAGAGCTCACCTACTTCCTTGGATTGCAAATTCGACAAATGGAGAATGGCACATTCATACATCAGACAAAGTACACAGGGGAGCTTGTTAAGCGATTTGGGATGGAATCGTCTTCGAGCAAAAGGACTCCCATGAGTACTACTTCTCATCTACACAAGGATGAAAGCGAAAAAGATGTAGACGTTCGTCTATATCGAGGTATGATCGATAGCTTACTTTACTTAACCGCTAGTAGGCCCGATATCATGTTTGTTGTTTGCCTTTGTGCTAGATATCAAGCTAGACCTAACGAGTCACACTTGATTGCGGTTAAACGAATATTTTGTTGTCTCAATCAATCTCTAGACTATAGGTTACTTTACCATAAATCTAGCACATATGAGTTAATCTCATATAGTGATGCCGACTTTGCCGGATGCAAGTCCGACAGGAAAAGTACTAGTGGCACTTGCCATTTCTTAGGAAATTTCTTAGTTTCTTGGTTTTCTAAGAAACAGAATTCGGTGTCATTGTCCACGACTGAAGCGGAATATATTGCCGCGGGTCTTGCATGTGCACAAGTTCTTTGGATGAGACACACTCTTATGGACTATGGTGTCAACTGTGATATTTGCTAGATCATGGTTGATAACCAAAGTGCCATATGTCTTTCCAAGAATCCGGTACACCACTCCCATACCAAACACATAGACGTGAGACACCATGTTATAAATGGTCATGTAGCTAAGAAGGACATCATCTTAGAGTACATTGAAACCCAAAAACAAATTGCCGACATCTTCACAAAACCTCTTAAAGAAGATTCATTTGTGAGGTTGTGTGGAGAATTAGGAATTATGGGTGAATCTGAAATCTAGAAGCTCAATATACATGTTATAACACTTTTTGAGCTCATATCATTATATTGCCTATCTTCTTGTGATATATCATTTAGATGTGTTTAAGAAAGGTAAAATGTGATCTATGTGATTTCTTAAGTTTCTTGAGATTGATTCTGGTGATTTGTGTTTCAATTGATGTAGTGTTTTTAAATTGTTTTTATGATGAGTTAATGATTAGAGTATAGGTCCTAGGGTGAGTGTTCGTATCCTTTGGATTTCTATCTCACTGTGCATTTTTGGACCAGGACAGACGACTGTTTTTCCTTCGACAGTCGACTGCCCTACTCTTTCATCTCTGTCTGAAAATTTGTATCTTTTGCACAGCCGACTGATGACTGTTTTCCAGTCGACTGTTATTTTAACAGGCGACTGTACTGTAGTCATCAGGCGACTGTTCTCTCTGTCGAAATTTTATAGTGCTCTCTGTTGTTTTGATGAACTGTATTGATTCGCAGTAGAATGGCCGAGGGACATGCGAATGCTTGTTACTTGCCAGTCGACTGCCCATATTTCTGAGCTTTATTGTTATCACTTCATCCAGTCGACTGACTTTTGTTCATCAGTCGACTGTCTACTGTTCGTGACGGTTCACTGCTTTGATCTGAGCCATCGATTTCATGAACCAACGGCCCAGATTATTTCCCTCTTTCATATATACGTCGAGACTGTTCTTTTCATCTCTTACGATTCTCTCTCCTCCGATTGAAACGCTTCGACTTCCCGCTCATTTTCTCTGCCGTTGCCGTCGATCTCTGCCTTCCCGCTCATCGATTGCTTCGTCTTTGCTTTTTCGTGCCTTCTCGACTTGGTTTGTCTCTCTCTCACAAGTCTTTCGCTTGATTCATTGTCTTTCGATTTCTTTGCACATCGTTTCTCTCTCTCGATTCCATGGCACCCAAATCCAAGGTAAAAGAGAAGATCGTTGCTCCTAAACGACCTAGGGCACCCAAGAAACCTATAGCCAAGAAGAAGAAACCCTACAAAGCCCGAACCAAGCATGCCGAGTCTCCCGTGCATTCTTCTTCGCAGGGATATTCTCCTTCTGCTTCTTCTTTCGATGCTTAGCCACTGATCCACCGTCAGCGGAAGCCCATTAGTGTTACCATCAATGAGCCTACTGCTACCGCTTCCCATCAGTCTGCTTCGAGCTCTGGAGAAGAGCCTCATGTTGTACCCCCTTCTGATCCCCTTGTTCCTCTTTACCGAGATGATTTTTGTTTGGCAAAGTTTCACTCTCTCTTAGGGATCACGCTTCTTAGGGAGCGGTACATCGCCCTTCCAGCCTTTACTGTTGAGAGACTCTCTGACATCTTATCTGCTACTCACCTGTCCGATCTTTTTCGCTTCTCTCAGAGCGAATCTCCCAGAGCTTACCCATTTTTGCTGAAACTCTTCTATGCGAACCGCATTCCCGGTGAGTATTCCTCTACCGGCATCCTCGATACTGTCGTCCAAGGAACCCACATTCAGATCACTCCCTCACTCTTATGGACTATTCTTAGGATTCCTTTTGTTAGTTCCCTTCCCTCTGATAGTTGTATCTCTGATATTGATGACCTTGACCAGTCTGTCCTCCGGGATATGTTTCGAGAGGTACCTTTAGCCCTTGATTCGGGTGTCAGGTCATCTATGTTTTCTGCAAGAGGTTGGACAGTTCACCTAGTGGTGAAGTCCAACATCCTGCCGAGGTTGGATCATCTGACCAGCCGTCTCAGGATATCCTGAAGTGTATGTATGCTATTTTCTCTGGCATGCCCGTGAACTGGGCCGGTGTCCTCCTTGATAGGATGGACAGGGTTGAGTTCACGACCTCCTCGTCTCACATTTCTTACGGTGGTCTTTTGACACTTGTCTTCCATCATTTTGGTATTGATTTGTCTCGTTAGAAGCCCATGCCCTTTGGTCCTCTCCTCGACGCATCTGCAAAGTCGAAATCTTTTTCGGCTCTGCAGACTGCCTCGAAGAAGAGGAAATCTACTTCAGCTCCGTCCTCCTCCACTGTTCCTCCAGCTGACCTGCATTTCACCTCTGCTCCACCATCTCGTGATATTCTTTGGAGATGGTCTCTGGACTTTACAGATTGATGTCTCTTTCTTTCCTCCATCAGGGAATACCCTTTCCTGAGGATCTGAGACAGTTTGTTCCCCAGCTTCATGTGCCTACTCAGCCCACTGTTGTCGTTGAGCATCCTGGTGTAGCTTCTACTCAGGATGTTGCTGCTGCTGCTGTTGCTCCTTCTGACCCTCCTCCAGAGGATACACCTGCTGTCACAGAGCCTGCTTCTTCTTCTGCAGCCCCTGGAGACGCTCACTCTTAGATAGTTGTTTGTGTGGTGTTAGCTTGGTGATGGGTGTATTTTGATGTATGATGGATTTTTTTGATGTTGTTGATGTATGTATCTTCATTTCTGTATGGTGATGTACTTCGATGTTGTCATGATGATGTATTTTTGTCTTGATCATGATGTATTTTTGTGATGGACATGTAGATGTCCATCTGTTGATGTACTCATCTTTTATATATATCTATATATGATGTTGCTGTTTATCTTGTGTCACACTATGCTATAATGCTTATCTTATCTGTGTGATGTATGTTATGTTGTCTCCATGTATGCTATACTCTCTCTGATGTGCTTTGAGACAATATATGAATTTGATATTCGATTTTCCATGCTATCTCTGGTATGATGCATTTGTAAAATCACTTTCGAAACTATTTTTGTGTGTACATCTAAAATGTTGATATTGGACTTCAATTCCATTACTCACATGTGTATATGATGTGATTTTATGAGTTTTGATTCTATATATCTTTATACTTCTTGATTGTTGTTAGTTCGCATTTAGCACTGTTATTGTTGTTGTTATTTGCTCCCAGCTTTTTGGATAATTCCATAGGGGAGAGAAATAAACATACAAGATTCATAATGAATGTGCTAAGTATGTTCTAACACTTGAATCTAAGATTAAAGTTGCCTTAGATTCAGGGGGAGTAAGATTACAATGAATAAGGATTGTAATTTCTAGATTTTTTTGAATTTATATTCATGCATTTCTTACTCATTTGCTTCAATTGATATGTAGATGCACTAATATTTGTTGACTAATTTGATTGGCATCTATGTAGGGGGAGTAAGTTTTCATTGCGCACAATTATTTATCTTTTTGTTTATGTTTGTTTGTCATCATCAAAAAGGGGGACAATGTTGAGTATTGGACTTCTTCCAACTTGGTGTTAATGATGAGCAAACATAAATACTTGTGACTAATCCCCTATTTTGCAGTTAATCCATTGCCTAAGCTAATTATGAAGATCTACTAGCAATGGATGACTCACAAACTTCATTGAAGGCAAATGACATGAATTAGATGATCGCAGATAATGATTGAAGCTCCGTGAAGACTTCAAGCTCATACGATGGAAAGAAAGAAGAGATTATTCGTCAATTAATTTTCTTTTATCTCTTCTAGTATGTAGATTAGAAGTAGAACTTTGATGGAGCACTCACACACATCTACATTCAGTCATAGGACTTCATTAGATCAATTGTCATTTGATCCCAATTCATTTCTTTATTGATTGTGCTAGGATTGTTTATAATAGTCGACTGCTGAACAATTTACAGTCGCCTGTCTCAAAAACAGTCGACTGTGTTTTGTTCTACAGTCGCTTGTTATGCACAGACTATTACAATATAGTTTTGGGCCTTCTCTGATTCTTTCGCACAGGCTACTGATGAACTATACACAGGCGCCTGTCCAAGTGACAGTCGACTGTGTTTTGTAAATCAGTCGCCTGTCTATCCTTTGCCCAAACTATGTTTGATCTGACTTTTACGGCCAGTCGACTAATACTGTATATACAGTCGACTGTCTCTTGGATCATTCGACTGTCTATGATGCAACAGTCGTCTGTCTGTGAGTCATTTCTTTGACTCAGCTCTCTGGAAATTACTCAGGCTTTTGACAGTTGTCTGTTTAAGGATTTACAGTCGCATGTTGTGATTAACAGTCGACTGTGTTCCTTGCATCAGTCGTCTGTCCTATTACTTGAGAGATTTCCAGTATTTGTCTAACTTACCCATCTCTCGGCCAGTCGCCTGTAGAAGAAATTACAGTCGCCTGTTGGTTTAACAGTCGACTGTCTTTGCTTCATCAGTCGACTGTCCACGTGGTAAGTTACCGTTATGAATTCTCACCTACCCTTGCTGACTGTGTAATAGTCGACTATGGATTGTTCAACAGTCGACTGTCACGAGTTCAGGTTCTATCCGTTGAGATTTTTCTTACGGATTCCAATTAGGTTTTTACCTAAACTGTTTTGTGGATTTGAGAAAACTATAAATAGAGCTTTTATTGTTCCATTGGAAGGTTATGTAGTGACCCTGTGCTATGAGGAACAAACACTAGAGGGAGGTGAATAGTGTTTTATAGAATTATAAGGAATTTACGCCAAATAAAACCCTAATTAACCAACAAATGCGGAATGAAAGAAGTGATCAACAACACAAGGAATAATGCAAAGCAAACATGCAATGTACCCTGGTTCGGTGCCACCCAAGTCTCCCCGACTTGTTCCCGATGCCCTAATCCAGCAACACCCTGATCCCCTCCGGATACTCTAGTAAAACCACTAGAGCTTTCCTTTAGCCCACTTGCGGAAACCCCACAAGTGCAATCGACCAACAATCGATGTCTGTGTATCCCACAACCCGGAACACACAAAACCTTAATCCCACAACTAGGGACTAAGCACACTCTCACAAACCAAGAGCAAAACGTAATCTTGACTCCCACAACTTGGGATCAAGCCAACCCTCTCAACAACCGAGAGTATACAACAATTATGAAGTATAGAGTAAAGCTCTTACCACAAAATCCTATGCCTTGAGAAATACTTACCAATTTAGGGCAAGAATGAATTTTGAGGAAGTAGTTAGCACCAAACCCTATCTCCACCAAGATGGACAGCAATAGATGGCTAGGGTGAAGTTGGTGACTTGGATTCAAGCTCTTAGCTTGAGTAGCTCACAAAGAATGAGAATCTCTCTTCAGGAATTAGGGCTCAAAGAGTAAGGGAGAGATTCTTGTGAGATGAGAGAGCTTAGAAATGGAGTTGAATGGCTCTTCTCTTGGATGTGAAAATGTCTCTAATATCGGCCTTAGATCTCTGGTTTGAAGTAACTCAAAACTTATATAGGAAGAGACAAACCGGTCACAAAAATCGTGGCATTAAATGCCCAACGGATCTATTTCTGAAGCTGCATAATCGGTCTAAGAAGGATCACTGACCGATTAGTTTGGGAACTAGTCGGTCAGTGAACCTTCTTGGACCGACTAGATGGTTGACAGAGAAGATGGTGAAATCATGGGTAAGCACTAGTCGGTCTAAGAAGGATCACTGACCGATTAGTTTTGAAACTAGTCGGTCTAAGAAGGATCATCAACCGACTAGATTGACAACTAGTCGGTCGTGAACCTTCTTGGACCGACTAGATTAACTTTTAATCGATTAACCATCCTTCTTGAACCAACTAACTGGTCAACAGTACAAAGGCTGAATTAACAAGTATGGCTAGTCGGTTCAAGAAGGATTTCCACCCGATTAAATCGTCATCTAGTCGGTTGGTTCTTTTACTTGAACCAACTAAGATGCATATGAAGCGATGAAAAGAAGCGATAAGCTACGGGAAACTTTCTAATGGCTTCTAAGGCAATCCTAGAGATAAGATATAATAGTTATGAAGATTTCTAGGCAAGTACTACTCAAGGCTTAACATTCTATGAGAAGAAGCTAGAAGACAATATAAATAACATGACGAACCGTCATCAAAGCTTCAACATGGTGAATCCGAATCCCTTGACTTCATGAATAACTCCTTGAGCTTCAACGAAGCTCCAGGCACAACGATCACGCGTTCTGAGGAAGTCTTGGGACGTCGCTTGAGATGTACAAAGTAATTTGGCGACGATCTCCATAATTCTTCAGGGTCTTGAGTCTTTTAGTTGTATGTCTTAAATGTCTCCAAGCACAAAGTCTTTGATCCTCAAGGTATTCTTTGAAGCTTTTGAATCATCCATTCCTATCTTCTCTTTGGATTGAATCTCCATTCATTTGTTGATGCCATTGGCTTGAGGTTTGAGGTAGCCTTTGAGTTCTTCAAGCCAATGCTTCACCTTTGTTGATCTACCAAGTCTTCCACTTGAATCAACACGTGTAGTCACTTTTGATCTTCTTGAATCTAATTGGTGACTATTTAGCTAACTGCAAACATATGAGTTAATCACAATGATTTTTGTTTGATCATCATCAAAATCAAGGTGGAGAGTCCAATACTCAACATTCTCCCCCTTTTTGATGATCACAAACCAAATATAAACAAAACAAATAATTGTGCATTAAATATACTTACTCCCCCTGCAATGATGCCAATCAAGTTAATATCAATAATCAATAGCATCATTCAGCAGTTAATAGTGTGTGTATCACATGAGGTTGTGTATATATCACATGAATGACCAGAAATAATATGCGTACACAATACAAATCATATAGGTGATACAAATCATAAACATGAGCATGATTACCTATATATATATATATATATATATATATATATATATATATATATATATATATATATATATATATATATATAATGTAATCAATATAAACCATGGTAATCACCAATGCTCCCCATGAATCATATACATGAACGATCATACATAAAGTCTATATGATTCAAGTTATTATTTAACACTCAACATTTAATAAGCATCCATTGTTAATTTCTCTCCCCCTTTGGCATTATCCAAAAGACATGGGGGTATAGACACAACAAAAGCAGAAATAGAGTGGAAAACTAAAAGGTATATCTAATGTAAACTAGATAAGCTACCAATTTAAAACAAGATATCAAAATAAAGATATTAATTGCAAGAGCAAATATCCAACAACAACTTAACTACCCTCAATTATCACAAGAAGATAAGCAATAAGTATATGTGATAAAAGATTACAATGGATACTAATTGTAAAGAATAGTTTGAGCAGTGTTAGAAAAGTGACAATAGCATAATTAGCAGTAGCTACTAGCTATAAATATGATAAAGAATACGGATAACAATGCAAAAATCATAACATCACTTGTGGAAGAAAAACAAGTGATCAAATAGTGTCAAATACACAATGGTGGAATCAAAATCATCACAATGACATAGATCAACAAATAATATCAATAAACTGAGATCTAAGTCAAACATAAAAAATGCAACAATCATGACAATGGAAATTTTTAACCATGTGTACAAAGTTATGTTATGAATTAATAACACAAATTAAGTATAATAACATGTGATACCAATTGTAGGCATACCAAATCATCTCCAAAAGTATCTCCAGCTAAACTCCACAAAGCATCTCCAAAAGTAAGCATACCAAATCTAAGTGAAGTGTGTGATGTGGGGTGACAATGTGATACAATGAAAATGAATATCAAATATCTATATCACGCAAAAGTGTTATGCCAAAATAGAGATAGTAACTTCATAAAACATATGGCATACACAATTCTAGCATCAAACAAGAGCATGTAAAGATGATATCCAATATAAATAGTCTACTAATTGTAAAGATGATACCAATTATAGTCTAACAAAGTATGCAAAGCAGGCAAATAATCAAGATCATGACATCACTTGAGAAGGAAACCAAGTGAACAAATAGAGACATGATCTCATCCTAGCTCAACTATCACAAAGGATTCAACATGAGGCATAATGTGACAAAACATCTTTTGAGCAACGGCATGAAGATAGTCTACATTCAAAGTCACAAGGTAAGACATAAACGAATAAAGTTATCATGAACATCGCATGCATGCATACCAATTGTGCGAATAGAATAAAAAACTTGTGTAAGCACAATATAATCGGAGGTAGCATCAAAGAGGTCATAATGCATCAAGATATATTCATGGAAGAATATATATGACAGAATATACATATCATCAAACACAATATAAAGCTTATATGATCGTGTATAGCACAAGTTATCTCTAACATCTCATAAAAATAGCATAAAATATGAGCATGAGATGAGAGATGACATAGTGAGAAATATAGCTTGAAGATCACTAACTAATATGAATGAGTGTTATGTCACTTGTGAAAATATCATACATGAAAGATTTATCTATAGACATGAAAGATCTCTTGAATAAAATTTTAGCTAAACAACAGTCATGAAGTAATTAAAATGACAAGTAACATACATTGATCATCCCAAATCATATCAATACATCTAATAAAGATAATCATACAAACTATAAGAAAAGTATGAGATGTGTGGTGATACAATGAACAAATATGCATAAAGATCCTAAATCATTAATCTTATTTTTGGCATGAAAAAGATATGAACATCAATAAGCAACTAACCAATTCATTATATCAATGTTATAGCTACCATGGTACATAAGTCGTAATAAGACAAACAATCTTCATGAGGGTGTGACAAGAATGAGCTAATGAAGAAGTATGCTATATTACACAAATCGAATATATTAAAATACTAATTGTAAACATGGTAGTCAAAACCAATATATTAAAATACCAATTGTACAAAACACATACTTCCAACCATTTAGCTCTCCCTATATGTGTGCATCTCCAATGCACCATCCTTTCCTTTGAATTGATCCATCATTTGTAAACCAAGGAGTGTGTAGGGTAGGCATCTTGCACAACAATCTGACAATACAACAATTGGTGGTATCCAAAAACTTTTTGGATCCAATAGGTTAAGGAACAAAATCAAGTAGTCCAATAACCAATCATTTACCAATTGTAAATAACACTCATCAATAGAAATGCATGACATGAATTAATAGGAGTTATTATAATCACGAAAATCATACATATAAGGAATTAACAATTCTCAACCATTAGAAATTAGATACACTTATACTAATAATTCCTATGCATATGATTTAATCACAATACATTATACAAGCAATCATCATTATGAATACACACATCTAATACACTAGTGTGTGCTAGAAAGATATCCCGTTCAATATGCACATGTGCACAAAATAAACATTCACGGCACAACACATATTGAAGGAAGGCATGAAAAGTAATACCACAAAGAGTGTGCATGAAAAGCATAAAGTATTAATTTTCAAAACCAAATTTCTCTTTCCCTTTGGCATATCAACAAGATAGGAAGGTGCAAATTGATAATAAATCACCAAGGGTCAGAGAAATCAACTGATCTATATGCACAACATAATATGAATGAAATGCAATGACATATAAATGAAAATGTCATACTCCCACACATGTCATACAAAATATGCAAACTTGGGAGTAGTGGACGAACTCACATATATATGGGTACAAAAAGTAATTAAACAAGCATGGTACCCAAGCAATGAAGTGCAATATGAGTCGCAAGAGAATATGGCATTCCTAATATACGATTCTATATGTGTGTTCATACCATGCCTAGAAACAATCTTAGGAATCCAAAAGATAGTGATTTGGGATTCTTAAGAAGAGGTTGTGTAGAGGCATGAGTGGGAAGTTGGGATGCACGCTTATGAAGTGGAACATAAATATAAGCGTGTCCCGTGTGTGAAACATGCAAATGAGCATTAGTTCTAACATGAATTTTTTTTAAGCCACATGTTATAAATAGTTCTCGAATAAACATATGAGTAAGGATTAAGAATACACAATGCACATCAGTCAAGAATTTGACACACGTGAAATACATAGACATGAATGAAATACAAGACACATAATATGCAAACATCAGATATGCATGAGATAGTCTCAAACACAAAGAGACATCTACATGCATTCAACACACATGGATACCAAATGTAAGAATATACTTACTACATTAAGCTCCCCCTACTTTGGTGCATCACATAAGCACCACCAACTCCATTTGAATGATAGTCTTTACAAATCAAGGAGTTGGTAGAGTTGGTATCCCAATGTGGATTGAACCTAGAAAACATAATTTTGGTATCCAAAAACCTTTTTGGATCTTATGGGTTAGGCAACAAATTTAACAAACTAAATTCAAATTATTGTAACCCATATCTTAATGTAATCATACACAAAATTAATGAAACATGTAATCATGTTACTAGATAAATATATAACCATATACATGCATGTACCAAATGTACCAAAAGTAAATATGTATATTAATCCAAACGCATGACATGCATCACATGCAACAAAACATAAATATGAACCAAAGCATGTGTTGAATAAAAATATTAAATATTTTAGACATGAAAATCATAAACAAATGATTTACTAATAAACATGCAATGAAAATCAAATTCAATATGAATTTAAGTTTCTAACAAACATGAGCATCTAAGACCAATATGCAAATAAAAGAATAAACCAATTCTTAACACAAATGCTTTGGTACCCATAAAATAAATATAAACTTATGGTACCAAGCAATGAAGGGTCAATGGAAACTAACCCTTTAGAAACCAAGTCCAAGAGGACCGTGATTTCCCAACATAATCATCATTCAAAATAATATCATGAATATAAAATTGCACACACATATCCTTAACATGATTACTAGTGTTCTTAGGACCCCAAATAGTGTATGATTTGGGTATCCTCTTCCTAGTGGTTGCATGCACAAAAGGTTGATCTCTACGTGGTGCATGTGGCCTAGGAACATGAGATCTAGCAAGAGCATGAGGAAATGTGTATGGAACATTGTGTTGTGCTAAAGCATGATGATGGGCATATGATCCATGGTGTGGTGTTGCATACATACGTGGATGAATATGAGGTGTGTATGCATGAGGATGATCATGAGAATAAGCATGCATATGTGGATGTGATGTGTGATCATAAGCATGTGAAGGTGCATGAGCATGAGTACGTGCATGAGAGTGTCTCAAATGAGTGTTTGCACGTGCTCGTGGGTGTGGAGCATAAAAACCATCATTTGTAGGAATGTGAGGAGTGGAGGCATTCCTACGAGTATTGGTGTACATGAATGCATGACCCTTCTTTGGAGGTCCACCCAAAGTGGGGTTCTTTCCAAACTGGGGTGTGTACCTAGTGGAAGCACTATTGGTAGATGAACTACCCATGGGGTGTTTACTCCCACTAGTTGAGGCTTCGGAAGATGGCCTTACAAAGGTGGTGGAAGATTTGGATGAATCTCCCTTCTTATACCCCAAACCAATGTGATAATTGGCCGGAAGTAAGTCATTTAGGATATTATCCAAATGGTCCTTGCCTTTGTTGAATTTATCAATTCGGCCTAATGTGGACTCATACTTCTCGGTGAGAGAAAGTATTGAAGTATTCAAAGTGGACACTTGAGTTGTGAATACACAAACACGAGACTTGAGATTCTCATTCTCAATACTCAAAGTTGAGTTTCGAGAAATCAAATCCGCTATCTCGCGTTCATCCGAATTTTCAATGTGAACATGCTCAAGTTGAGATTTGAGATTTACAATCTCATGTCTCAAGCCTTCAACAACGGTGTCGTGGTTGATGATGATAGGCTTAGGTGAGGTTTGGAGACTAGTTAGCTCATCTTTAATCTTAGTATATCTATTTACCAATTTAGTATACTTAGACCAAATTTGTTCGTTAGCTAATCTAAGTTCATCCATAGTTACCTCTTCATCGTCGCTATCGCTTCCACTCGAATCACTTGATGTGTCACTAGAGTCACCCATAGTGGCATCCTCTCGTCCCATCAACCCATGAATGAATCTCTTTCATCATTGGAGAAAGAACACTCCGAGGTGGACTCTTCTTGCTCCGCTAGCATGTGCCATATTTGATATGCCGTTGTTGCCTTGGAAACACGCATAAGAATGTCATAAGTTAAAAAATCAAGCAAGATATTCATTACCTCTTCATGTTTCTTCACCAATTCTTTTTGCTCATTAGTCCACTTATGTACGGAAGTGGTAGGTGCGCGAAAGGGCTTCTCCACAAGCTTCCAATAATCCTCATCGATGGATTGAATATAGGCCTTCATCTTCACACACCAAATTTGATAGTTGGGCCCAAGGAGATATTGTGGAAAAGGGCTTCGTGTGTTGTTGTTGTTGGTTGCCATAGCTATTTCCTTGCTTTGATACCAATTGTAGTGACCTTGTGCTATGAGGAACAAACACTAGAGGGGGGTGAATAGTGTTTTATAGAATTATAAGGAATTTACGCCAAATAAAACCCTAATTAACCAACAAATGCGGAATGAAAGAAGTGATCAACAACACAAGGAATAATGCAAAGCAAACATGCAATGTACCCTGGTTCGGTGCCACCCAAGTCTCCCTGACTTGTTCCGGGTGCCCTAATCCAGCAACACCCGGATCCCCTCCGGATACTCTAGTAAAACCACTAGAGCCTTCCTTTAGCCCACTTGCGGAAACCCCACAAGTGCAATCGACCTACAATCGATGTCCGTGTATCCCACAACCTGGGAACACGTAAAACCTTAATCCCACAATTAGGGACTAAGCACACTCTCACAAACCAAGAGCAAAACGTAATCTTGACTCCCACAACTTGGGATCAAGCCAACCCTCTCAACAACCGAGAGTATACAACAATTATGAAGTATAGAGAATGAAATTTAAAGCTCTTACCACAAAATCCTATGCCTTGAGAAATACTTACCAATTTAGGGCAAGAATGGATTTTGAGGAAGTAGTTAGCACCAAACCCTAGCTCCACCAAGATGGACAGCAATAGATGGCTAGGGTGAAGTTGGTGACTTGGATTCAAGCTCTTAGCTTGAGTAGCTCACAAAGAATGAGAATCTCTCTTGAGGAATTAGGGCTCAAAGAGTAAGGGAGAGATTCTTCTGAGATGAGAGAGCTTAGAAATGGAGTTGAATGGCTCTTCTCTTGGATGTGAAAATGTCTCTAATATCAGCCTTGGATCTCTGGTTTGAAGCAACTCAAACTTATATAGGAAGAGACAAACGGTCACAAAAATCGTGGCATTAAATGCCCAACGGATCTATTTCTGAAGCTGCTTAATCGGTCTAAGAAGGATCACTGACTGATTAGTTTGGGAACTAGTCGGTCGGTGAACCTTCTTGGACCGGCTAGATGGTTGACAGAGAAGATGGTGAAATCATGGGTAAGCACTAGTCGGTCTAAGAAGGATCACTAGCCGATTAGTTTTGAAACTAGTCGGTCTAAGAAGGATCATCAACCGACTAGATTGACAACTAGTCGGTCGGTGAACCTTCTTGGACCGACTAGATTGACTTTTAATCGATTAACCATCCTTCTTGAACCAACTAACTGGTCAACAGTACAAAGGCTGAATTAACAAGTATGGCTAGTCGGTTCAAGAAGGATTTCCAACCGATTAGATCGTCATCTAGTCGGTTGGGTTTTCTACTTGAACCGACTAAGATGCATATGAAGCGATGAAAAGAAGCGATAAGCTACGGGAAACTTTCTAATGGCTTCTAAGGCAATCCTAGAGATAAGATATGATAGTTATGAAGATTTTTCTAGGCAAGTACTACTCAAGGCTTAACATTCTATGAGAAGAAGCTAGAAGACAATATAAATAACATGACGAACCGTCATCAAAGCTTTAACATGGAGAATCCGAATCCGAATCCCTTGACTTCATGAATAACTCCTTGAGCTTCAACGAAGCTCCAGGCACAACGATCACGCGTTCTGAGGAAGTTTTTGGACGTCGCTTGAGATGTACAAAGTAATTTGGCGACGTTCTCCATAATTCTTCATGGTCTTGAGTCTTTTAGTTGTATGTCTTAAATGTCTCCAAGCACAAAGTCTTTGATCCTCAAGGTGTTCTTTGAAGCTTTTGAATCATCCATTCCTATCTTCTCTTTGGATTGAATCTCCATTCATTTGTTGATGCCATTGTCTTGAGGTTTGAGGTAGCCTTTGAGTTCTTCAAGCCAATGCTTCACCTTTGTTGATCTACCAAGTCCTCCACTTGAATCAACACGTGTAGTCACTTTTGATCTTCTTGAATCTAATTGGTGACTGTTTAGCTAACTGCAAACACATGAGGTAATCACAATGATTTGTGTTTGATCATCATCAAAATCAAGGTGGATAGTCCAATACTCAACAGGTTACTCATTCATTCCAAAATATCACAAGCTTTCATTTTCAAAGATCAAAGCTCTCAAATCCAAAGCCCTAAGTATTTCCAAATCTTGATCTCTTGCTCTCCAACCTAGAAGCAAAGAGTGATCTTCTAGGCAATTGGTGCAGTCAAGAGAGAAAGGGCTTCTCCTCTCTTCCAAGAGAGTTCTTCAACGCACATCACTCTTCTCCTTCAAGTTCTACTTCAAGGCATATGTAATTTTAAGTGTTGTTTTCATTATTTCATAACTTTCCTTATTTGAGTTTTGCTCTCGGTTGTGAGAGTGGTTTTGCTTGCTCCCTGGTTGTGGGAGTCAAGGACATCGATTGTATTCGATTGCACTTGTAGGGTTGCTACAAGTGGGCTTTAAAGAAACCTTAAGTTAGGGTTCTAACTTGAGTATCCGGTGGTATCCGGGTGGTAGGGATATAGGATTACCGGGAACAAGTCGGGAGTTGACTTGGGTAATCCGAACCCTTGAAACATCTCTGCGTTTGCGTGTGTTTCATTTTGGGTTGTTTTTCTATTCCGCACTATTTGTTGGATTGCATTTTATTTGGCGTAAATTCCTTTTAAATTTGCATAAACACTATTCAACCCCTCCTTCTAGTGTTTTTTCCATAGACAGTGTCCTTACACTCCTTAGCTCCTAAAATTTACCCATGTTTCCCCCAAACCCGTATCTGAAGTCTCACCCATTTTAGAATGGATCGAGCACTCTAGACATTGTCTCTCTGTTTCACTCTCAATTTCATTCTTTATTTTGGGTACGTTGTTTCTAGTGGTCTCAATTAACACTTCATGACATGATACAAATTGACAACCTCATATCAAAATTGACATGCTAACTAATAACATGCTAACATTAAGCATTAATATTGAAAGTGAGATTAACACCAAAGCATAGTTCAAAACATCACCTAAACAATTCAGCATGCTGGAAATATACAAACAGTCATAAACAGTAACAGATATCAGCTCATTCTAATATGAATTTGACACAACTTTGTAAATGAAAGTTGTAGATATACTAGTTAGGGTTTCAGATATCAAATATCAAAAATTTAGGAGGTGAGTGTTAATTATAGTGGCATGTACACTAAGTCATGGTAAATCTGTTTGAATTTAGAAAATATGATACCACTTCATCAACGAATTTCTCCCTACTGCAGTCAGATTTTGTGTTTTTCATACTACACAAAGATTGTAGCTCTTGATATGTAGATATCTAAAATGTATAAGTTTGCAGAAAATGAATAAGTACAGTACACGTTTCAGTCAATACCGTGCGAGGGTGCAGTTTGATGTCCCCGCGATGTGCGTGTCAGAAGTGTGCAATATATTATTGGGGGCGTGAGATTTAAATATTTATAACCGCAAGCGCACGGTGTTGTAGTGTGGCTTGGGGGTCGAACTCAGGGAGGCGTGGTTGTGCTTGTGTCAAGAAGGACCGGATTCACCCCATGGGCGAGCTAGCCCGAATCGGTAGATGGGTCGTCACGGAAAATATAATGCGAGGGATAAACGATATAAAGGGAAACCCGGGACTTCAGTTTCCACCCAATTATGTGATTCTTGCCAACACGGCCTACGGGTAGGAAAACGATCGGAATTAGGGTCTAATGGTGAGAAGTTGCCTTTAAGAGTGATACCAGCATCCCATGGACCCGATATTCCGATCGGTGCCCAGGATGATACGCCGGACTACCCGGGTTCGGTCAGTGGGCATTTGATCGGTCCATATTTTACACCTTCTTTCTGCATGTTTTCATGCCATTTCGATTGCTCATATTGAGATTTTCACGAGTATTCGACAATATTGCGTTACTTTTCACTATTTCTTGTTTTTGTCGGATTTCAGGAAATATGGAGCGATCGGGAGCAAAAATGAGCTTAAGTTACTTGCACCCGCTCTGGAGCGCCACCCAAGGCTCTTTTGAGGGCTATTTGGCGATGGGAGACGGGTGGAAAAAGAAGGAACTCCGTATGAGCGACGAGGAGGAGAAACGGAGAAGATTGGACATTTACAGCATGCCACTCGGTCGAGTGGAGCACTCACTCGGCCGAGCAAGAAGACCACTCGGCCGACCCGACCGGACACGCTCCAACAGAAGGAATTGGGCGTGCACTCGGCCGAGGGACGATATCCCACTCGGCCGAGTATGAAGATTCCATCGCCCAAGTGGCATGAAAAATCCACCATCAAAAAGGCCGACTTACTGGAAATGTACAGGCTTTTGACGGTTCCGACTCGGTCGAGCAAGAAATGCCCCCCCGGCCGAGTAAGTAAAGCCACTCGGCCGAGTCACCTCCGAAGACAGACCCCCAAGACCCCCGACTTACTGAAATTTTACAGGGTCTGTCACTCGACCGAGTAGAGAAGCCTACTCGACCGAGTAGAGAAGTCCGCTCGGCCGAGTGATGCCGAGGACACGCAGCGCCCAGATTTTCAGACAGCCTCCCACTCTTTTGAAATCTTCTATCATTCCAGCAATCAAAGTATTTTTCTCATATTTTTTATGGATAGTAGACTTCATGACGGTTCCAATTCCGCCAAGAACGCGCCAATCGGAGGTCGGATGAAATCTGGAGAATTTCTGTAAGTTGACACTGCAGTGCTGGAATTTCCACTCGGCCGGGTCACATGTTCCACTCGGCCGAGTCGGCGGCGGGCCCAGATTTTAAGTTGCGGTTTTGGCTGTTTTTGGACATGAATTTGAGGGGTTTTCTAAGGTTTTCTTGCTAGGGTTTTGGGGGATATATAAGGGTTTTGTAGCCACCATTAGAGGAGGTTCCCACATGTTTTCTTAGAGTTATTTTTAGAGGTTAGGCCATACACTAGGCCCCCTCTTGGATCTAAAAGCTTGTATTTGGATTGAAGATCTTCATCAAGCTAAGTATTTTGTTCTTATTATTTGAATCTTTGTTTTTTTCTACCTTTTTGTATGCAAGCAATGGTTTTTGTTGATTCCTATATCGTTGTTGCTATGCTTGAGTAGATTTGATGTTCTAGGGCATGGGGATGAACCATATGGATCTAATTTCAGATTTGTGATGAATGAATTTCTAAATTGCTAGAATTGCTAGGAGGTTAGGTTGTGATTGATTTACTACGGATAGATAGGAATTTCCATCGATCTAGGGTTTGCAAGAGATTGGATTCTAATCGATGGGAAGGCCTAGATATTCGATTTAGGTTTAAAATCGAGATTCTCTAGACTTGGTTTGCAAGAGATTGGACCAAAGCTAGGATTTTTATTATAAATCTATACCCATATTCGTTTGCAAGAGATTGGACGAATACGAACTATCACAACCTAGATCGTAACTCGAGTTTGCACGAGAGTGGGCTCGAGGGGCGATTGAACGATGATGTCGATCCTAATGCTAGTGGCTTAGGCTAGGGTTTGCAAGAGATTGGGCCCTATCCTAGGGTTGCTATAGACTGGCAATAGCACGAGAGCGTGAGCTTGGTTCTATATTCAGTTACGACTAGTTCACCTCAACGCAAGTCTAGTAATATTGAGATTCACTATTCACAATGATGCATGACGATCCGTAGTGGGGATTCCTTAGCCCTAGACACTTCTATTATATTATATTTGAATCGATATTTTACCCAACATCTTTATCACCGACACCGACATCCACCACCATTGCCATTACATCATACCATAACCATCTCCACCAATAAAACATTCGTAGTCAAACCAACCTAGGATAGATTGGAACCAACACCACCTCCTCGTGTTCGATACCCGCTCGCCACTTGACCGTGCGCTTGCGGTAAAACTATAATCGTCGCTCCGGGACGTGTATCTGGGGCGCGATCAAGTTTTTGGCGCCGTTGCCGGGGAGGTGTTTCCCGTTGGGTGCCAATTTGTCACAATTAGGTTGATTAGATTACATTTAAAAAAATCAAAAAAATCAAAAAAAAAAAAACTTTGAGAGAGATTTTTTCCCACAACCTGCTATTATTATCTTTATCTCTCTTTGTACCACTGGCACAGTTGTTGCAGCGATGGTGCTTCCAAAGAAAATGCGAGCGGGCTCTATACAATCCTATATATATCTCGCTGCATTCTATCAGGCTGATGGAGAATCCTTCGGGGAAGCCTTGTCTAGGTTTGAAGGAATGTTAGAAATGTTCCAGACGGAGTCAGACCATGAGTGGAATGACCCCACGCTATTTGATATCTTCACTAGAAGGCTAAAGGGACCCTCACGTGAGTTTTTGAAGAGGATGCAAGTGGGGAAGTTCAGTGATCTACAGTTGGCAGCAGCTTTGGAGCAAATGATAGATGATGCTCGATCTACCGGTTCACTAACAGTTATGGTAAGTAAACCATACGACCAAGTATTCATCGATTTTGTTATGGCTAATGTCTCTGGTGCAGGTACTATCATAGATGGAGTGTATGCTTCACTTGAAGGTGATCATATCCACCTTTATACCATCAACACTCCACAAATAGAGACATCTGAGTTGCCAAAGGAGGACACGTACACGGACCTATTGAGAAACATTGTCGACATAGTTCGAAATTCCGGTCCATTGACAATAACGGCAGGTGATCCTTTTGAGTTTGAATTTCAAAACTTTATTACTCATTATATCTCTTCCACAGGCACAATTGATGATGGAGTCTACGCTCTAATTGAGGGGCATAAGACCCATTTTTACACCATGGTCGAGATACATGAGCCTATAGAGCCACCTTATGTCGTCGTCGCCTCCTCCTGCCACCCACCTGAGTCAGAGCAGCCTATACCATCGGAGGATATTATTGTGGAGGTCATGCATACAGTAGTGGAGCAGACCATCGAGGAGGACGTGACTTTGGACGATGACATCTGCACACAGATGGAGCCCGAATTGTGCCCCCCTCCTTTCGAGCTACCGCAGCCATCCCCACCTTCTATAGAGGCTGAGCATCCCTCAGAGGACCACACTTCCACTAATGTTGAGGACAATCCCACAGAGCTTATGGCTCCCCTTCAAGGAGATCTCTTTACTCCCGCATCTCCTACATTTGATTCTCCTCCCGTGTATGATGTTTTTTATGATTCAGATTTTGGCGACTCATCGTGCCTTTTGCAGGATTCATGTACATACGATCAAGAGGTACGATGGGACGTATACGAGGAGGAGAGCGAGGAGTTAGCACCCATGGATGCTATTGAATATGATCAGGAGGTGCGATGGGATAAGTCTGAGGATGATGATGAGCTGCCTGATGAGACCTACGCTAATATGCCCAAGCTACCTGAACAACCTGAGGCGAACAATGAGGAGTTGATCGACGTGGTATACGAGAGTGGAGATTTATTTTCAGGGAAGTGTAGTCACCCGTCTTTAATTTTAAATACTTATGTTGATGACCCTCTTTGGAATACATTTTTTTGGGGAAGAATTATCCACATCAGATTGATGCGGCTTATCTCTTGCAGGGTGCAGGTGGAGTCCTTGGAGAGGTGCTGGGAGCCGCATTGCTGGAGTCTGATGGAGTCCGTGGACATACGCGCTTGGCGGAGCCACGGAAAGAGCAGTTGGAGCAGTTGCCTGCACCGGCAAAGATACTGGATCCGCCTTTTGCTATAGGTGATATCAATGCAGTAGTGTAGAAATTTTTATGCTTTCAATAAACCCGAATCCTCTCGACGGCGAGGGGACCGTATAGATTTGATTGAATAAATATCACCTCTTATGACGGCAACAAAAATTTTTACACCCCAAACCCATTATATATATTAATTGCCCACTTTATATTTTGATGTGTCACATCCTTTTTGCTCACCACCCACCGAGCATTTCTTTCAAGTGAAACCTTACTTTCTTATTTGTTTGACTTGATATCGCTTAGTGAAGCCGTGATATTTTTGATCGAGTCATTTGAATAAGATTGTATGGTATAAGCTTGGGGGAAGGCGATCTCATGCATCATTGTATGTGCATGTAGTTGCATTAGGATTTCACGTCATTCATTTCATCATTTTTCATTCACCTCCCTCATTTTTATCATTGTTCCTCATATTTTTCCTTTTATGATCACATTGAGGACAATGTGAAGTTTAAGCTTGGGGGAGTGCATTTCCATGCCATTTAGATGCATTAGTTGCATTTTTACTTTATTTTAGGGTTTTTTTAAATTTTTCAAAATTTTTGCATCATCTTTTTGATTTTTCCATCTTATTTTCCTTTTATGTGTGTTCATGCATCATATTATGTGCTTGATTTTCTTTTCTTTCCCCTCTTTTATTTTTATTTTCTTTATTTTCCTTTTCTCTTCTTCCGCTAGATGAGTTTTGTATGATGATATCTCTTATTGCTTTACCAACCATCACGATGCTTATTATTCCTTGCCATGCTACTTAGAGTATTCCATAGTCTTGCTATTCACACGTGCTTGCAAATCTATTTCTTTTGATGATTCCTCTACATGAATGCATGATATTAATTGAAACTGAATGTATGGATTAGTGTTTAGTATGCTTTTGTTAGAAATGCACCAAGATTCACGCATCATTAGTATATCTGAAGCATCAGTTTTATTGTCTTATTTACCTTCTGTTGCATGCCTGCTATAGTGGTAAACTTTACTGCTTGACTTCACTATTTATTGAAATGATTGAGAATATCCATGCTTACATATGAGTTTTAGTTGAAGTATTATTTTATTGAACCGTTCGTGCACATCTTATAGTGAACTGAGTGTTACATTATTTCTTTCTCCACATATATCTTTTTATTCTCTACATGTCACTTGAGTTCACCTCCTAAAGCTACTTATATCGCATCTATTTCCCAAAAATCCCCACAAAAGAAAAATTTAGCTCCAAAAAGTCCAAAAAACCAAAAAGGAGCCAAAATCCAAAAATACAAATCATATAGCTCCTACAAAAATCCAAAAAGAAAAATGAGAAACAAAGTCCAAAAGAAAAAAAAGAGATAATTCTCTATCTCATTATTGGAGCCACAAAATACTTGGGAAAACCAAGGTAAAAATCCCATTTTCCACTATCATATTCCTTTAGATGTGATGCCTCAAGCTAAGCTTGGGGGGTGAATTCATTTGACCATATGAGAGAGTATGACATTAGAGTGGAGACGTGCATGAATGTGAATATTCGATAATGCTTAGACTTTGCAAAATATATTAGATATGGAGATTTTTCATGATTTGAAATAAATATGTGAATGCCATAACACTTATTCTATTCTCTATAGCATGCTTGGTGTGTATCTTATATGCTTCATTTGTAACTTTTGATTGAAAAGTGCATCGCCAACATTTGTATATTAAATTCTATGAAATGCGTGATGTGGATATGAATTGATTGTATGAATTTAAAGAGTCCCTTTTGTTGTTCTTAAAAGCTTGCAAGTACCATGTTTAAGTAAGATATGAAATCCTTATAGCATGGGATTTGTATTTTCCAAGTTATCGTGATGTGTAGCTTATGGCTTGAGATCTGAGAGAATAATCTAGCAACCGCTTCCACCTCGTGTTCTTTCTTTTTCTTTCGTTTCATTTTCTTTAATTTCATCTCCCGAGTTCATCTCTCTACCTATCTTCCTCGAGGACGAGTAAGAGGTAAGCTTGGGGGATTTTGATCGGTCCATATTTTACACCTTTTTTCTGCATGTTTTCACGCCATTTCGATTGCTCATATTGCGATTTTCACAAGTATTCTACGATATTGCGTTACTTTTCACTATTTCTTGTTTTTGTTGGATTTCAGGAAATATGGAGCGATCGGGAGCAAAAATGAGCTTAAGTGACTTGCACCCGCTCTGGAGCGCCACCCAAGACTCTTTTGAGGGCTATTCGGCGATGGGAGACGGGTGGAAGAAGAAGGAACTCCGTATGAGCGATGAGGAGGAGAAACAGAGAAGATTGGGCATTTACAGCATGCCACTCGGTCGAGTGGAGCACTCACTCGGCCGAGCAAGAAGACCACTCGGCCGACCCGATCGGACACGCTCCAACAGAAGGAAATGGGCGTGCACTCGGCCGAGGGACGATATCCCACTCGGCCGAGTATGAAGATCCCATCGCCCGAGTGGCATGAAAAATCCACCATCAAAAAAGGCCGACTTACTGGAAATGTACAGGCTTTTGACGGTTCCGACTCGGCCGAGCAAGAAATGCCCCCCCGGCCGAGTAAGTAAAGCCACTCGGCCGAGTCACCTCCGAAGACAGACCCCCAAGACCCCCGACTTACTGGAATTTTACAGGGTCTGTCACTCGGCCGAGTAGAGAAGCCCACTCGACCGAGTAGAGAAGTCCGCTCGGCCGAGTGATGCCGAGGACACGCATCGCCCAGATTTTCAGACAGCCTCCCACTCTTTTGAAATCTGCTATCATTCCAGCAATTAAAGTATTTTTCTCATATTTTTTATGGATAGTAGACTTCATGACGGTTCCAACGCCGCCAAGAACGCGCCAATCGGAGGTCGGATGAAATCTGGAGAATTTCTGCAAGTTAACACTGCAGTGCTGGAATTTCCACTCGGCCGGGTCACATGTTCCACTCGGCCGAGTCGGCGGCGGGCCCAGATTTTAAGTTGCGGTTTTGGCTGTTTTTGGACATGAATTTGAGGGGTTTTCTAGGGTTTTCTTGCTAGGCTTTTGGGGATATATAAGGGTTTTGTAGCCACCATTAGAGGAGGTTCCCACATGTTTTATTAGAGTTATTTTTAGAGGTTAGACCATGCCCTAGGCCCCCTCTTGGATCTAAAAGCTTGTATTTGGATTGAAGATCTTCATCAAGCTAAGTATTTTGTTCTTATTATTTGAATCTTTGTTTTTTTTCTATCTTTTTGTATGCAAGCAATGGTTTTTGTTGATTCCTATATCGTTGTTGCTATGCTTGAGTAGATTTGATGTTCTAGGGCATGAGGATGAACCATATGGATCTAATTTCAGATTTGTGATGAATGAATTTCTAAATTGCTAGAATTTCTAGGAGGTTAGGTTGTGATTGATTTACTACGGATAGTTAGGAATTTCCATCGATCTAGGTTTTGCAAGAGATTAGATTCTAATCGATGGGAAGGCCTAGATATTCGATTTAGGTTTAAAATCGAGATTCTCTAGACTTGGTTTGCAAGAGATTGGACCAAAGCTAGGATTTTTATTATAAATCTATACCCATATTCGATTGCAAGATATTGGACGAATACGAACTATCACAACCTAGATCGTAACTCGAGTTTGCACGAGAGTGGGCTCGAGGGGCGATTGACGATGATGTCGATCCTAATGCTAGTGGGTTAGGCTAGAGTTTGCAAGAGATTGGGCCCTATCTTAGGGTTGCTATAGACCGGCAATAGCGCGAGAGCGTGAGCTTGGTTCTATATTCAGTTACGACTAGTTCACCTCAACGCAAGTCTAGTAATATTGAGATTCACTATTCACAATGATGCATGACGATCCGTAGTGGGGATTCCCTAGCCCTAGACACTTCTATTATATTATATTTGAATCGATATTTTACCCAACATCTTTATCACCGACACCGACATCCACCACCATTGCCATTACATCATACCATAACCATCTCCACCAATAAAACATTCGTAGTCAAACCAACCTAGGATAGATTGGAACCAACACCACCTCCTCGTGTTCGATACCCGCTCGCCACTTGACCGTGCGCTTGCGGTAAAACTACAATCGTTCTCCGGGTGTATCCGGGGCCGATCAGCATTCCCATGTCCATTAACACTGACCGACTCTGGGAGCACTAAGCTCGCAACGATAACTCCCAACGTCTCATCATGCCGCTCCCGCGCGCTAGGATTCGACGTCTACGCTAAGGGCGTGAGCTATGGCTAGGGAGTCAACCGCCAAGTTTATTCCCCCTTGGCCCAACAGTCAAAGGCGGTCTTTTTCCCGCCGATGACAATAAATCACCCCGCGTAACCGGTAGATTCCCAATCCCTATCGATTTCCTAGTCCTATAGACGCATCGGGGAGAACCCACGAAGGGGTTTCCACCAAAATCCCAGATTAGGGAACTACTCACACATATTTACTAAAAAGCAATCTAAATCAAAATCGACCGTTAGAAACATGATCAGGCGATTGAAAAGTAGTAAGAGCAATGCAAATAACACTAGATTAAAGTTTGATAAAGATCAGACAACTTACTAAATCTGAAAATTACAGCCGTCAAGAGAGAGAGAAAACAGCAAAAATAACAACTCTCCAGAATCTGGAAACCTAGGTTCTGTATTTATAGAAAATGACATCACCCGATCGGGTGAAGAATCACCCGATCGGGTGACCTGCTGCGAACTTCGGCAGCCATCTTCGAGACTTCACCCGGTCAGACGACACGGTCGGTTGGTGGAAGCTGCTCGTCGTTTGGATCTTGATCGTCGTCGGGTGAACCGATCGGTTGATAAGTCAACCGATCGGTTGGAATTGTTGCCCAAAAGACAGTAACTTCGGACGTTCTGGCACGACCTGCTGACGGTCGGGTGAGCTCTCCGGGTCATCTTCTTCGGGGAAACGACTACAGGTGAACCGATCGGGTGAAGATCACCCGATCGGTTGAGTTTCAGCTCCAGTTTCCAGAGAGATCAGTCGGTTGAACTGGTCGACGACCCGGTCGGTTGACAATTTCGTTGCTTCAGCGGCTGACCGGGTCGTGCACGCGTGCATCACCCGATCGGTTGGCTGTGTCCAACCGATCGGGTGGGGGCTGAAAGATGCGATCTTCGTCGTTTGACCCCCTGGATCACGCGTGACTCCTCCCGTTGCTCCGGGACTCATGATATCGTCGTTTTATGTCCCCTACGCCGGCAAACTCCTGCAAACATACGAAAACAGGGAAAAGTGAAAGAAAACAAGAAAACACGAGAAAACGAATACAAGACGGCGGAAAATAGCGGAAAAACACAGAAGAAAACGTGCGTGAATATATGAAATATAAACGCACGTCAAGTTTTTGCCAGGTTTGTTATCTTGCTGTAACTTAGATATTTCAAGCTAATGCACGCATAATCAAGTCAGGAGCCCTAAATGAAAGTTGGAGTAAACAAAAAGAGCTTTCCAACTTATGTCTTTCAGAATTTATTTCTATTTACAGTGGCCGGAATACAAGTAGCAACATACTATATAATTTCAGATTTTCAAGGTTTTGCTAGGAATTTTAAGGGAAAACTTGATCTTTTGAATTATTGCACACATATCACATGAATTCAATATCATGAGTAATCTAAATAACATTATACTCTACCATCATGTCTAATAAAATCCATAGTCCAAGTTAGCATCCTACACAATCTAAAATTGAACCCTAACTAGGATATTAAAATATCCTACCTATACAAGTCCTTTTTAAACATTGGCCCTTCTTATTTCCTTGAAGAACTTGAGCTTTCTTCTACAAACTTTCCCTGCAACATGAGTAAGATTGTTATGTGGCCTTGGTCAAATGAGGAGATTTGTAGTAAGTTTGGAGTTGGAAGAAGGATTTTTGAGTAGAGCTTGTTTTAGTGGTGGAAGGGATGAGCATGTGGTGGTGGGAATGGAGGAGAGGGTGGTGGAGAGGTGGTGCAATGGGAGGAGCAAGGGGATGGCCAGCCAAGAGGGTGGGGGGGAGAAAGATAAAAATCTCCTTTTTTCATTCCCTTTTTCCTTTTGTTTTTCTCCCAAATAATCTCTACCGCTCATTAGTCAAAGGCTAATGTCAAGTGTATTCCCCATTAAAATGCAAGATGGCACCCACTAGCTATGTGTCATGGTTAGGAATTTTGGGATTTAAAATGTTTTGAAATTAAAAATACTTAATGAATACACTATACCACTTTAAATACAAGGTATTCCTCCAAATACGTCTCTTTTGTAAATCCTAATAATGCTTAAAACTTAATTAAAAATAATCTTAACTCCCAAAAATTATGGAAAAATTTATAAACATACTCAAAAATTTGTATGTACCCACACGACCCAAAATACATACACATACATGTATATTAGCATTATGGTTATTACATCCTATCCCCCTTAAAATAAAGTCTGTCCTCAGAATTCAAAATAAGGTAGAAATCATTCTATACATCACATCATCTTACACAAACAAAATTGCATCAAACAAACAGGTGAGGGTATTTCTCTCTCATCTCATCATCGAGTTCCCAGGTAGACTCTCCTGGTGACTCTCGGTGCCACATAACCCTTACTAGACTGGTGGACTTCTTTCTCAGCATTTTCTGCCTTCTGTCCAGAATAGCCACTGGTTGCTGATCATACGTTAAGTCTGATTGCACTTCAATCTCTGAGAAGTCGACGACATGACTGGTCGGCCCCGGATACACACCCGGAGCGACGATTGTAGTTTTACCGCAAGCGCACGGCAAAGTGGCGAGCGGGTATCGAACACGAGGAGGTGGTGTTGGTTCCAATCTATCCTAGGTTGACTCGACTACGAAAGTTTTATTGGTGGAGATGGCTATGGTATGATATAATGGAAATGGTGGTGGATGTCGGTGTCGGTGATAAAGAAATCGGTCAAATATCGATTCAAATACAATATAATAAAAGAGGGAATTTGCCTTGCGGCGATCCTGTCACAATCGTCGGGCAAAGTATGGGGATATAAAATCAAATAAAGACGTCTAGGGCTAGGGAATCCCCACTACGGACCGTCATGCATCATTGTGAATAGTGAATCTCAATATTACTAGACTTGCGTTGAGGTGAACTAGTCGCAACTTAATGTAGAACCAAGCTCACGCTCTCGCGCTATTGCAGGTCTATAGCAAACCTAGGTTAGGGCCCAATCTCTTGTAAACCCTAACCTAAGCCACTAGCATGAGGATCGACATCATCGTTCAATCGCCCCTCGAGCCCACTCTCGTGCAAACTCGAGTTACGATCTAGGTTGTGATAGTTCGTATTCGTCCAATCTCTTGCAAACGAATATGTGTATAGATTTACAATTAAAAATCCTAACTTTGGCCCAATCTCTTGCAAACCAAATCTAGAGAAATCCAATTGTAAACCTAAATCGAATATCTAGGCCTTCCCATCGATTAGAACCCAATCTCTTGCAAATCCCAAATCGATGGAAATCCCTAGCTATCCGTAGTAAATCAATCACAACCTAATCTCCTAGCAATTCTAGCAATTTGGAAATTCATTCATCACAAATCTGAAATTAGATCCATAGGGTTCATCCCCAAACCCTAGAACAACAAATCTACTCTAGCATAGCAACAAGGATATATGAATCAATAGAATCCATTGCTTGCATACAAAAAAGATAGAAAAACAAAGATTCAAATAAAAAGAAGAAAATACTTAGCTTGATGAAGATCTTCAATCCAAAATACAAGCTTTTAGATCCAAGAGGGGGCCTAGGGCATGGCCTAACCTCTAAAATAATCCTAAGAAAAACATATGGGGGCTAAGAAAACACAATGGGGATCTTCTCTAATGGTGGCTACAAACCCCTTAAATACTCTCCCAAAAACCCTAGCAAAACTGCCTAAAAAGCCCCTGAAAATCGGGCCCAAAACTGAATCTACGCGTGCCCAGAAATCTGCGCCAGTTACGACTCGGCCGAGTGGAAATCTCACTCGGTCGAGTGGAAATCTCACTCGGTCGAGTGGACAGCTCACTCGGTCGAGTGGAAATCTCACTCGGTCGAGTGAGATTTCCTGCAGAAACTCCAGAAAACAGCGCTCTGTCAAATCTGTCAAAAACTGTCAAAAACTGGTCACTCGGCCGAGTGGAAATGTCACTCGGCCGAGTGACACTGACATGCAAATTCCAGCACTGCAGCATCGACTTGCAGAAATTCCCCAGATTTCATCTGACCTCCGATTTGCGCGTTATTGGCGGCGTTGGAATCGTCATGAAGTCTACTATCCATAAAAAATATGAGAAAAATAATTAACCCACTGGAATGATAGCAGATTTCAAAAGAGTTGGAGGATGTCTGAAAATCTGGGCGCTTCGTGTCCTCCGCTTCACTCGGTCGAGTGGCAAATGTCACTCGGCCGAGGGGCATTTGGTACTCGGGCGGACGGCTTTCGTCACTCGGCCGAGTTGGGATTCTGGGGCAGACTGACGGATTACAGTAAGTTGGACATTTTGGCTTGCCGTCGTCTGGGTGCCACTCGGACGGACGGAGTCTCCTCACTCGGCCGAGTCGGCGTGCGATGCTCGGCCGAGTGCATGCCGATACATCTCTGTTGCGTGTCCGATCTGGCCGGCCGAGCGGGGTCTCAATGCTCGGCCGAGTGACTCCTTCACTCGGCCGAGTGGCATGCTGAAAATGCCCAATCTTCATCTTTTCGCTCCCCCGTCGCTCCTACGACGTTCTTTCTTCTTCCACTCCTCTTCCATTGCAGAATAACCCTCAAAAGGGCCATGGTTGACACTCCGGAGTGGGTGCAAATCCTCTTGATCTCACAATCGATCCAAATCGCTCCATATTTCCTGAAATACGACAAAAACAAGAAATAGTGAAAAGTATCGCGATATTGTCGAATAATTGTGAAAAGCGTGATATGGGCGATCAAAACGGTATGCAAATATGCAGAAAAAAGGTGTAAAATATGGAGTGATCAAAATCCCCCAAGCTTACCTCTTACTCGTCCTCGAGGAAGATGAGTGGAGAGACGAACTCGGGAGATGAAAATAAAGAAAATGAAATGAAAGAAAAAGAAAGAACACGAGGTGGAAGTGGTTGCTAGATTATTCTCTCAGATCTCAAGCCATAAGCTACACATCACGATAACTTGGAAAATACGAATCACGTGCTATAAGGATTTCAAATCTTACTTAGACATGGTACTTGCAAGCTTTTAAGAGCAATAAGAGGGACTCTCTAAATTCATACAATCAATTCATATCCACATCACACATTTCATAGAACTTAATATACAAATGTTGGCAATGCACTTTTCAATCAAAAGTTATAAATGAAGCATATTAGATACACACCAAGCATGCAATAGAGAATAGAATAAGAGTCATGGCATTCACATATTTATTTCAATTCATAAGAAATCTCCATAACTTAGGTATTTTGCTAAGTTTCAGCATTATCAAACTTCCCCATTCGTGCACCTCTCCACTCTAATGTCGTACTTACTCATATGGTCAAATGAATTCAACCCCCCCAAGCTTAGCTTGAGGCATCGCATCTAAAGGAATATGATAGTGGAAAATGGGATTTTTGCCTTGGTTTTCCCAAGTATTTTGTGGCTCCAATAATGAGATAGAGAAACAATTTTTTTTCTTCTTTTTTTTTCTTTTTGATCTTTTTTTTGTTTCTCACTTTTCTTTTTGGATTTTTGTAGGAGCTATTTGATTTGTATTTTTGGTTTTTGGCTCCTTTTTGGCTTTTTGGACTTTTTGGAGCTAACTTTTCTTTTGTGGGGATTTTTGGGAAATAGATGCGATATAAGTAGCTTTAGGAGGTGAACTCAAGTGACATGTAGAGAATAAAAAGATATATGTAGAGAAAGAAATAATGTAACACTCGGTTCACTCTAAGATGTGCACGAACAGTTCAATAAAATAATACTTCAACTAAAACTAATATGTAAGCATGGATATTCTCAATCATCTCAATGAAAAGTGAAGTCAAGCAGTAAAGTTTACAACTATATCAGGCATGCAACAGAAGGTGAATAAGATAATAAAACTGATGCTTCAGATATACTAATGATGCGTGAATCTTGGTGCACTTCCAACAAAAGCATACCAAACACTAATCCATACATTCAGTTTCAATGAATATCATGCGATCACTTAGAGGGGTCATCAAGAGAAATAGATTTGCAAGCACATGTGAATAGCAAGACTATGGAATACTCTAAGTAGCATGGCAAGGAATAATAAGCATTGTGATGGTTGCTAAAGCAATAAGAGATATCATCATAAGGAACGCATCTAGCAAAAGAAGAGAAAGGAAAATAAAGAAATAAAATAAAAGAGAGGAAAGAAAAGAAAAACAAGCACACAACATGATGCATGAACACACATAAAAGGAAAATAAGATGGAAAAATAAAAAAGATGATGCAAAAATTTTGAAAAATTTCTATAAAAATCCTAAAATAAAGTAAAAATGCAACTAATGCATCTAAATGGCATGGAAATGCACTCCCCCAAGCTTAAACTTCACATTGTCCTCAATGTGATCATAATGAAAGAATATGAGGAACAACGATAATAATAAGGGGTGAATGAAAAATGAAGAAATGAATGACATGAAATCCTAATGCAACTACATGCACATGCAATGATGCATGAGAGCGCTTTCCCCCAAGCTTATACCAAAAAATCCTATTCAAATGACTTGACCAAAAATGTCATGGCTTTGCAAAGCGTGATCAAGTCAAATGAATAAGAAAGTGAGGTTTCACTTGAACGAAATGCTCGATGGTGGTGAGCAAAAGGATGTGACACATCAAAATATGAAGAGGGGAATTAATATATATAATGGGTCTGGGGTGTAAAAATTTTGTTGCCGTCATAAGAGGTGATATTTATTCAAACAAATCTATACGGTCCTCTCGCTATCGAGAGGATTCGTGTTTATTTAAAGCATAAAAATTTCTACACTACTGGATTGATATCACCTATAGCAAAAGGCGGATCCAGTATCTTTGCCGGTGCAGGCAATTGCTCCAACTGCTCCTTCCGTGGCTCTGCCAGGCGCGTGTGTCCACGGACTCCATCAGACTCCAGCAATGCGGCTCCCAGCATCTCTCCAAGGACTCCACCTGTACCCTGTAAGAGATAAGCCGCATCAATCTGATGTGGATAATTCTTCCCCAAAATAAATGTATTCCAAAGAGGGTCATCAACATAAGTATTTAAAATTAAAGACGGGTGACAACACTTCCCTGGAAATAAATCTCCACTCTCATATACCACGTCGATCAACTCCTCATTATTCGCCTCAGGTTGTTCAGGTAGCTTGGGCATATAAGCGTAGGTCTCATCAGGCAGCTCCTCATCATCGTCATACTTATCCCATCGCACCTCCTGATCATATTCAATAGCGTCCATGGGTGCTAACTCCTCGCTCTCCTCCTCGTATACGTCCCATCGTACCTCTTGATCGTATGTACATGAATCCTGCAAAAGGCACGATGAGTCGCAAAAATCTGAATCATAAAAAACATCATACACGGGAGGAGAATCAAATGTAGGAAATGAGGGAGTAAAGAGATCTCCCTGAAGGGGAGCCATAAGCTCTGTGGGATTGTCCTCGACGTCAGTGGAAGGGTGGTCCTCTGAGGGATGCTCAGCCTCTATAGAAAGTAGAGGTGGCTGCGGTAGCTCGAAAGGAGGAGGGTAATGCTCGGGATCCTCATGAATGGATGTGTCCTCGTCCCATTGCACGGCCTCCTCGGTGACAAGCTCTGGCTCCGCATGTAAGGCCTCCTCAAGTGTAGGTGCAGGTGGCTCTATGGGCTCATGTATCTTGACCGCGGTATATAAGTGGGTCTTGTGCCCCTCAACTAGAGCATAGACTCCATCATCAATGGTGCCTGTGGAAGAGATACAATGAGTAATGAAGTTTTGAAATTCAAACTCAAAAGGATCACCTGCCGTTATTGTCAATGGACCGGAATTTCGAACTATGTCGACAATGTTTCTCAATAGGTCCGTGTACGTGTCCTCCTTTGGCAACTCAGATGTCTCTATTTGTGGAGTGTTGATGGTATAAAGGTGGATATGATCATCTTCAAGTGAAGCATACACTCCATCTATGATAGTACCTGCACTAGAGACATTAGCCATAACAAAATCAATGAATACTTGGTCGTATGGTTTACTTACCGTAACGGTTAGTGAACCGGTAGATCGAGCATCATCTATCATTTGCTCCAAGGCTGCTGCCAACTGTAGATCACTGAACTTCCCCACTTGCATCCTCTTCAAGAACTCACGTGAGGGTCCCTTTAGCCTTCTAGTGAAGATATCAAATAGCGTGGAGTCATTCCACTCATGGTCTGACTCCGTCTGGAACATTTCTAACATTCCTTCAAACCTAGACAAGGCTTCCCCAAAGGATTCTCCATCAGCCTGATAGAATGCAGCGAGATATATGTAGGATTGTATAGATCCCGCTCGCATTTTCTTTGGAAGCCCCATCGCTGCAACAACTGTACCTGATCAATCAAAGTAAACAACCTGGAAAAGACGTCAGTGGTATAAGGAGAGATAAAGATAATAATAGCAGGTGGTGGGAAAAAATCTCTCTCAATGTTTTTTTTTGAAATTTTTTTTTGATTTTTTTTCAATGTAATCTAATCAACCTAATTGTGACAAATTGGCACCCAACGGAAACACCTCCCCGGCAACGGCGCCAAAAACTTGATCGCGCCCCGGATACACGTCCCGGGACGACGATTGTAGTTTTACCGCAAGCGCACGGCAAAGTGGCGAGCGGGTATCGAACACGAGGAGGTGGTGTTGGTTCCAATCTATCATAGGTTGACTCGACTACGAAAGTTTTATTGGTGGAGATGGCTATGGTATGATATAATGGAAATGGTGGTGGATGTCGGTGTCGGTGATAAAGAAATCGGTCAAATATCGATTCAAATACAATATAATAAAAGAGGGAATTTGCCTTGCGGCGATCCTGTCACAATCGTCGGGCAAAGTATGGGGATATAAAATCAAATAAAGACGTCTAGGGCTAGGGAATCCCCACTACGGACCGTCATGCATCATTGTGAATAGTGAATCTCAATATTACTAGACTTGCGTTGAGGTGAACTAGTCGCAACTTAATGTAGAACCAAGCTCACGCTCTCGCGCTATTGCAGGTCTATAGCAAACCTAGGTTAGGGCCCAATCTCTTGTAAACCCTAACCTAAGCCACTAGCATGAGGATCGACATCATCGTTCAATCGCCCCTCGAGCCCACTCTCGTGCAAACTCGAGTTACGATCTAGGTTGTGATAGTTCGTATTCGTCCAATCTCTTGCAAACGAATATGTGTATAGATTTACAATTAAAAATCCTAGCTTTGGCCCAATCTCTTGCAAACCAAATCTAGAGAAATCCAATTGTAAACCTAAATCGAATATCTAGGCCTTCCCATCGATTAGAACCCAATCTCTTGCAAATCCCAAATCGATGGAAATCCCTAGCTATCCGTAGTAAATCAATCACAACCTAATCTCCTAGCAATTCTAGCAATTTGGAAATTCATTCATCACAAATCTGAAATTAGATCCATAGGGTTCATCCCCAAACCCTAGAACAACAAATCTACTCTAGCATAGCAACAAGGATATATGAATCAATAGAATCCATTGCTTGCATACAAAAAAGATAGAAAAACAAAGATTCAAATAAAAAGAAGAAAATACTTAGCTTGATGAAGATCTTCAATCCAAAATACAAGCTTTTAGATCCAAGAGGGGGCCTAGGGCATGGCCTAACCTCTAAAATAATCCTAGGAAAAACATATGGGGGCTAAGAAAACACAATGGGGATCTTCTCTAATGGTGGCTACAAACCCCTTAAATACTCTCCCAAAAACCCTAGCAAAACTGCCTAAAAAGCCCCTGAAAATCGGGCCCAAAACTGAATCTACGCGTGCCCAGAAATCTGCGCCAGTTACGACTCGGCCGAGTGGAAATCTCACTCGGTCGAGTGGAAATCTCACTCGGTCGAGTGGACAGCTCACTCGGTCGAGTGGAAATCTCACTCGGTCGAGTGAGCTTTCCTGCAGAAACTCCAAAAAACAGCGCTCTGTCAAATCTGTCAAAAACTGTCAAAAACTGGTCACTCGGCCGAGTGGAAATGTCACTCGGCCGAGTGACACTGACATGCAAATTCCAGCACTGCAGCATCGACTTGCAGAAATTCCCCAGATTTCATCTGACCTCTGATTTGCGCGTTATTGGCGGCGTTGGAATCGTCATGAAGTCTACTATCCATAAAAAATATGAGAAAAATAATTAACCCACTGGAATGATAGCAGATTTCAAAAGAGTTGGAGGATGTCTGAAAATCTGGGCGCTTCGTGTCCTCCGCTTCACTCGGTCGAGTGGCAAATGTCACTCGGCCGAGGGGCATTTGGTACTCGGGCGGACGGCTTTCGTCACTCGGCCGAGTTGGGATTCTGGGGCAGACTGACGGATTACAGTAAGTTGGACATTTTGGCTTGCCGTCGTCTGGGTGCCACTCGGACGGACGGAGTCTCCTCACTCGGCCGAGTCGGCGTGCGATGCTCGGCCGAGTGCATGCCGATACATCTCTGTTGCGTGTCCGATCTGGCCAGCCGAGCGGGGTCTCAATGCTCGGCCGAGTGACTCCTTCACTCGGCCGAGTGGCATGCTGAAAATGCCCAATCTTCATCTTTTCGCTCCCCCGTCGCTCCTACGACGTTCTTTCTTCTTCCACTCCTCTTCCATTGCAGAATAACCCTCAAAAGGGCCATGGTTGACACTCCGGAGTGGGTGCAAATCCTCTTGATCTCACAATCGATCCAAATCGCTCCATATTTCCTGAAATACGACAAAAACAAGAAATAGTGAAAAGTATCGCGATATTGTCGAATAATTGTGAAAAGCGTGATATGGGCGATCAAAACGGTATGCAAATATGCAGGAAAAATGTGTAAAATATGGAGTGATCAATGACTAGGATCTCCAATACATCTCCTGCGTTGTGATACGTGAAACACATTATGCACTCCTTTAAGAGATGTTGGTAATGCAAGCCTATAAGATTCATCTCCAACACGAGCTAGAACTTCAAAAGGTCCAATATATCTCGGACTCAACTTTCCTCGTCTGCCAAAACGGACCAGTCCTCGTGT
>CM061131.1:44271617-44293628 GCA_030789695.1 Scilla litardierei
GCTGATATTAGAGACATTTTCACATCCAAGAGAAGAGCCATTCAACTCCATTTCTAAGCTCTCTTATCTCACAAGAATCTCTCCCTTACTCTTTGAGCCCTAATTCCTCAAGAGAGATTCTTATTCTTTGTGAGCTACTCAAGCTAAGAGCTTGAATCCAAGTCACGAACTTCACACTAGCCATCTATTGCTGTCCATCTTGGTGGAGCTAGGGTTTGGTGCTAACTACTTCCTCAAAATACATTCTTGCCCTAAATTGGTAAGTATTTCTCAAGACATATGATTTTGTGGTAAGAGCTTTAAATTTCATTCTCTATACTTCATAATTGTTGTATACTCTCGGTTGTTGAGAGGGTTGGCTTGATCCCAAGTTGTGGGAGTCAAGATTACGTTTTGCTCTTGGTTTGTGAGAGTGTGCTTAGTCCCTAGTTGTGGGATTAAGGTTTTGCGTGTTCCCGGGTTGTGGGATACACGGACATCGATTGTAGGTCAATTGCACTTGTGGGGTTTCCGCAAGTGGGCTAAAGGAAAGCTCTAGTGGTTTTACTAGAGTATCCGGAGGGGATCCGGGTGTTGCTGGATTAGGGCACCGGGAACAAGTCGGGGAGACTTGGGTGGCACCGAACCAGGGTACATTGCATGTTTGCTTTGCATTATTCCTTGTGTTGTTGATCACTTCTTTCATTTTGAATTTGTTGGTTAATTAGGGTTTTATTTGACGTAAATTCCTTATAATTCTATAAAACACTAATCATCCCCCTCTAGTGTTTGTTCCTCATAGCACATGGTCACTACAATTGGTATCAAAACAAGGTAATAGCTATGGCATCCAACAACAACAACACACGAAGCCCTTTTCCACAATATCTCCTTGGGCCCAACTATCAAATTTGGTGTGTGAAGATGAAGGCCTATATTCAATCCATCGATGAGGATTATTGGAAGTTTGTGGGAAGCCATTTCGCGCACCTACCACTTCCGTACATAAGTGGACTAATGAGCAAAATGAATTGGTGAAGAAACATGAAGAGGTAATGAATATCTTGCTTGATTTTTTAACTTATGACATTCTTATGCGTGTGTCGAATGTAACAACAGCATATCAAATATGGCACATGCTAGCGGAGCAAAAAGAGTCCACCTCGGAGTATTCTTTCTCCAATGATGAAAGGGATTCATTCATGGGTTTGATGGGACGAGAGGATGCCACTATGGGTGACTCTAGTGACACATCAAGTGATTCGAGTGGAAGCGATAGCGACGATGAAGAGGTAACTATGGATGAACTTAGATTAGCTAACGAACAAATTTGGTCCAAGTATACTAAATTGGTAAATATATATACTAATATTAAAGATGAGCCAACTAGTCTCCAAACCTCACCTAAGCTTATCATCATCAACAACGACACCGTTGTTGAAGGCTTGAGAAATGAGATTGTAAATCTTAAATCTCAACTTGAGCATGTTCACATTGAGAATTCGGATGAACGTGAGATAGCGGATTTGATTTCTCGAAACTTGACTTTGAGTATTGAGAATGAGAATCTCAAGTCTCGTGTTTGTGTACTCACACCTCAAGTGTCCACTTTGGCTACTTCAATACTTTCTCTCACCGAGAAGTATGAGTCCACATTAGGCCGAATTGATAAATTCAATAAAGGCAAGAACCATTTGTATAATATCCTAAATGACTTACTTCCGGCCAATTATCACATTGGTTTGGGGTATAAGAAGGGAGATTCATCCAAATCTTCCACCACCTTTGTAAGGCCATCTTCCGAAGCCTTAACTAGTGGGAGTAAACACCACATGGGTAGTTCATCTACCAATGGTGCTTCCACTGGGGACACACCCCCGTTTGGAAAGAAACCCACTTTGGGTGGACCTCCAAAGAAGGGTCATGCATTCATGTACACCAGTACTCGTAGGAATGCCTCCACTCCTCACATTCCTACAAATGATGGTTTTTATGCTCCACACCCACGAGCACGTGCAAACACTCATTTGAGACACTCTCATGCACGTACTCATGCTCATGCACCTTCACATGCTTATGATCACACATCACATCCACGTATGCATGCTTATTCTCATGATCATCCTCATGCAAACACACCTCATATTCATCCACGTATGTATGCAACACCATACCATGGATCATATGCCCATCATCATGCTTTAGCACAATACAATGTTCCATACACATTTCCTCATGCTCTTGCTAGATCTCATGTTCCTAGGCCACATGCACCACGTAGAGATCAACTTTTTGTGTATGCAACCACTAGGAAGAGAATACCCAAATCATACACTATTTGGGGTCCTAAGAACACTAGTAATCATGCTAAGGATATGTATGTGCAATCTTATATTCATGATATTATTTTGAATGATGATTATGTTGGGAAATCACGGTCCTCTTGGACTTGGTTTCCAAAGGGTTTGTTTCCATTGACCCTTCATTGCTTGGTACCATAAGTTTATATTCATTTTATGGGTGCTAAAGCATTTGTGTTAAGAATTGGTTTATTCTTTTGTTTGCATATTGGTCTTAGATGCTCATTTTTGTTAGAAACTTAAATTCATATTGAACTTGATTTCCATTGCATGTTTATTAGTAAATCATTGTGTTTATGATTTTCATGTCTAAAACATTTAATATTTTTATGCAACACATGCTTTGGTTCATATTTATGTTTTGTTGCATGTCATGCATGTCATGCTTTTGGATTAATATACATATTTACTTTTGGTACATTTGGTACATGCATATATATGGTTATATATTTATCTAGTAACATGATTACATGTTTCATTAATTTTGTGTATGATTACATTAAGATATAGGGTTACAATAATTTGAATTTAGTTTGTTAAATTTGTTGCCTAACCCATGGATCCAAAAAGGTTTTTGGATACCAAAATTATGTTTTCTAGGTTCAATCCACATTGGGATACCAACTCTACCAACTCCTTGATTTGCAAAGACTTTCATTCAAATGAAGTTGATGGTGCTTAAGTGATGCACCAAAGTAGGGGGAGCTTAATGTAGTAAGTATATTCTTACATTTGGTATCCATGTGTGTTGGATGCATGCAGATTTCTCTTTGTGTTTGAGACTATCTCATGCGTATCCGATGTTTGCATATTATGTGTCTTGCAAGTCATTCATGTATATGTATTTCAAGTGTGTCAAATTCTTGACTGATGTGCATTGTGTATTCTTAATCCTTACTCATATGTTTATTCGATGATTATTTATAACATGTGGCTTAAAAAAATTTCATGTTAGAACTAATGATCATTTGCATGTTTCACACACAAGCCACGCTTATATTTATGTTCCACTTCACAAGCGTGCATCCCAACTTTCCACGCATGCCTCTACACAACCTCTTCTTAAGAATCCCAAATCACTATCTTTTGGATTCCTACGATTGTTTCTAGGCATGGTATGATCACACATATAGAATCGTATATTAGGAATGACATATTCTATTGCAACTCATATTGCACCTCATTGCTTGGGTACCATGCTTGTTTGACTATTTTTTGTACCCATATATGTATGTGAGTTCGTCCACTACTCCCAGGTTTGCATAGTTTGTATGACATGTGTGGGAGTATGACATTTTCATTTATATGTCATTGCATTTCATTCATATTATGTTGTGCATATAGATCAGTTGATTTCTCTGACCCTTGGTGATTTATTATCAATTTGCACCTTCCTATCTTGTTGATATGCCAAAGGGAAAGAGAAATTTGGTTTTGGAAATTAATACTTTATGCTTTTCATGCACACTCTTTGTGGTATTATTTTTCATGCCTTCCTTCAATATGTGGTGTGCCGTGAATGTTTATTTTATGCACATGTGCATATTGAACGGGATATCTTTCTAACACACACTAGTGTATTAGATATGTGTATTCATAACGATGATTGCTTGTATAATGTATTGTGATTAAATCATATGCATATAAATTATTAGTATAGGTGTATCTAATTTCTAATGGTTGAGAATTGTTAATTCCTTATATGTATGATTTTCATGATTATAATAACTCATATTAATGCATGTCATGCATTTCTATTGATGAGTGCTATTTACAATTGGTAAATGATTGGTTATTGGACTACTTGATTTTGTTCATTAACCTATTGGATCCAAAAAGTTTTTGGATACCACCAATTATTGTATTGTCAGATTGTTGTGCAAGATGCCTACCCTACACACTCATTGGTTTACAAATGATGGATCAATTCAAATGAAAGGATGGTGCATTGGAGATGCAGACATGTAGGGAGAGCTAAATGGTTGTAAGTATGTGTTTTGTGCAATTGGTATTTTAATATATTGGTTTTGACTACCATGTTTACAATTGGTATTTTAATATATTCGATTTATGTAATATAGTTTACTTCTTCATTCGCTCATTCTTGTCACACCCTCATGAAGATTGTTTGTCTTATTACGACTCATGTACCATGGTAGCTATAACATTGATATAATGAATTGGTTAGTTGCTTATTGATGTTCATATCTTTTTCATGCCATGAATAAGATTAATGATTTAGGATCTTTATGCATATTTGTTCATTGTATCACCACACATCTCATACTTTTCTTATAGTTTGTATGATTATCTTTATGAGAGGTATCGATATGATTTGGGGTGATCAATGTATGTTACTTGTCATTTTAATTACTTCATGACTGTTGTTTAGCTATAATTTTATTCAAGAGATCTTTCATGTCTATAGCTAAATCTTTCATGTATGATATTTTCACAAGTGACATAACACTCATTCATATTAGTTAGTGATCTTCAAGCTATATTTCTCACTATGTCATCTCTCTTCTCATGCTCATATTTTATGCTATTTTTATGAGATGTTAGATATAACTTGTGCTATACACGATCATATAAGCTTTATATTGTGTTTGATGATATGTATATTCTGTCATAGATAGTCTTCCATGAATATATCTTGATGCACTATGACCTCTTTGATGCTACCTCCGATTATATTGTGCTTACACAAGTTTTTTATTCTATTCGTACAATTGGTATGCATGCATGCGATGTTCCTGATAACTTTATTCGTTTATGTCATACCTTGTGACTTTGAACGTAGACTATCTTCATGTCTTTGCTCAAAAGATGTTTTGTCACATTATGACTCATGTTGAATCCTTTGTGATAATTGAGCTAGGATGAGATCATGTCTCTATTTGTTCACTTGGTTTCCTTCTCAAGTGACGTCATGATCTTGACATTATTTGCCTGCTTTGCATACTTTGTTAGACTACAATTGGTATCATCTTTACAATTGGTAGACTATTTATATTGGATATCACCTTTACATGCTCTTGTTTGATGCTAGAATTGTGTATGCCATATGTTTTATGAAGTTACTATCTCTATTTTGGCATAACACTTTTGCGTGATATAGATATTTGATATTCATTTTCATTGTATCACATTGTCACCCCACATCGCACATTTCACTTAGATTTGGTATGCTTACTTTTGGAGATGCTTTGTGGAGTTTAGCTGGAGATACTTTTGGAGATAATTTGGTATGCCTACAATTGGTATCACATGCCATTATACTTAATTTGTGTTATTATTTCATAACATAACTTTGTACATATGGTTAAAAATTTCCATTGTCATGATTGTTCCATTTTTTATGTTTGACTTAGATCTCAGTTTATTGATATTATTTGTTGATCTATGTCAGTGTGATGATTTTGATTTCACCATTGTGTATTTGACACTATTTGATCGCTTGTTTTTCTTTTACAAGTGATGTCAAGATTTTTGCATTGTTATCCGTATTCTTTATCACATTTATAGCTAGTAGCTACTGCTAATTATGCTATTGTCACTTTTCCAACACTGCTCAAACTATTCTTTACAATTAGTATCTATTGTAATCTTTTATCACATATACTTATTGCTTATCTTCTTGTGATAATTGTGGGTAGTTAAGTTGTTGTTGGATATTTGCTCTTGCAATTGATATCTTTATTTTGATATCTTGTTTTAAATTGGTAGCTTATCTAGTTTACATTAGATATACCTTTTAGTTTTCCACTCTATTTCTGCTTTTGTTGTTTCTATACCCCCATGTCTTTTGGATAATGCCAAAGGGGGAGAGAAATTAACAAAGGATGCTTATTAAATATTGAGTGTTAAATAATAACTTGAATGATATAGACTTTATGTATGATCGTTCATGTATATGATTCAGGGGGAGCATTGGTGATTACCTTGGTTTATGTTGATTACATTATATTTATATTCGTAATCATGCTCATGTTTATGATGTGTATCATCTATATGATTTGTATTATGTACGCATATTATTTCTGGTCATTCATGCGATATATACACAACATCATGTGATACACACACTATTAACTGCTGAATGATGATATTGATTATTGATATTACCTTGATTGGCATCATTGCAGGGGGAGTAAGTATATTTAATGCACAATTATTTCTTTTGTTTATATTTGGTTTGTCATCATCAAAAAGGGGGAGAATGTTGAGTATTGGACTCTCCACCTTGATTTTGATGATGATCAAACACAAATCATTGTGATTAACTCATGTGTTTGCAGTTAGCTAAACAGTCACCAATTAGATTCAAGAAGATCAAAAGTGACTACACGTGTTGATTCAAGGTGATGAATTGATAGATCAACAAAGGTGAAGCACTGGCTTGAAGAACTCAAAGACTACCTCAAACCTCAAGCCAATGGCATCAACAAATGAATGGATATTCAATCCAAAAAGAAGATAGGAATGGATGATTCAAAAGCTTCAAAGAACACCTTGAGGATCAAAGACTTTGTGCTTGGAGACATTCAAGAAATACAACTAAAAGACTCAAGACCAAGAAGAATTATGGAGATCGTCACCAAATTACTTTGTGCATCTCAAGCGACGTCCCAAGACTTCCTCAGAACGCGTGATCGGTGTGCCTGAAGCTTCGTTGAAGCTCAAGGAGTTATTCATGAAGTCAAGGGATTCGGATTCTATATGTTGAAGCTTTGAAGACGGTTCGTCATGTTATTTATATTGTCTTCTAGCTTCTTCTCATAGAATGTTAAGCCTTGAGTAGTACTTGCCTAGAAATCTTCATAACTATCATATCTTATCTCTAGGATTGCCTTAGAAGCCATTAGAAAGTTTCTCGTAGCTTATCGCTTCTTTTCATGGCTTCATATGCATATTAGCTGGTTCAAGTAGAAGAAAAAACCGACTAGATTACGATCTAATCGGTTGGAAATCCTTCTTGAACCGACTAGCCATACTTATTAATTCAGCCGTTGTACTGTTGACCAGTTAGTTGGTTCAAGAAGGATGGTTAATCGATTAAAAGTCAATCTAGTCGGTCCAAGTAGGCTCACCGACCGATTAGTTGTCAATCTAGTCGGTTGATGATCATTCTTCGACCGACTAGTTTCAAAACTAATCGGTCAGTGATCCTTCTTAGACCGACTAGTTTCAAAACTAATCGGTCCGTGATCCTTCTTAGACCGACTAGTGCTTACCCATGATTTCACCATCTTCTCTATCAACCATCTAGTCGGTCCAAGAAGGTTCACTGACCGACTAGTTCCCAAACTAATCGATCAGTCATCCTTCTTAGACCGATTAAGCAGTTTCAGAAATAGATCCGTTGGGCATTTAATGCCATGATTTTTGTGACCGTTTTGTTTCTTCCTATATAAGTTTGAGTTGCTTCAAACCAGAGATACAAGGCTGATATCAGAGAAATTTTCACATCCAAGAGAAGAGCCATTCAACTCCATTTCTAAGCTCTCTCATTGTCACGACCCGCTTCCCTAAAATGGAGGCGAGACGTGAAAAGGTCCGCACGGGAGTGGAGCGGTGAAGCCCCAAACCCGATAAGCGTCAATTTAGTATAAGCAGGTCCCTGTAATTGCAATCGAAACAACAATAATAATAATATGAGACAGATAAGAAACACCAATCCCCAAGTTTGTCCACAAAATATTCAACATCACAGAAAAGCCACCAGGCTAAAGAAAAGAGTCTAAGGGCCCAGAACAAGGCCAAACAAAAGCAACGCCATAAATAAGTATAGGTGCCACGCACCGATAACAAAACAACTGTCTAACAGAAATAAACACAACGAAGACACTAGGACTGGTCCCCAGTGTCCGCGTACTCCCCTTCCAACCCGGGCGCAAGCTCGGCGTCCGCAAACATCTCACCCTCCACAAGCAACTCAGGCTCAGGGTCTAACATGCGTCACCCAAAAGAGAAAGGGGCACATGTCAGCAAGTCTAAAAGACTTGAGCAAGGAAACGGAAAGTAACTAACAACCTAGCACTTATAGTATTTAGCAATGATATGGCAGTAAGGTATGATGCAACAGTTTAAAAGAAAAGGCAAGCACGCACAATGTAGCAAAGCTACCAACTCACTAATTCACGAATCACTTATCACTGTTATCACTGAAACACTTAGAGATTTCGCCTGCCACCCATATGTGTCGAGCGTTGGGGTTTCCAACACACTGAGCTCGCTTCTGGATCACGAGCCAGGAAGTGTATTTGGCATATGGTTGTGCCCGCAACGCAGGTGCCTAGCCGGTATCCGAGCGTTGGGGTTTCCAACTACAGGGCTCGCTTCTGAAACACGAGCCAGGAATATAATATTGTAGCGTGTGCTACACAATCACAATAATTAATCACTATGCAATGACATGAACAAATGATTGCGTACCGTTAATTGAATTTAAACGTGACATACAAGCATGATGAGGGTGACGGACCGAGCTTCGTTGTCAAGCTAGGTCAATGGCGTCTAAACGGCTATCCTTTCACCGTTTAGTCTCTTTTACGCTAAAACAAGGTAATGGCCTAAGACATGGCCCAAATCAAGAGATGCAAGTTTCAATTGCCTAACACCGGGGATGATGGTTACGAAAGTTCGTTCCGCGGATGCTAGCCTACGGGGAATCGCTGTTATGGGGAACAATCATCAAAACACAAGTATTTTTATTAGGGTTTCATAAAAATTACAATAGGACATGAAAACAACGGTAGATCGATTTCTTACTGAGAGGAGGCGGAAGAAACACTCCGGGGAACCCTAGGACCAGATCTGGAAGCCAATGGAGAAGTTTGGGGAAACTAGGGGTTTGGGGGATTTTGGGGATTTGATGGATTTTGGTGAGATTTTGGGGAAGATGAGAAGTAGATAGAGTGAATGGATGGATTGGATGATGGATTTAGGGTTTGGAATGAAGGATTGAAGCTTGGAGGAAGATGGGGGCTTAGAGGGGAAGAAACTAGGGCTTAGGGTCGTGTTGGAGAAGAAGAAAACGATTGGGTTGGGTATAAATAGGTTGAGCTGGCGGCTGCCCTGAAATTAGGGTTTTAACACTGGTTAGTCGGTCAAAGAACAACCACTGACCGACTAGTTTGGCAACTAGTCGGTCGGTCGACCAACGCAGACCGACTAAGTGTAAACAGTAACTCCTGAACGAAAATAGGATTTAGAGTTAGTCGGTCCATGAACAAGTACTGACCGACTAGTTTAGCAACTAGTCGGTCGATGAACGTTCTTAGACCGACTAAGAGTAAACAGTAACTCAACTAAAATTAAGATGATGTGTTAGTCGGTTAAAGAAGCATTGCTGACCGACTAGTTTGCAACCTAGTCGGTCAACCAACGTTCTTAGACCGACTAACGATAAACAGTAACTTCTAAGAAATTTAGATAGCCCACTAGTCGGTCCAAGAAGGATTGCCGACCGACTGGATCGTCATCTAGTCGGTCGGTGCCCCTTCTTACACCAGCTAATGAGCACCAAAAGTTCCGATACGGAGCGCGAGGCCCCGTGATCGAATCCTAAGACTCCTAGGCTTGATCTAATAGTTAGATATGACCGTTATGAAGCCCGTCACGAGTGACATACTTCGAAATCGACGATCCTAAGGAAGAAATGAGAAAATACGACGAATCGATCGAAAAAGAAAGTTACGGAGACGAAAACCACACAAGAGGAGAAAATCCACCAAAACATATATTATATTATAATAAATTCAGATACAAGGAAACCAGTCGTTACACTCATCTCACAAGAATCTCTCCCTTACTCTTTGAGCCCTAATTCCTCAAGAGAGATTCTCATTCTTTGTGAGCTACTCAAGTTAAGAGCTTGAATCCAAGTCACCAACTTCACCCTAGCCATCTATTGCTGTCCATCTTGGTGGAGCTAGGGTTTGGTGCTAACTACTTCCTCAAAATCCATTCTTGCCCTAAATTGGTAAGTATTTCTCAAGACATATGATTTTGTGGTAAGAGCTTTAAATTTCATTCTCTATACTTCATAATTGTTGTATACTCTCGGTTGTTGAGAGGGTTGGCTTGATCCCAAGTTGTGGGATTCAATATTACGTTTTGCTCTTGGTTTGTGAGAGTGTGCTTAGTCCCTAGCTGTGGGATTAAGGTTTTGCGTGTTCCCGGGTTGTGGGATACACGGACATCGATTGTAGGTCGATTGCACTTGTGGGGTTTCCACAAGTGGGCTAAAGGAAAGCTCTAGTGGTTTTACTAGAGTATCCGGAGGGGATCCGGGTGTTGCTGGATTAGGGCACCGGGAACAAGTCGGGGAGACTTGGGTGGCACCGAACCAGGGTACATTGCATGTTTGCTTTGCATTATTCCTTGTGTTGTTGATCACTTCTTTCATTCCGCATTTGTTGGTTAATTAGGGTTTTATTTGACGTAAATTCCTTATAATTCTATAAAACACTAATCATCCCCCCTCTAGTGTTTGTTCCGCATAGCACAGGGTCACTACACTTTCAACTTTGGTGGGTGTAGCACGCAACCACCAACTTGGGTAAATTATGTGCTAAACCACACTACCACGTGCTCGAAGCACGCAAGTAACATCTTTTGTGTTGGACTTATCGTTATCCTCGTTTCCTATTTTCTGGTTTTCAATAAGATAGTCAACCAGTTGTCTTGGTTCGACTAGCAACATGTGGAACATACTGTGAAACATAATGTAAAGAATTTGTACTTGACACACCACTGGGGTTTGAGGTAACTCATAGTTTGAGAGAGTGTGGGAGTGACTAGAGTTCATCTACATGTCTAGCTGACTGGGTTTCGGCATCCTGTCTAGCTGCCTATGTTTCGGCAAACAAAAATATGATGCATTGGCAGCATCCTGTCTAGCTGCATGGATTTTCGGCATTCGTCTGGGTAAGCGCACCCGGACAAGAGATGAACTCAACGGTCACATATTGTATTCTCCGACTTGAGTTACGTAGTTCTAGTGTAGCTTGCACGGTCACCTTCTTTACAGTACATGCACTTTACCTTCTATACTTGTACAGACCCAGTACTTTACTTTCACTTTGGTCTGCTTGTACATAGTTACTTTTGTCATACTTGTAGAGTACTTCTTTTCTTTATTTAGAATTGTTGTGACTTACCTTCAGTTCCATTTATGGCACCGGCAGACGACGACCTGATCGAGGAGATTGCCCCAGAGTTCGAGAAGCATGCATTTGACCCAGAGGCCGTCGAGTTTTATCTGTCTGTGTTTGTGTATATGTTGTACTATATATTTCCATTTCGCATTCCCTTTCAGTATTTTCCTTTTATGTAATCTGGGTGAGAGAGTGCTGCTGCTTGTTGTATTTTAATTTGGACTGTAATAATATATGTATGCTGGTTGAGTGTTTGGTATATCTCTGGGTTGTGGCTATGCTGATTTCACTGGTAAACTGCAAGACCTGCAAATAAATCATATAAGTAACTGGCCCCGAGAGCGGGTCGTTACAGCGGCGAAGTTTCATGTTTGCTCCTTTCGACAAGTTCCGCGAGAGGCAAATTGTTGCGCCGATGCTCTTGCTACCATTGGCTGTCACTTGGATCCAGAATTTCTGATTTGGGATCACCATCATGCTTTATTAGCCCAGTTACTTCTCATTGATGTAAAGGGGTCGGTGTTTCCTAGGGGGTTCGCCCTCTGATTTAATGTGATTTCTTTTTCGATGTATCCAAAAGAGAGGAGAAACCAACATCAAGCCTTTGCGCCGTGGCATATCCCCCGCATCCCCATGGATGACTAGGGTTCGTTTAACGGCCTGTGTTCATCAACACAACTATTTATGTATTTAACCTATTTTCAAATTTTTTAAACATTTTTACAATGGTTGTACGATTTTAAAAATTTCATATAAAAATATTTTGAAGCATCAGACTAGTTATGAAGTATTTTAGTAAGTTCGGGTTTCATCAAATACCTCTAACTATTTTGATAAAAATTCATTTTCAATAATTATTGTTTTGGTTTAATGAATTTATTTTCTATACAAACATCATCAACCATTTTCAAACTTCTACGGTATCATTGTATGATCATTTAGGGCTTTCCACATTAATTTCGTAATTTTCTGAAGACAAATCAATAGAGAACCTGCAAACCCGCTTTCTAAACGTTTTGGCTTAAAACTAGTATCCCTGTAGCTCAAACCCTGAAACGGACTCCGTATTCGCGATCTTCGCGACAATACGAACCCGTGGGTATGTTTTCGTAATTTTTCGAAGACGTTTACTAGTAGGGGCAAAATCGTAATTTCGTTACAAAATAATTTTTCACTAATGACTTTTTAACCCCTCTTAATTACCTTAACCTAATCAAATTTTTAACCCAAACCAGGACTTAAACGTGAGGGAGACACTTTTAAAGTTTTCTTCATTTTGTCAAAAAGATAAACCTAATTTCATTTAATACCCACCTAATTTATTAATTACCGTTGACTAATACTAATTAAAATACTAATTTAGTTACCTATTTAATCTCCCCTGGCTTTCGAAACCCCCATGTACACAGTCGACTCTCTCTCTCTCTCTCCTGTGTATAAACCCGTCACTAATCCCTCTCTCTCCCCCGTAACCCTCACTCACAGACTCTTTCTCTCTACTCTCAGCTCTCTCTCTTATTTTACGCCCAACCCCCGCTGCTGCCTCGACCACCCTCCAAGCTCCGACGATCGCTTCCGACGATGTGTACGTCGAAAGTCTCCGCCACTCAGGTCGACACCGTCGCCTCCTCTCATCGATCAACGTCACCAAGCCCCAGCGGACTGCCGTCGCTGTCACTCCGACTACCCACGAGCCCTCGCCACCCCACACGGCGAGCTCACCGTCGACAGAAGCCCCGACTCAACTCCGACGGCACTGCCGAGAACCCCGGCAACAGCCACCCACTCGACGAGGCACCCAGCCCGCTCACTGTCCGCCTCCGTCCGCCCTCCTCCGCTCATCACCATCGCCAGGAAGCAGCGCCGCCGCCGCCGCCGCTTCACACGCCGCTGCTACCACCGGGAGATCCCGCCTCCTCCGAGTAGCCCTCGCCGTGCTTCGACGTATCACCGAGCTCCCCCATCCAGAGCTCCAAGCCCTCGCCAACTCCGAGAGCTCTGTCATCACCCTCGGCCACCGACGATGCCGCCTGTCGCCCTCGTCGCCGTCGACGACGCCCGAGCAAACGAACCCCGCCTCGTCGACGTGAAACGGTGAGAGGGTGAGTTAATCTCGAACATATTACGCTAAATATGAAAACGTATTTTCGTAAATACGTATTTTGATAATTCTTAAATGGGTTTAATGGTTTTAAAATGACAATAAATAATATAAGCATTAGAAAAATGTGAGACTAGCTCCAGAAAATCAGAAATGATATTCTGGACCCAATGGCACTAGTTTCATCTCAGTCGGACGCTTAGATTTTCCAGAATTAATTTTTAAGCCTAAAAGTTAAATAGGTTATTTTCATTCAAAAATCAGTAACTTGCTATTTTCACGTAAACTGAAACGTGATAAAAATATATGTTAAAGCACTCTTCGAGACGGTCATTTTGACAGCTTATTTGCGACTTTCCGATACAGATTGCATCCAGAAGAAATGTTTGAATAATTACGTACTTAATTAAAAATTAGTTTTTAAATCTATTTTGAACTTTTAAAAATTATAAAAATTACTATAATCTTCCGAAAAATATTTCCTCCTACGATAAAATTATTTTTATCATATCTAGCCTATATAAAAATTTAGAACACTTTTCGACGACGTTTCAGTCACTTATAAAATCAAAACGATCGAATTAAATAGGTAGAAAATAGGGTAACCCGTAACTAATGTTTTCTTGTGTTTGCAGGTACCAATTCTCGTGCACCAGCATCATTAAAAAGCTCTAGCTCCAACCTCGTCTTACCACGATGATCTCAAATAGTGTAAGTCACTCTAATTCTAGTTTTAGAAATTTAGATAGTGTCCTCGTATGAACTTAGGACCTCATATATATTCTCAGAACAGCTATTGACTTGAACCAATGATTAGACCTAATACCTAATTAACTATAGGACCAATCAATAATGGAATGACCAAAGGACTAAATTGAGATAGTGCACTTTTATGGAATTAAATATCATAGTTTTTGGACTTCAAAGCATTGATCAGGACTAAATTGAGATAGTGCACTTTTATGGAATTAAATATCATAGTTGTTGGACTTCAAAGCATTGCTCAGGACTGATATTCTCTGTTGAGGCTTCTGCCTTGACTTTTCAGCAAGTAAATACCATATATATGTATTTGTTGTACTCATTGTTAGATGTATCGTTGTACACATTGTTGGATGTACGAAATGATGGGCCTATGAGGCCATACAGATACAGATATGGACATAGATACGGATACGGTTGTAAATGTGTAATGTGATACAACACGGGTTATGGGGTAGTATTGAGCTACGAAGTGTGCGGGAGTGACCGGGTCCACCCTTATTTGGTAAGCTGTACCATCACCCTGAAGGGGATGGTAGGTAGATATTCCACATGTTGCTCCGTGGGATGGGTACACTTCTGGTTGCATATCGTACACTCGAGCTACGACTGTTACACTAGCTTGATTGATACCAGGGCCCATGATGACACATTGATACGAATACATTGATAGAAAGAACATTGGATTATGATACGACACGGGTTATGGGGTAGTCTTGAGCTACGAAGTGTGCGGGAGTGACCGGGTCCATCCTTATTAGTTAAGCTGTACCATCACCCTGCAGGAATAGTAGGTAGATATTCCACGAGTTGCTCCGTGGGATGGGTGCACTTCTGGTTGCATATCGTACACTCGAGCCAAGGCTGATGCACAGTTTGATTGATGTTACACTAGTTAGTTGATACTATTGTTCAGTCACGACTACTACTATTATACGGACTAAGTCAAGACTACTCGAACGTGATAGAACGGTATAATAATGAGCGGTCTTAAATTACGACCGAATCAGTGTCTAGAAAAGAATGGGAAGGGAGTTGGTCAACCAAGGGACTTGTTCATGCGGTCTTTGAAGTGACCTGTGCCTTCAAGCCCTGACTGCCTGGCTGATTTGGGAGTTAAACTAGACTTCTTATTATTAGGCCCGCCTACACTATTAGATAGACAAACGACGCTCACCTCCCTAAGTGTTGCTACAACCACCTGGATGTCTAACTATTGTCATCCCATTGCATGTGGTCGAAATATTGTTGCTACCATATGCCATGTCACATTTATCACTCTTACACTTACACAGTCACCTTTACATACAGCCACCAGTACTTTACTTTTGCTCGTATATACATGTCTGTTCTTACCTTACTTTTTGCACCAACATGACCATCTTTTGTTACTATAGTTTGTTCCATACTTTTGCACTGCTTTACTTCTATTGCTAGAATTGTTGTGACTTACCTACGGTTCTATCTCTGTGGCACCGCAGACGACGTACATATGGAGGTAGATGCTCTTGAGTTAATAGCGCCAGAGTTCGACCATGAGTCTGCAGATTTCAGTTGTATTCAGTTGTATTTTCTTTCCTTCATGTACGTTTGTTGGAACATTTTTGTACAGTATGGATGTAATAATTGGATACTATTTGGGTATTTTTGTACATCTCTGCATCGTGGCTATTTTGTTTTCACTGGTTAACTGCAGGACCTGCGCAAATATCAAAAAGTAACGGGCCCGATTAACGGGTCGTTACAGTTCGATCTTTGGTGGATGCGTGGATCTCGCGCGTGCTTAGCCCGTGTTTTCGATGGATCAAAAAAACAGATGAGAAGTCTTTCTTTGTACCCAAAAAAGGAGTAGAAACATTTATTTAATGAGTTCTGACAACTCAACTTCTTACTTTCCACTTATATTTCTTCCTCTAAATCTCGGTGTCTCAGCAGCAAGTCGACATCCCAACTGGCCGGTCTTCACTGTCTCGAGCCGTATTACGTCTCATACTGACTTAAGTATCGTATGAGATTTGGGTTGGAAACCAGATCCGACCCCCCCGATGATTGTATGTGCTACAGATAACTCAGCGGCCGACTCAGCAAATAACTCAAATAGCTTGGAGCAACCCAGAGTTAGATCGTGCTTCATTCTCTTGCTCGGAGCAACCATGAGTTGGACCAGGCTTCATTCTCCATCTCGGAATCTACTCTCTCTGACCCGGATCCAACCATATTCGGGTCCCACTCCTCAACCGACGGAGTACCACGTCATCAAAGACATCTTCGTCAGCTCCGCCTCACTGTTCGACGATCTTAGTTATCGCCGACTCTGATCAGTTCACCGCATTTTATGTACAAATTTGGCATTAGCCAAATGGATAAACAAAATTACTTTTTTACACACCGATTATATGGGTTCACCACACACACACAAGAAAGAGAAAACCCACCAGTTTCCGGCGCTGCCCCTCGCCGCAACCAGTCGAGAGCCACCTTGGGAAATAGCAGCTTCATGTGAGGAGGTTGCGGCGAGCTTGCAAGGAAAACCATAAGCTGAAAATTCAGATAAACCATAGCTCTGTAGTGAGGGAAAACCAGGGAAAAAATTAAATAGGAGTCGAGATCATTGCAAGCTCATTGCAATTAACACAAGATTCTACAAAAATGAAAAAAAAGCAAGAACAAACAAATAAATAAAATTCTTGCTGGGTACATATAGAAGGGTGAAAACATGATTTTGACACGCCGATCTATCAACATTTTGAATTCATAATAGTACCATACTAAAATGGACCAAAATAAGAAATTACGTGCTACAATTTACGTATATTCCCACTAAAACCAGGATTTGATGGCCCCGAGAAGTTGACGCTATCCTGAGAGTGACCAGGCTCATGCCTTCGCCTCACCAGCATTCTCGGCTCCCCATGTATCACTTGAACAACATCATATGTAATGCCCGTATGCATGAAATACCGTTAATGTGTGTGTATATAGTAATTTTGTTGTGTGTATAGTAATTTCATACACTTATGGCCATGAGGTGACTATGATATGCGTTGGGTATATAAGTGAATGCGTGTGGTTGGGTAGTAAATCGAAATTTTTATTGGCATGCGAACAGTGTTTATTGGCTTGCCTGGCGTTTTTCCGTTGGTGAGTGTGTAAGGTAAAACTGTATATTCGTGACAACTGGTGATGCTGAGATAGTTATTCATGGATGACATTATTATCACTGATGTTTGGTTGTTATTTTTGGTGATGTGGTATTATTTTTGGGTATTAGTATTTTTCTTATTATTGATGTTGATTAATATTAACTGACTATTGCATAGGCCTTAATTAATTTTGGTAGCTAGAGATGGGCTTGGACTATTGTTAGTTGATGTTGATTAGGCTTTAATAGTTGGGTTAGACTATTTGATGAAGCGAAGAGGGTTTGATTGGTTGGGAATGGCAAACTTGTAATACCCCCAACCCCTTCTACATTCTTCCTCCCAATTCTTTTCTTTTTCCTCTTCTTCATTTTCCTCCCCAAAAGCCAACACAGCAATCCCCGTTGCTGGCTGCCGAATTTTCCCCAGGCCGAAATCTAGGGCAGGCCGAAACTCCCAAGCAATGAAGAAGGAGAAAAGTAGAAGAAAGGAGGGAAGAAAGAAGAAGAAAGAAGAGGAAGAGGAGATGAAGCTCAGCCCTAAACCCATACTCTCCTTCTTCTCTCCATCTCCTCCAATTTCTCTACCCCCACATGGCCGAAAATCCCCTCATAGCTGGCCGAAATTTCCCCAAGCCAAGAAAGAAGAAGGAGAAGATTGGAAGAGAATAGAAGAGGAGTTGAAGTGGGGGTTCTCATGGAGTAGAGCTTGAGCTTGGAATCAATTGGAGATTTCATCAAATTGGAAGAGGAATTGGCACCTTGGATGAGGTAGGAGTCCAACCCCTCTCTCATGTTTCATTTCATTGTAGTTGGGTAAGCAAAAGTTGCATTTTTAGGGTTCTAAGTAACATTGCTCTCATTTTGTTGGATGTTATGTTGATTTCAAATATAACTTGCTCTCATTCATGTTGTATTGGAGTTATATGAGATGTTTGTTATATGTCATATTGATTTCAATTATAACTTGCTTTCATTCATGTTTGTTGGAAGCTTTGATAGACAATATTTATGTTGTGGTGAAGTTATATGAGATGTTGAGTTAAATTGATGCCATGAAAATGATTCATGATGTAATTGAAAGCTTGTTATTTTAATTATGTGAGTCATGAGAAATTGCTCTCATTGTGTAAAATTGCCTTCATTTGAAAAGTTGGAAGTTTGTATGAACTAGTAGGATGTTGGAAGTTATGTTAACTTCAATGATGGAAACCTCATTAGTAAATATATATATGGCTTAAGCATTAGAATGAAAATGAAATTTTAGAAGCATTGGGATAAAAATGAAAATGTAACATGTTGGAAGCTTCATTAGTAATTTTAAGCTCTCATTTGAAATGTTGGAAGTTAATTCTCTTTGTGTAGAAAGTATGAATTTGTGACTTTAAATTGAGATGTGCCATCGGATATGAGTTTATATGTTGTGTGGAGTGATATCTTGCCATGGCCTTATTTTATTAAATGTGTTGATTTGCTCTCTTCAGGCATGTCGAAAGCCTAGTTAATCAAATTCATTGTTTACGAAAGAAATGTGAATTAAGTTACAATGAATTGAATTGCGCAATGTGATGCCATCAATTAGATATATGATGCAATGGGAAGCTTGTTGCATTAATTCGATGGAATTGCTCTCTTTTGGCTATAGTGACTAAATGAAATTGTTCTCATCTTGGATGACTTATTGTGAGTTAATTATTCACTATAACTTGCATAAAAAGTGAAACATGTGCACGATGAAATGTGATGGGAAAATTGGCGGTGTGGTGTTGGATACACGTGGAATATGAAATGTGTGACATGGTCACGTTAGGACACGAGGTGGAGTGCACGGGCATGGACAAAGTTGCCACGGTAGGAGGCGGGTGAAGTCGCCGTGGGCAACCTCTTGATACCATTAGGTGGCTCCACGTGATAACGGAGTAGAATCATTTGCACGTACACGCCGGCTCATTCATGGGATCCCCTTGCATTGCATGGCATCACATAGCATTACTTGTGCATCATATGCATCATGGCATCAGTTAGCATTTTTGGGTGATTTGTGGTTGTGTGTATGTGATGGTTAACTTGTAAGAATGGATGTTGCCATGGACGTGTTTGGTACTTGAATGATGGTGTGTTGGAAAGCGTGGATTGTTAGTTTGTTATTGCTAATAGTGAAATTCATAATATTGGCGATCGTATTGGTGATATCATTAATGTATTATGTAATGTTGGGTTGTTGGAAGTATTATGGAATGTTGGATTTTTTTAACATCCAAGTTACCTTGGTGCATTCGTGGTTGTAGTGGTATGCTAAATTGAATTATTAGATGCAATAGTTATGTTTCATGTTGCTTGAGCGATTTGTTCCAATATTCGTGCCAATTGGGATGCTAAGTTGAAATTGCCCTCTTTTATGAAATTACTCTCACTTGGGTTTCTTAGTAAATGGAATAGATTTCATTTGTTACATGAATATCATGTTGTTAGAAGGGGAGGTTGGTGGTGTTGGTGGTGTTGGTGGAGTTGTTGGTGATGTGGGGATGTTGTGCTTATACCATTCTCTTTCAAATACTACTTATGTTTTCATTAGGGATATTATTTATGATGTACTTGGAAAACTTTGAGAAATACAAAGGAGACTCTGCCGAAATTTTTGCGAGCATTTTGTAAACTTGCACATAACATCCTAAACATTAGATACTAGGTAGGAATGCTACATTAGGATTCCATTTCTAGAAGAAATCCCATTGGAAAGGAGTGTAAAAGAAAAATTAGTAAGGTGGGGTTCTTGGCTAACTCCCAACTAATTGCATGCTAACCTCTTAAGGTTCATGTTGCATATTGACCGGTTCATTTTGCATCAAGAATGGGTTATGCTTCTACTCTTTGTGGTACTCACGTTGTTTGCAGGTTCTCCCTTGCGGCAGGTATGTGTTCAGTTAGTTGATATCATTTCCTTGCATTGTCCCTATTATGTTATGCTTGGGTGTTACGAATTATTGCATAGAGCATGCCATTCCTTGCTCATGTGAGTTGGGTTTGGACATCCTACTGGGTCACGCTGTGACGTGTCCCGTTGTTATTTTTCAGGTACTGGATCATGGTGTCAGAGGCCGCGAGCCAGTTGGTTGGATTTGAGTGTGGGGGTGAGTGCCAGATAGTTTTGGGTGTGATAATGTACTTGGGTGAGTTGGGTTATATGTTGTATATGCAATTGAAGTTGTAATTGAACAGTATATATATAAGTTATACTGATGTGTGAGTTGATGGCCCCTTATGTATTTCTGTGATGTCTGGAATGCTTCAGGTACTCACCCAGCAGTGCGGAGTGGACCTGCTTGTGTTTTTAAAATTTTGCAATTCCTTCGTAACACCCGCCTCTTCGGGAATACCTGATACTGATTCGTAGTTATCGGGTATCCCGGGGAGCGGGGCGTTACATCATACTTGCTTACCATGTACACGATGAAGGCCGAAAGGCTTTTCTTGATCTGTTTTGATTGAAAATTTCTACGTAGAATTTCAAGAGCATGCTCCTCTCCTATTATCGCCAACTCTCTCTGAGCAAAATGATCCGCTAGCTTTACGGATGAGATGGACGCCATGTAGAAACTAAAGATCTAGATGTGTACAAACCAAATAACACAGATCTAGATATATAACATGCGGAATCTTAAATCATTAACCTACTCTGTTTAGCGGAAGCGTACCTGAGTCCATCGCTATAATAATCTGAAAGATCCTGATGATACCACAACGGACGATCTTCCAGAATAGCACGAATCAACCGTTTGGAGAATCCCTTTAGCTTTCTCCCGGTTTCTCTCCTAGCGACGGGACGTAGAAAAGACGGCTCAACTTTGTTCGTGTATTCCGGGGACCATGACCGCTAATATTTATAGGCTAGCCTCCATAGCCCTAGGGTTTCCAACTCGGCCCATCAACGAGTTGAAACCCAATAGTCACCACACATAAAGGCCCACAACCTATATGACTCATTTAAGCCCACTTAACTTAATAAATGAGATCACTTATACATTGGGCTTTAATATGACAGTTAGCACCATATAATTATTTATCGCATATAAGCCCAATGTTGGATTAAGATCCAACTTAGTTGGATAAGTTCCAACAATCTCCCACTTGGGCTATATGCTAAACTTTATAATTATATTTCGTTGTGCATACAACCGAATAAGATCTTAACTTACTGTCATTTATTTAATGAGTCAAAAGACCAATCCGGTCCATCAATTATCTTAGCAAGGGATCAAGGAGATATTCGCCGCAGCAATTGCAGCTCGACCCATCAGTGGTCACCGTGCTAATACAAAAGAATGACATGGATTATGAAGTGGATGTGTATCATGGAAATTACATGTAATGTGATCTAACATGTCTATTTCCAACTGATCCTCCTAAACCTTAGTGAGATCATCAACAAAACAAAATCGGAGTGAAGCCGAACTGAAACCAAAAAAACTTTATTGCTGATCAGAAAATAACCTCAAGCTTAAGCTG
>CM061131.1:44294128-44317945 GCA_030789695.1 Scilla litardierei
TGGGGATGCTACATATATATGTTAGAAAAAATTTAATAAGAAAATAATATTAGTAAAAATAATAATGATAATAGTAATTGTTACGAGGTGGAACTCGCGTACAATGAATTTGTATTATGGGGAACCAAGGGCACGGTGGTTATAGGGAAATGGGGGTTAGGGTAGGCACTTTTACAAGTGATTAGTGGGGTGAAGAAATCGGATCCGCCGCCGGTGATGCTCACGGGGTCGAATCTCGCCGGACGCGGCTGAAGAAGGTTGGACGGCAGGGGGCTGAAGCTGACTCCGGTCAAGGGGCGAGCTCTCCTGCAGCACGAACAACTCGTCAGAAGGGCGGGGTTGGGGTTCAACCCTTAGCCCCTTCGATGCCTAAGTCAGTAATAGGGCTTAAAAGGGGGGCTAGGCACGCCGGTCGGTCCAACGGTGTGTCCACCGCGCGTGACGAGCTATAGGTGGGAGAACAAAAATATGGAAGACCTTTGCTCTCGTGTGTGAATAATAGAATCAGAGAGAATTCTTCAACCCCCTCTCCGTAAGAGGAGAGGGGGTATTTATACCTGACGGGTGATGACTAGGCGTGCTGAGCTGGCTCGGGTGCCAGCGGAAGCTTCGGACAAGGACATCGGGAACAGGAGTTTATGACCTGCTTCTGTCAGGCGGCGCAACGGCCAAGGGGTGCTTTTGTCGGGATGTCAGGGCCGAAAGCACTAACCGTCGGACGGGTCAGCCGCCTGGGGGTGCTTTGTCAGGCGGTCGGGTGACGTATGTGTCAGTCGTGTCCTTATCCTAGGCGGTTTGTCGTTAGCGACGAACTAAAGGTCCGGCTGTCACTCTAGGCGCCGCGGTTCGCGGGAATCGGGCGGGCCGTTCCGATCGGGGGTTGTTTGGCCCGGCCGCGCCCCCCGATCGATCAGGGGGCATGGCCCGCCGATACGGAAGGATACGTCCGCGCCCGTCAATAGGCCTGGCCTAGTTACCCAAGCGTCCCCAAGCGCGCTACCCCGGCGGGTCGGGCGGCGGCGGTTGTTCGCCTCGGCCGGTTGCGATTTTTCGCCTCGGCCGGTTCGGGGAACGCTGCAAGGCGCGCCTGTCTCCATGATGCCCCGGATTTTCGGGGCGGCGGCCCTTTTGTGAATGGTGAGTTAATGGGGTATGTTAGCGGATCCGGGCGGGAGTCGGGCTCCTACGATCTTTAGGTCGTAACAATTGCCCCCGGCATTCGAGTGCGAGGCGGAAGCCCGGTTCGTCTCGGATGGCGTAACGCTACCGCGACACTATCTTTTAACGTTACCCGGGCTTGGATTCAAGCTTAGGGGGGATGCTGGTCCTGCGGGGTGTGTCCCGCTATAGCGGGATCGCGAGGTCTCTTCCGGATGCGAGCCAAGCGGGGCGGTGTCCCATAACGAGGTGCCGTTGTTGGTGGTTATTGGGTCAGATTTAGGGGGAGCTCGACTTTTTGAGAACGCTAGGGTTCTTGTTGAGAGGCGTTCATCGGACGTTCTTGTAGTTTTCGCGGAACTTCAGCCGGGCCGTGCCCGGTGAATCCTTCCGCTGATGTGAGCTTGGGCTTGGGGGGAGGAGTCCGAAAGGGGGAATATTATACACCAATCTTTATCGGAGGTCTAAGTGATATTACAATACTATTAGAAGATGTGGGTCAACCGGTGGTTGGGACGGAGGGTTATCCTCATTGGTTGTTCGCTCCATCGGGAGGAGCAGATTCCTGCGTCGGGGCGGTCTTCCCTTATGTCGTGAGGGTTTAGCCTTCGGCGGGGGGGGCGACCCTCGGTCGTAGGAGGGGACCCTCTTCCTTTCCCTTTCATCGCTTCCTCGCGCTCTGCCTCGCTGTTGTCGTGCTGGAGGGTAGTTTGGCCTTGCCGGGGACCCCGCGCACCGAGGGGGAACCCCAGGGAGGCCGAGGACGAGGTGGCTGTGGCGGCGCCGCTGGGAGAGCAGTCGGGGGGTTTTCCCCCCGACACCCTGTGGGGATCGCCGAAGGTGACGGTGTTAATTGGGGTGTTGCGGCACGCGGACGGCCGTCTGGACCCACCTTTTGATACAGTAACAAGCAGGAGGCAAGCTGGCGGGCGGGGCTTTCCGCGTGTAAGGGGAATATCTTGTCGGAGGTGGCGGGGCTGTGACGCCCATCGTCGGGGGAAGTGAGGTCCGTCGGTGGCTGTCGGCTTTTTTCGTAGCTCGGTGGGGTGTTTAGGGCCGTTTTATGCCCGGAGTGAGGGGAGGGGAATCCCCTACGTCTCTCTTCCCCCTTTACCCTGACCTCTGGGGGGGTATTTATAGCGAGATTCTGTGGAAGGGTTTTTCTTGGGTAATGTGGGGGATTAGTGCCGTTAATGGGCTTCGCGGAATCCCGCGCTTTGGGAATCGCTTTTCCCTGGCGGTATCTGGCACTCTGGCCTCTCGGGGGGCGTGTTGTTGCTGATGGCGTGTAGTCCAAGCGTCCTTTCGTTGCGTTGAGTCGCATCGTGGCGCTGCTACTCTGTCTGTGGTATCTGGCACTCTGGCCTCTCGGGGGGCGTGTTGTTGCTGATGGCGTGTAGTCCAAGCGTCCTTTCGTTGCGTTGAGTCGCATCGTGGCGCTGCTACTCTGTCTGCGGTATTTGGCACTCTGGCCTCTCGGGGGGCGTGTTGTTGCTGATGGCGTGTAGTCCAATCGTCCTTTCGCCGCATCGTGGCGCTGCTTTGACGGGACAAGGCTGCTGCTCTGTCTGGACTGGGCGCCTATTTCGCGGCCTCTGCCTTGTGACCGGTCCGTTCCGGGTCACGTGACTAGGCTTCTTGATGGAGTTACACAATTCCTAATTATGCCCCCAACATTCCCGTGTCCGAGATCGATAGGTCTCGGGGAAGGGGATGTTGTCGGCTTGTGTTGCCTTTGGGCGGGGCGGGGAGTCGGCGAAGGGGTGCGGGGTGAGACCCGCCGTCCTACCGTAATTTGATCTCGGGCCGAACCTGTTACGCAGGGCGGGCCCCCGGGTACCTCTCTCCCTGTGTCGGTGACTTTCAGGGAGCGGGGGGGGGGGGGGGGGGGCAGGTTTCCAATCGTAGTATCGCGGGGTTCGAGCAGTGGACGTAGGCTTCCTAGAAGGCCTACGCCAGTTAGGCGGGGTAGCGAGTTGCTCGCCCGGTACGTGGCCGGGAGATAGCTACCCGCTATGGTTTTCTCCGAAAAAATCTGAGCGTATGAAGAAGAATGTTTTTATTTAAATTTGTAAGAGCTGAGCTACAGCTTGTACATGAGTTCTTAGTTCATCGCCCGTTGTGGGGTCAGATCCGGCTCGGGGAGGGGCTTTAGAGCTGTCCTCGCCCGGCCGTATGGGCCTAATGACCTCCGGATCTAGGAGTCACCGAGGGCCGTACGGGCCCGTTTTGACTGGAGTCGATCTTGGCGCGGAGGTGATTGGTCGCCTTCTGTTCTGAAGTGTTGCGAGGTCTCTTTGGCGATCGGGCCGCCTTCCCTTCGTTGCTTCGTCATCTCCTGCCGCGGACAGGGTTTTCCTCGGTCCGGAAGAGGCGCTGAGAAGGGAAGCCGTCTTGATGAGGCTTGCTCCTTGGGGAGGTTCTTGAGCATAGGGCCGTCCCCCGCCGCCCTGTGTCTCGCTGCTTCGGTTTGAGAGTGGGGTTCGGCGCCCGATGGTGCATGGTCGAGCTTGTTGGGGTTTTTGGCGGACCCCCAGAGCTCGGATCCGTATCCGTCCTAAGTCGGACGGACTACGGAGGCACAAAAGCGCAGCGGAAAAACAGGAAATCATATTTCTACACTAGCTAAACTATTTAGCTAGGCTCTGGGGAGCCAGAACCTAGCCCGATCTATGCCGACTTGGAGTGGGTCTGACCACCCCAAGAAGGATCTACACTAAGCGACTAATTAAAATTACGCTAAAAATCGCTTAACCCACATACCCGGAATCTTGGCCCTGGAGCAGGCAAGATGTACCGCACCGTCTTGAGAAGCTCCTCGTAGTCGAGCCGCGTTGACCCGATCTCCCTGAGCCGCCTCGCACCCTCGCACCGATCCGCCCGAGCCGCTTTCGCCTCCGAGCCGATCACACGCGGTAGAAAGTTTCACTTGAGAAGAACCCGCGTCTTAGACGTCCGGATCAGATCCAAACCCCCTTCGTAGTCGTGCTAGGACTACTCCGGAGAATAGGAAAATTAGAGAGAGAGATTTAGTCGCCGATCGAGCCTGCTCTAAAATTCTGGAGCTACTCGATCGTTGACTGGTGTGTGTTTCAACGAGGAGAGTGCACCCCTATTTATATAGGGAGTGAGCACTCAACTTCTCGTTGCGGGCAATGTGGGACAATCCCCATGAAGAGAAAAATAAATTAAGTCATTTGGCTTAATTTCAACTTTAAAGTTAGCCTTTCACAAAGTCAAACTTTAACGAATTAATTCTCCTCACATACTAAACTTCAGACACCAAACAAGCTATCAATCAGAAAAGCTTGGAATGGTGAACGCGTAGGAACTGACGGTGACGAATTTCGACTTCGTTTGACCCTTCAAACAATTGCTCAAAGTTTAGCAATTTTCACAAAATTCGTAGCCGTCATTAGGGGTTTCAAAAACCCTAATTTGACTTAAGTTGCGGGCGCGCCCGCTAGACTTAGCGGGCGCGCCCGCCCAAGGGGGCAAGGGCGGGCCGCCCGCCCGCTGCTGCAGCGGGCGGGCAGCGGGCGCAGCCCGCTGCTTGCGGCGGGCCAGCGCCCGCTGCTTGCGGGCGCTGGCCCGCTGCGTGCAGCGGGCCGTGCCCGCTGCATCAGCAGGCGCTGGCCCGCTGCGTGCAGCGGGCCACGCCCGCTGTGCAGCGGGCGCCCGCCCGCTGCACACAGCGGGCCATGCCCGCTGCTGCTGCGGGCCACGCCCGCTGTGCAACGGGCGTGCGCCCGTTGCAGCCAGCGGGCGTCGCCCGTTTGCCTTTGCACATGGGCCTTTTGGCCCAGTGGGTCTAACCCACTTCCCCTTGAACTCTTTCTGCGTTTCTGGGCTCGTTTGAGCTCCGATTTGGACGCGGTTTGAACCTGTGTTTAGACCGGGACGATCCCGTCATCCAGGTAACCCTTTCCAACAAGTTTGTTCCTACTAAATTCGTTGTAACTAATTTACAACACGTTTAGTCAAAGTTAGCATCTAATGCAACGTTGTGTCCCTATTGCTAATGCGACTAACTTTCACAACTTAACTTGTGAATATCATTAAATGACATTTCTCTCTATTCTATATTCCTATTACTAAGACACGAGCACTGCTCGGTGTGAGACCCTACAGCCTGACCTTACTACAGGTTGGGGCTCGAAACCCCTAGACGACGGTCACTACGAGCAGTAGCTGTCGTCCCTGTTTCAGAGTCATCATAACGTGATCGACCCTTTGACAAAAGTGTCATAGGGTTTGCATTGGCTGTGTCAGTGATGAATTCCGTTAGCTAAAATCCCTTCGTCAAGACTGTGTTATTGTTGGCCTAGGGTATGGTTTACTGTCAACCCTATTAGACAACATTGGTCAGTATACGGCGGTCTTTATTGTATACACGTTGTACTACTTGCAACGTACCCCGGCCGAGGATTAACATAAAGACCGTACTGAGCCTATAACACTAACTTCCCTTTAATGGAAGTGACGTATCCCATCTTAGTCATTTACTCACCTTGAGAGCTTCAGGTGCAACCCAACCTAAGATCTTTCATCAGGACTGGTCCTCGAAGCTAGATCATGGGTCTAAGCTACACCGTCCGCTCACAGGTTGGTACAGATGACTTCAGGTCTTAAGGATCAACTAACCTATCATCACCCTAGAGTTATTAAAGACAGATCATTAAAGTTAACCATTTAATAACTCTAACTTGGTCGTTCAGTGAACTCATTCTCTAATGAGCACCTGTGTCTCGTCTCCGACTTCGCTAAGTCGAATGACTATGAGATCATCATTACCCGAAGGCAAGACGAAGACACAGTGATCTATCCGATGTGTCGATATCCAGTTCTCGACACATCTATGATCACGAACCGTTTAAGACTTACGTTTCTATTCGGTCACTTACTTACTCATAATCGAGATCTCATCTAGATATGTAAGGACCTAAAAATAAGTCTATGGATATTATCTAAGTATATTAATACAAATCCTTTTATACCTAGAATAATACGTACCATATACGGTATGAACAAGACGTATGATCAAGATAAATTGCCTTATGGGCATATATCTTCCTACATCTCCCACTTGCACTTAGGCTATTTATCTCGGTATCTCATACCGTTATAGCATATCAGTCACTTTGACATTTGATATGACAAACCTAAGAATGGTTCTACTAATAAGTATCTACAACTAATTTTAATGGATTGAAATTACATCTCTTGATCACACAGGGTTGATCCTTTGGAAAAATGATCTGGATCAATTTTCCTAACTTTGTATAGCTAACAGTTAGCTTATACGATTTAGATGTGGGGTCTAACATTTCCGTGAGTCAGTTCTAGCTCACTCCACTTTATTGTGTCAATATGTCAAGTACATATTTGACACCCTAAGTCTCTATATATATACTATTAAATCAAAACAATTTTGACTTAATGATTTATATAGAAGATTCATTAAAGTGAATAATCCTTTTTACTTAGTCCGAAAAACGGAACTAAGTATATGAGCTCGCTCCCACTGACTTTAAGAATTACCTGGTCAAATTTCTTTAACATAATATCTAAATCATATTTAGGTTTATGTGCAAAATATAACCATTTGGTAAGTGCCTCAGATGGAATGTACAAGTGTCAGATTCGGTTTGACGAATGAGTCAAGTCAAGATCGTTTTAAGGAAACTTGACATTGACTTGTTCAATCAAAACGTCCTACACTGTACTTATTCCTTTAACCACATTTAGTATTAGCTCTATTAATAACTAAATGCAGATAATCAAGAATTAATCTTGATTTGCGTATTTTTGTGTTCGCACACAATTTATACGCCCCCTGGAACCTGCACTTAACTACTGATTGACTTCTAGCATTTAGTCAGCTCCAAAATCAATATTATCGAAGCAATACACCATTATTCGAAAATATACGCAACCATCACAGAAAAGCCACATCCACAGAATTTAAGCCAATTCAATTTCAATTGCAACAAACGAGACATCCATTCCAAAACAACGGGTTCATTAAAAGAACCTTAATTTGTTTATCAAAAATAAACCTTGAGTGCAAAGCACTCATTCATTGTTTTCGATCCTTAAAGATGATACATTTTATTAAAATAAGAAAAATATCATCTCCATCACGATCAGCGTCTCCAGAAGTCTTTGAGCGGTCCCAGCAGCAACTGTTGCTTTAATTGCCGACCGATCTCCGTGCTTCTCTAATCTCCAGTTCTTATCAGCCACCTGTATACAGTACACAGATGTCTATAAGTATCTCATACTATATGAATGGAAATGATTGCATTTAATTGAATTTTAATTTGTACCTGAGGTGGAGGCATCAGTATGCCCCTTCTTCTTCTCTGCAAGATAGATCTTGCAGTTCCTCTTCCAGTGGCCAATCTTGTGGCAATGGAAGCACTCAGATTTCGACGGGGCCCCTTTGTTCTTCTTCTTCCCATTCTTAGCCTTCGTAGGTTGTGGGACCTGCCTCTTCTTTCCTTTGCCTTTCGGCTGGTCGGAAGTAGCAGAGCCAACAACCAGTGCAGCCGGCTTCTTCTCAGTCTCCTCAAATTGCCGGAGCATATTGAGGAGACCAGGAAGATCCGTCTCAAGGCTGTTCATTATAAAGCCTGTTATAAAGGGCTTGAACTCGGGAGTTAAAGACTTTAGGATAATGTCCGTGGACATCTCATTGTCCAGGACAAATCCTAACTGGGCGGCGTCCTCCACGTACCCGATCATTTTGATAACATGATCTTGTACGGGTCCTGTCGTCATCTTCGTGCCCCAGAGGTTACTAGTAGCTTCGAACTTGGCAGCTCTGGATCGCTTGCCATACAACTCTTGTGCATTAAGGAGTATGCTCTGAACATCCATATGTTCATGCTTCCTTTGCAGCTCGTTGGTCATCGAAGCTAGAGCAAGGCATCTTGCCTTCTCAGCATCCCTCTGGTACAACTTGAAGGCTTCTTTCTCTTCGTGGGTTGAATCCTCATCGGGCTTGTCCGGAGCGTCCTCGAATAATATGTATCCAATCCCAGCTAGGGAAAGGACCAACTTAATGTTCCTAAGCCGGTCTTTGTAGTTGGTTCCATCCAGCACGTTCTTTTCTACCATGTATTTTAGACCTGAGTCCATTCTGCATTTTATAGATACTTTAGTTAGTATATGTTCGTAGTATAGTTTTAATGGTTTTAATAAAACTATATTCTCCCACTAAATTTATTTAAAGCCATAATAATAAACAATTTATTATAAAATAATATTTGTGAGAGAGGGATCCGACTACCATGAGTCTGACAACCTTGAGTGTATCTCAACAAGTTGTCCGACTCTGCAGTCGGTAGACGAACTCGTCGTCAATCATATTTACTATGATTCCCTATCGATTTTTACCCCTAGTCATTTGTGATCATGAGTGTGCTCAACCGGATCACAATGGCTAGCCTAGTCGGACCCTTGTTTTCGTGTCTAGCCTGACTTGCCCCTTTGCTCGGTGTATGCACGACGCGCCGATTTGGGTCAGGTCTTAGACTACATTCTTGGTTAGACTTACGCTGAAGCTCGAGGGATGAGACAACGGTTTCAGTCAGGTTAAGATGTCAATCAAGAAATCGGTTTCTATAAGATTGACATGTCACGGCTTGAGTGTAGCTCAACAACCGGAACATGTTTCTTACAGTTGCCAACTCCTAAAACAAGGAGGGCTACGATTTATCTTGAACAAGATTATTATCGTATTGACTTAGGTATAGTCGATGGACTTACATAGTCATGAATCGACTCCTTGCGGTCCAGCGGACGCGGCCAGGGAATTGACTAAGCCAGGACCACTTGTTACCCAGTCTAGCTAGGTTGGTCCAAAAACTTTAGCCAAGCACATTGACCGACATCATGATCCATTGAAGGAGTTGTCATCAATCTTATGTTTTCCAAACAACTAAATGGCTTTTAATTAAAAGAACTAGTTAATCCTTATCAACTAGTGGATCCTAAAATTCAAAATTTTTCAGATTGGTTGAACATCTTTTATTAAGTCCTTATCAACTATAAGGTTCTACGTTCAACTTACTACCCCAATCTTATTAGGATTTTAATAAAACAATTCAACATTGTCATTTATGAAAATCATTATTTAAACATTTTAATGAAATGATTTACAAACAAAGGGACTATCCTAATCAGGTATTAGGTTCGAATGTTGTTTTGTTTTATCAAACATAACATGTTACTAATTAAAATTTCATCTCATAAAATTTTAAATATTTAATGGCTAACCTAATAAGGTTTACAAGTCCATGAAACAACTAATTTATCAACATAAATAAAATGTTCATTTTATGACATACATGAGCATTTGCAAGTTCTAAAATTATCTACATAATTAAAACATGCAAATCTAAATTTTAACACTTAAAATTTAAAGATTAAAATTTAAAGCCTTCATAAAAAATTTTATCGCATAAAACTAGGTCGTACAAAATTATCTAATAATTTTAAACCTAGGCCTTTAAAAAAATTTTAACCTTATTTCTAAAATTAAAATATCACATAAAAATTTTAGAAACAACTATGTAGTAAAAGAAATTAATTTATATTACATCTCATGAAATAAAATTATTTCTATTATTTACATATTTAAAACAATTTTAAAACTCTTTTAAAATCTTTTAGAAATCCTTTTAAAGAAGCTTTCAAATAAAGTTTAAAGATTTCTAACTTTTATGTAACTAAAGAAAAATTCTTAAATTTCAAAAATAAAATTTTTCTAAAGTTTACATAAACTTTAAACACCCTTTAAAAAATTTTTAATCTCTCATAAAAATTTACAAAGTATTTAAAACATAGTAGACTTCTTTTAGATTTATCGCATAAAAATAATTGTCCCAAAATTAAAACAAATTTCCGTGTTGCAAAATTAATTTTTGAAACACAAAATTATTATCAAAACTAATAAAAAAAAATTTTGAACATGCAAGCTTAGCATTTTTAATAATTTTAAAAAATCGCTATAGTAGATCTATAGCATAACCGTGGCTCTGATACCACTGTTGGGGTTTTTGGCGGACCCCCAGAGCTCGGATCCGTATCCGTCCTAAGTCGGACGGACTACGGAGGCACAAAAGCGCAGCGGAAAAACAGGAAATCAAATTTCTACACTAGCTAAACTATTTAGCTAGGCTCTGGGGAGCCAGAACCTAGCCCGATCTATGCCGACTTGGAGTGGGTCTGACCACCCCAAGAAGGATCTACACTAAGCGACTAATTAAAATTACGCTAAAAACCGCTTAACCCACATACCCGGAATCTTGGCCCTAGAGCAGGCAAGATGTACCGCACCGTCTTGAGAAGCTCCTCGTAGCCGAGCCGCGTTGACCCGATCTCCCTGAGCCGCCTCGCACCCTCGCACCGATCCGCCCGAGCCGCTTTCGCCTCCGAGCCGATCACACGCGTTAGAAAGTTTCACTTGAGAAGAACCCGCGTCTTAGACGTCCGGATCAGATCCAAACCCCCTTCGTAGTCATGCTAGGACTACTCCGGAGAATAGGAAAATTAGAGAGAGAGATTTAGTCGCCGATCGAGCCTGCTCTAAAATTCTGGAGCTACTCGATCGTTGACTGGTGTGTGTTTCAACGAGGAGAGTGCACCCCTATTTATATAGGGAGTGAGCACTCAACTTCTCGTTGCGGGCAATGTGGGACAATCCCCATGAAGAGAAAAATAAATTAAGTCATTTGGCTTAATTTCAACTTTAAAGTTAGCCTTTCACAAAGTCAAATTTAACGAATTAATTCTCCTCACATACTAAACTTCAGACACCAAACAAGCTATCAATCAGAAAAGCTTGGAATGGTGAACGCGTAGGAACTGACGATGACGAATTTCGACTTCGTTTGACCCTTCAAACAATTGCTCAAAGTTTAGCAATTTTCACAAAATTCGTAGCCGTCATTAGGGGTTTCAAAAACCCTAATTTGACTTAAGTTGCGGGCGCGCCCGCCCAAGGGGGCAAGGGCGGGCCGTCCGCCCGCTGCTGCAGCGGGCGGGCGCCCGCTGCTGCAGCGGGCCGTGCCCGCCGCAAGCAGCGGGCGCTGGCCCGCGGAAACAGCAGGCGCGGGCCCGCTGCATCAGCGGGCCACGCCCGCTGTGCAGCGGGCGCCCGCCCGCTGCACACAGCGGGCCATGCCCGCTGCTGCAGCGGGCCACGCCCGCTGTGCAACGGGCGTGCGCCCGTTGCAGCTAGCGGGCGTCACCCGTTTGCCTTTGCACATGGGCCTTTTGGCCCAGTGGGTCTAACCCACATCCCCTTGAACTCTTTCTGCGTTTCTGGGCTCGTTTGAGCTCCGATTTGGACGCGGTTTGAACCTGTGTTTAGACCGGGACGATCCCGTCATCCAGGTAACCCTTTCCAACAAGTTTGTTCCTACTAAATTCGTTGTAACTAATTTACAACACGTTTAGTCAAAGTTAGCATCTAATGCAACGTTGTGTCCCTATTGTTAATGCGACTAACTTTCACAACTTAACTTGTGAATATCATTAAATGACATTTCTCTCTATTCTATATTCCTATTACTAAGACACGAGCACTGCTCGGTGTGAGACCCTACAGCCTGACCTTACTACAGGTTGGGGCTCGAAACCCCTAGACGACGGTCACTACGAGCAGTAGCTGTCGTCCCTGTTTCAGAGTCATCATAACGTGATCGACCCTTTGACAAAAGTGTCATAGGGTTTGCATTGGCTGTGTCAGTGATGAATTCCGTTAGCTAAAATCCCTTCGTCAAGACTGTGTTATTGTTGGCCTAGGGTATGGTTTACTGTCAACCCTATTAGACAACATTGGTCAGTATACGGCGGTCTTTATTGTATACACGTTGTACTACTTGCAACGTACCCCGGCCGAGGATTAACATAAAGACCGTACTGAGCCTATAACACTAACTTCCCTTTAATGGAAGTGACGTATCCCATCTTAGTCATTTACTCACCTTGAGAGCTTCAGGTGCAACCCAACCTAAGATCTTTCATCAGGACTGGTCCTCGAAGCTAGATCATGGGTCTAAGCTACATCGTCCGCTCACAGGTTGGTACAGATGACTTCAGGTCTTAAGGATCAACTAACCTATCATCACCCTAGAGTTATTAAAGACAGATCATTAAAGTTAACCATTTAATAACTCTAACTTGGTCGTTCAGTGAACTCATTCTCTAATGAGCACCTGTGTCTCGTCTCCGACTTCGCTAAGTCGAATGACTATGAGATCATCATTACCCGAAGGCAAGACGAAGACACAGTGATCTATCCGATGTGTCGATATCCAGTTCTCGACACATCTATGATCACGAACCGTTTAAGACTTACGTTTCTATTCGGTCACTTACTTACTCATAATCGAGATCTCATCTAGATATGTAAGGACCTAACTATAAGTCTATGGATATTATCTAAGTATATTAATACAAATCCTTTTATACCTAGAATAATACGTACCATATACGGTATGAACAAGACGTATGATCAAGATAAATTGCCTTATGGGCATATATCTTCCTACAGAGCTGACACGCCAGGACTCACCGTTTGGGCTTGTCGGGGATGCAGCCTTTCCAAGGTCCTCTGCCGGAGGTCGAGGGCGGGGAGGTACTGGCCGGCCAGTGCTGGGGGCTCTCGCCTGCCCAGTCGGCTTTGAACGGATGCCATTCTTTCTCCGACTCGTCCTCGTTTAGGGGACGGAGGTGTGAAAGGTGGATTTCGCTTGTGTAATCGGAATATCCAGTTGGCGATCCGTTTGTAAGTGGAATATCCTGTTGGCGTTGTTGGAGATGTAGGCACCGCCGCCCCGGGCGGCGGGGAACCATTGATGGCCGGTGACCTCTCTTTTGTTAGGGCGTTGTATCTCGGCCCGTTTCCGGGTGGGTGGGGGGATCAAGTGGCGGTTTCGCATGTCTGTCGGTTCTCCATACTTTCGGAGGGGGGAGTGGCGTCTTTATAGGGAGATCTCGCTGACGGTTTCTCCCCTATTTATTGCGCTGAGTTGGCATTATTAATGGGCTCCTCGAATTCGCGCCCGTGGGAAACCGCCTTTGCCAGGTGGCTCTTATGGGTCCTCTTTTGGAGCGCATTATTAATGGTGTCGTGTTTCTCGAGCGTCCTTTCGTTTCGTCGAGTCACATCGGGGCCGCCTACTCGGGAACTGACGCAGTTTCGTCCCGGTTTGTGTGCCCCTGTTTTCTTTTGATTTTTCGAGGGCCACGGGCCCGGGCCCCTCTCTGTTTTGGGTGGCTAGGGTTGGCCCTGCCCCGGAGGTCTGGAGGGGTGGAGCGGGCGCGTAGCCCGGCCCGTGCCCTTCTCTGGTTTGGGTGGCTAGGGTTGGCCCTGCCCCAGAGGTTTTGAGGGGGGGAGCGGGCGCGTAGCCTGGCCCGTGCCCTTCTCTGGTTTGGGTGGCTAGGGTTGGCCCTGCCCCATAGGTCTGGAGGGGGGAGCGGGCGCGTAGCCCGGCCCGTGCCCTTCTCTGGTTTGGGTGGCTAGGGTTGGCCCTGCCCCAGAGGTCTGGAGGGGGGGAGCGGGCGCGTAGCCCGGCCCGTGCCCTTCTCTGGTTTGGGTGGCTAGGGTTGGCCCTGCCCCAGAGGTCTGGAGGGGGGGAGCGGGCGCGTAGCCCGGCCCAGGGCCAACCCTAGCCACCCAAACCAGAGGTGGGCACGGGCCGGGCTACGCGCCCGCTCCCCCCCTCCAGACCTCTGGGGCAGGGCCAACCCTAGCCACCCAAACCATAGAGGGGCACGGGTCGGGCTACGCGCCCGCTCCCCCCCTCCAGACCTCTGGGGCAGGGCCAACCCTAGCCACCCAAACCAGAGAAGGGCACGGGCCGGGCTACGCGCCCGCTCCCCCCCTCCAGACCTCTGGGGCAGGGCCAACCCTAGCCACCCAAACCAGAGAAGGGCATGGGCCGGGCTACGCGCCCGCTCCCCCCCTCAAGCCCTCTGGGGTAGGGCCAACCCTAGCCACCCAAACCAGAGAAGGGCACGGGCCGGGGTACGCGCCCGCTCCCCCCCTCAAGACCTCTGGGGCAGGGCCAACCCTAGCCACCCAAACCAGAGAAGGGCACGGGCCGGGGTACGCGCCCGCTCCCCCCCTCAAGACCTCTGGGGCAGGGCCAACCCTAGCCACCCAAACCAGAGAAGGGCACGGGCACGGGCTACACGCCCGCTCCCCCCCTCAAGACCTCTGGGGCAGGGCCAACCCTAGCCACCCAAACCAGAGGTGGGCACGGGCCAGGCTACGCGCCCGCTCCCCCCCTCCAGACCTCTGGGGCAGGGCCAACCCTAGCCACCCAAACCAGAGGTGGGCACGGGCCGGGCTACGCGCCCGCTCCCCCCCCTCCAGACCTCTGGGGCAGGGCCAACCCTAGCCACCCAAACCAGAGAAGGGCACGGGCCGGGCTACGCGCCCGCTCCCCCCCTCCAGACCTCTGGGGCAGGGCCAACCCTAGCCACCCAAACCAGAGAAGGGCATGGGCCGGGCTACGCGCCCGCTCCCCCCCTCAAGACCTCTGGGGCAGGGCCAACCCTAGCCACACAAACCAGAGAAGGGCACGGGCCGGGCTACGCGCCCGCTCCCCCCCTCAAGACCTCTGGGGCAGGGCCAACCCTAGCCACCCAAACCAGAGGTGGGCACGGGCCGGGCTACGCGCCCGCTCCCCCCCTCCAGACCTCTGGGGCAGGGCCAACCCTAGCCACCCAAACCAGAGAAGGGCACGGGCCGGGCTACGCGCCCGCTCCCCCCCTCCAGACCTCTGGGGCAGGGCCAACCCTAGCCACCCAAACCAGAGAAGGGCACGGGCCGGGCTACGCGCCCGCTCCCCCCCTCCAGACCTCTGGGGCAGGGCCAACCCTAGCCACCCAAACCAGAGAAGGGCACGGGCCGGGCTACGCGCCCGCTCCCCCCCTCAAGACCTCTGGGGCAGGGCCAACCCTAGCCACCCAAACCAGAGAAGGGCACGGGCCGGGCTTCGCGCCCGCTCCCCCCTCCAGACCTCTGGGGCAGGGCCAACCATAGCCACCCAAACCAAAGAAGGGCTCTTGAGGGGGGGAGCGGGCGCGTAGCCTGGCCCGTGCCCTTCTCTGGTTTGGGTGGCTAGGGTTGGCCCTGCCCCAGAGGTCTTGAGGGGGGGAACGGGCGCGTAGCCCGGCCCGTGCCCTTCTCTGGTTTGGGTGGCTAGGGTTGGCCCTGCCCTAGAGGTCTTGAGGGGGGGAGAGGGCGCGTAGCCCGGCCCATGCCCTTCTCTGGTTTGGGTGGCTAGGGTTGGCCCTGCCCCAGAGGTCTGGAGGGGGGGGAGCGGGCGCGTAGACCGGCCCGTGCCCTTCTCTGGTTTGGGTGGCTAGGGTTGGCCCTGCCCCAGAGGTTTGGAGGGGGGAGCGGGCGCGTAGCCCGGCCCGTGCCCTTCTCTGGTTTGGGTGGCTAGGGTTGGCCCTGCCCCAGAGGTCTGGAGGGGGGGAGCGGGCGCGTAGCCCGGCCCGTGCCCACCTCTGGATTGGGTGGCTAGGGTTGGCCCTGCCCCAGAGGTCTTGAGGGGGGGAGCGGGCGCGTAGCCCGGCCCGTGCCCTTCTCTGGTTTGGGTGGCTAGGGTTGGCCCTGCCCCAGAGGTCTTGAGGGGGGGAGCGGGCGCGTAGCCCGGCCCGTGCCCTTCTCTGGTTTGGGTGGCTAGGGTTGGCCCTGCCCCAGAGGTCTTGAGGGGGGGAGCGGGCGCGTAGCCCGGCCCATGCCATTCTCTGGTTTGGGTGGCTAGGGTTGGCCCTGCCCCAGAGGTCTGGAGGGGGGGAGCGGGCGCGTAGCCCGGCCCGTGCCCTTCTCTGGTTTGGGTGGCTAGGGTTGGCCCTGCCCCAGAGGTCTGGAGGGGGGGAGCGGGCGCGTAGCCCGGCCCGTGCCCTTCTCTGGTTTGGGTGGCTAGGGTTGGCCCTGCCCCAGAGGTCTGGAGGGGGGAGCGGGCGCGTAGCCCGGCCCGTGCCCACCTCTGGTTTGGGTGGCTAGGGTTGGCCCTGCCCCAGAGGTCTGGAGGGGGGGAGCGGGCGCGTAGCCCGGCCCGTGCCCTTCTCTGGTTTGGGTGGCTAGGGTTGGCCCTGCCCCAGAGGTCTTGAGGGGGGGAGCGGGCGCGTAGCCCGGCCCATGCCCTTCTCTGGTTTGGGTGGCTAGGGTTGGCCCTGCCCCAGAGGTTCGGAGTTTTTAACGAACTGCAAAACTTGTGTAGGAACAAGAATGTTGCGTAAAATGAGTAGATGTGTATATTGCGAGTAAAAAAAAGGAAAACTCACAACTATTGGTAGAATTTTAGCAGATGTTTTGCGTTCCAGGGGTGGGCCAGCTCGCTCCCTTCTGGGGTAGCCAGGATGTACGTGGCCGGTCCGACTATATCGACGACCGTGTAGGGCCCTTCCCATTTGGCGGCCAGCTTTCCCCGCTGTGCAGTCTCGGGCCGGAAGGTGGCATCTCGGAGGACCAAATCGCCGATCCTGAAAGTCTGCGGTTTCACCTGGGAGTCGTAGTATCGGGCCATCCTCTGGCTGTGTTTGACGAGGCTGGTCATGGCCCGGTCCCGTACCTCGTCTATCAACTCAAGACTGAGGCCGAGTCCTTCTCCGTTGATTTCTTCGTCGAAGAGCTTTAGCCGGAGTGTCTCCTCGCCGATTTCCACAGGAACGACCGCCTCCGATCCGTATGCTAGCACGAAGGGGCTTTCTCCGGTCGAGGCCTTGTGGGTGGTACGATAAGACCATAGGATTCCCGGCAGTTCGTCGACCCAAGCCCCCAGAGCAGCGTCCACCTTCTTCTTCATTGGGTTCAAGATACATTTATTCGCGGCCTCCGCCATTCCGTTGCTCTGTGGGTGGGCCACTGATGCGAACTGGAGTTTGATCCCCCAGCCCGAGCAGAAGTCACGGAAGCCTTCGCAATCGAACTGCTTTCCATTATCCGTGACAATGGAGCGGGGAATCCCGAAGCGGCATATGATGGATTGCCAGATGAAACCCTTCATGTCCGTCCACGTGATCCGCGCCAACGGCTCTGCTTTGACCCATTTTGTGAAATAGTCCACGGCGACGACCAGATATTTCCTTCCCCCCGAGGCCTTTGGGAACGGCCCCAGGATGTCGAGCCCCCACTTGGCGAAGGGGATCGGGCTCAAGATGGGCATCAGGTTGGCCGGGGGTGCAGTCGTCCGCCGGCAGAACTTCTGACATGCCTCGCACTTCTTGACGTACTGTACCGCATCCCGGATCATCGTCGGCCTGTAGTATCCTTGGCGCATCACTTTGTGGGCGATGGTGCACCCGCCATGGTGGTTTCCGCAGAAGCCTTCGTGTACCTCGCGGATGACTTGCTCAGCCTGCTCCGGGCCCAAGCATTTCAGGTAGGGCAGGACGTCAAAATTGGCGCGGCGGCGGCGGTACAACACTCCGTCGAGAAGCACGAAGGATAAGGCCCGCCTTTCCACCTGTTTTGCCAGCATCCGCTCCTCGGGGAGCTCACCCGTCTCTAAGTACTTCATAATGGGGGTCATCCATGTCGTCCTCACGTCCGTGCATATCAGTTCTTCTTCGTCAATGGTCGGCGTCAACAGGCTTTCCACGTAGATAGCCTTCCTGATCTCTGCCGCCGAAGAGGAAGCCAGTTTAGACAGGGCATCCGCCCGGAGGTTGCTGGAGCGGGGTAGGTGTTGGACGTCCGCTTTCTTGAACTTACGGAGTTCGATCTGGATGCGACTCAGGTATCGCTTCATCGTTTCCTCTCGGGCCTCGAAGCCCCCCAGGATCTGTTGGATGACGAGACGAGAGTCACTCAGGAGCAACACGTTCGTCGCCCCCACCGCCCTAGCGAGCTTCAACCCGTTAACCGCGGCTTCATATTCCGCGACATTGTTGGTGGCCGGGAAGCTGAAGCGCAGGGCGTACTCCAACGAACATCCATCAGGGGTCTGAATGACTATACCTGCTCCTGTCCCGGAGCCTGTTGCGGAGCCGTCGACGTGGATGGTCCATAATTCGCCCGCTGTCGTCGGGGAGGGTGCTGAGGGTTCACCCACCTCGATCCTCCGCGGGGACGTGGTCGCCGATGGGAGCTCCGTCCGGTCCCCCGGCGGGACTCCCGTGGTGCATTCCACTACGAAGTCGACCATCGCTTGGCCCTTGATTGCCGTCCGGGCTTTGTACGTTATGTCGAACTCGCTGAGCTCGACGCTCCAGTTGAGCATCCTCCCCGACCGCTCCAGCCTTTTCAGGTTCTTTTCGAGGGGCATGTCGGTGTGGACGATTATGGGGTGGGCCTGGAAGTAGGGTCGGAGCTTCCGGGTCGTGGTGATTAGGCAGTAGTCGGCTTTCTCGATAGGGCTGTAACGAGTCTCCGCCTCCCGGAGGATCCGGCTGGCATAGTAAACGGGGCGTTGCACCCCTCCTTCCTCCTTGATCAGGACGGAGCTAATGGCCTCCTCGTTGGTCGCCAGGTACAACCCCAGGGGTTCGCCCTCCTCCGGCCGTGCGAGGAGCGGTGGGCTCTGTAGGTATGCTCTCAGCTCCGCGAACGCCCGCGCGCAGTCGTCATCCCACGGGATCACCTTCCTTTGGTCTTTAGCTTCGCCCAAGGCTGTGCGCAAGACCCTGAAGAAAGGGAGCGATTTCTCCGCCTATTTCGACAGGAATCGCCCTAAAGCAGCGATCCGGCCGTTCAGTCGCTGCAAGTCCCGGATCGTCCGGGGCTCCGTCATACCGATGAGGGCCGTCACCTTGTCGGGGTTCACCTCGATTCCCCGCTTCGTTATCATGAAGCCCAGGAATTTTCCCGATTGCACGCCAAAGATACACTTCGCGGGGTTTAGCCTCAGGTTGTACCGGCGGACCCTCTGGAAGGTTTCCTGCAGGTCGGCGAGGTGGTCGGGGGCCCTTCCGCTCTTTACCAGCATGTCGTCGATGTAGACCTCCAAGTTTCGTCCCACCTGAGGGCCGAATATTCGGTCCACCATTCGTTGATAGGTCGCCCCGGCGTTCTTCAGTCCGAAGGGCATCTTGGTATAACAGAAGGTGCCTTTATCGGTGACAAAAGATGTCTTCTCCTCATCTTCCTCCGCCATCGGTATCTGGTTGTACCCCGAGAAGGCGTCCATGAAGCTCAACAACTCATAGCCAGACGCCTGGTCCACCAAGTGGTCGATTCTGGGCAGAGGGAAGCTGTCCTTCGGGCATACCTTGTTGAGGTCGGTGAAGTCGACGCACATGCGCCACTTCCCACTGGGCTTCTTCACCAGAACGACATTGGCGAGCCAGTCGGGGTAGTCCACCGGCCGAACAAATTTGGCTTCGAGGAGTCGCTCTACTTCTTCCTCGGCCGCCCTCTTCTTTTCGCCCCCCGCACTTCTCTTCTTCTGTCGAACAGGTCGGGCTTCCGGGTCTGCATTCAACCTGTGGGAGATTACTCCCGGGTCCACCCCGGGCATGTCGGCGGGTGACCACGCGAATATGTCCGCGTTTTCTCGGAGCAAGGTGACGAGGGCCGTCCTTAACGCGGACGGGAGTTTTGTCCCGATGGAGACGGTTCTTCCCTCGTCTGAGGCCACTGGGACCTCCTCCACTTCCTTTGCCGGGGTCGGCCGTTGGTCGCAGAAGTCCTCCCTCTCGTCAGGGATGAGAGCAGTCAGGGACCGCCTCGGGCTCCTAGGCAGGGACGGCGCCTGGTTGTGGTCTCCGGGCACCTCCCGTCCTCCCCGCACCTGTCCCACCCCCCGCGGGGTCCGGAACTTCATCGTCTGATGCTGCAGGCTGGGGAGCGCCTCGATGGCCGTCATATATGGACGCCCTATGATTCCGTTATACGCCGACGCGACGTCGACGATGACAAAAAGTGCTTCCCTGGTCACGACCCTCGGTTCTTCCCCCAGGGTCATGGGCAGGGTGATCGTTCCCTCAGTGGGGATCGCATGACCGGTGAAGCCAGCAACAGGGCCCACACAGGGCTCTAGGTCTGCATGCCCCCACCCCATCCTCTCGACCGTTGACAGGAACAAGATGCCGCAGGAGCTACCAGTGTCAATCAGGAGCCGGTCGATGTCCATCGCCCCGATCCGAGCCTTGATGACGAGAGCGTCATTGTCCTGGCTCCGTGTCCCCAGCCAGTCCTCCTCGGTAAAGGTGATGGGGGGTCGGTGTGTCCTCCTTCGCTTCGGTCGGCGGCCAGCGGCCGCCACCATCACCTGTCGGGCTCCGGCCCCCGGGATTGCGGGCGCTCGTCCCGCCGAGGAAGACCCTCCAGTTATCATCTCAATTTGCATGACCACCCTTGGGGGGCGTGGCTCCTCCTTATCGCGGTCCGCCGGCGGTTCCCGTCCCCCCTCCTCCGGGGGGCTCTCTCTCCTGCTGCCGCCCGCCTTCCCGCGACGAAGTTCCCCAGGTGACCCGCCTGGATCAGTCGCTCGATCTCTCTTTTGAGGGAGTAACAACGGTCGGTGTCGTGACCGTGGTCTCGATGATAACGGCAGTATCTCCGGGGGTCCCGCCTCGCCGGGTCCGTCCTCATCTCCCGGGGAGGCTCCAGCAATAACCCGGCCCTTGTCGCCGCGGCCAGCACCTCCATCATGGGGGCGTTGAGTCGCGTGTAAGGCGCCTGTAGGGGGCCTTCTTGTCTTGGGATGACTCCGGGGGGCCCCCGCGCCGGGGCGAGCTCGTGCACCGGGCCGAGACGATCTTGTGGGCGAGGCTCGGGCGGCTCCCGCCGCGGTCGGGCTATCTGATCACGGTCTCGGCCCCTCTCTTCCTGCCTCGGCCGAGGGTGTGGCCGGGGTCCGCCTTGGGACGGTTTCGCCGGGAGGAATACGGCCTTTGCACCTATAGTCTCTTCGGCCAACGCGTGTCTTTCCGTCATTGCAACCAACGCTTCATAGTCGGTCGGCGGATCCCGGAGCAGGGATTTGTGGAGGCTCCGAGTTCGCAACCCCGTCTTGAAGGCCAGCATAAGCACCTCATCGCCACATGTCACCACCGCCCGTCTTTCCTCCTGAAAGCGGCGGAGGTATCTACCCGTCGTCTCTCCTTCCCTTTGGACTATTGTGCTGAGATAGTCCAAGGGCTTCTTCTTCGTCCGCCCGGCTCGGAACTCTTGGCAAAACTTGTGGGACAGCTCGCCAAAGCTCCCAACGGATCTCGCGGGCAGGCCAAAATACCAATCCAGCGCGGCGTCCCTCAGGCTTTGGGAGAAATGTCGGCATAGGAACGCCTCGTCCACATCCTGCGCCTCCATCACCCCCCGGTATTGTTGCACGTGCGTGAGAGGGTCGCCCCTCCCATTGTACGTGGCCAAGTGAGGGGGCTTGAACCTTACGGGCCTTGAGGCGGACGTGATCCATCGTGCAAGCGGCGTGGCCTCCTCCGGATAGGTAGGGTGGTCCGGCACATCCCCTCTCCGCCATTCGGGGGTCTGACTTCGGTCGCGCCTCGGCCGCCGACGGTCCTCCGTCCCCGGGGAGTAGCTCCTTCCCCGGGCCGAGGATTCGACGGGTTGTGGGCTACGGCTCTCCAAGCGCCAGCGCCTCCCGGCCAGCTCTCCTCGGGCCTCCATCCGTTCCTGATTCTCTCGGAGGAGCCTCTCGCGCTCGGCGGCGAGGAAGCGTAGTTGTCGACAAACGGCTTCCTCGTGCAGGGTATCGGAGGGGTGGCGCTGGTGATGCGGGCCGCCTCCTCCGGGCAGGGACCTGTTCAGCAACGGGTCCCGCCCGTTCCCAGGCCGCCGGCCCATCGCCGTCTCTTCAAGGACTTCTTGGTTGCTCCTGTTTTCTCTCCTTAGCCTCTCGCGCTCCGCGACGATGAAGCGGAGTTGGCGGCGGGCGGCCTCTTCTTCCTGGTAGGCCCTCCGGGCGGTCTCGTCCGCCTCGTCCAAACGCCTTTGCGCGGCGGCCGCCTCCCCCAGGCGCCTCCACCGCTGCGCAACTTCCATCTCCTCTTCCAGGAGCCTTTGTTGGGCCGCAATCTCCTCAGCGAGCCCCCTGTTTTCTCCCTCCTCCTCGAACTGAAGGCGGAGGTTCCGCCTCACGTTCTGGGGCTCTGAGGGGCCGGGCAGAGGCTCCGTTCCAGTCGCCTGATAGCCTCCCCTGACCTGAGTGACGGCCTCGAAGCTCTTCAGGACGACGTGGGATGCAGTAGGTTCAGTTTCGGTGCCCACGCCCGTAAGGGCGTCGGACGCCGGGGTGATTTGTAGAGAGAGCGGTTCCTGACCCACGGGATCTTTGCCGTGGTCAGGGTTCCGCGAGATTGGCATGGAGTCTAACATGGGTGTGACCCTTCGTTCCCACAGACGGCGCCAATTGTTACGAGGTGGAACTCGCGTACAATGAATTTGTATTACGGGGAACCAAGGGCACGGTGGTTATAGGGAAATGGGAGTTAGGGTAGGCAGTTTTACAAGTGATTAGTGGGGTGAAGAAGTCGGATCTGCCGCCGGTGATGCTCACGGGGTCGAATCTCGCCGGACGCGGCTGAAGAAGGTTGGACGGCAGGGGGCTGAAGCTGACTCCGGTCAAGGGGCGAGCTCTCCAGCAGCACGAACAACTCGTCAGAAGGGCGGGGTTGGGGTTCAACCCTTAGCCCCTCCGATGCCTAAGTCAGTAATAGGGCTTAAAAGGGGGGCTAGGCACGCCGGTCGGTCCAACGGTGTGTCCGCCGCGCGTGACGAGCTATAGGTGGGAGAACAAAGATATGGAAGACCTTTGCTCTCGTGTGTGAATAATAGAATCAGAGAGAATTCTTCAACCCCCTCTCCGTAAGAGGAGAGGGGGTATTTATACCTGACGGGTGATGACTAGGCGTGCTGAGCTGGCTCGGGTGCCAGCGGAAGCTTCGGACAAGTACATCGGGAACAGGAGTTTATGACCTGCTTCTGTCAGGCGGCGCAACGGCCAAGGGGTGCTTTTGTCGGGATGTCAGGGCCGAAAGCACTAACCGTCGGACGGGTCAGCCGCCTGGGGGTGCTTTGTCAGGCGGTCGGGTGACGTATGTGTCAGTCGTGTCCTTATCCTAGGCGGTTTGTCGTTAGCGACGAACTAAAGGTCCGGCTGTCACTCTAGGCGCCGCGGTTCGCGGGAATCGGGCGGGCCGTTCCGATCGGGGGTTGTCCGGCCCGGCCGCGCCCCCCGATCGATCAGGGGGCATGGCCCACCGATACGGAAGGATACGTCCGCGCCCGTCAATAGGCCTGGCCTAGCTACCCAAGCGTCCCCAAGCGCGCTACCCCCAGCGGGTCGGGCGGCGGCGGTTGTTCGCCTCGGCCGGTTGCGATTGTTCGCCTCGGCCGGTTCGGGGAACGCTGCAAGGCGCGCCTGTCTCCATGATGCCTCGGATTTTCGGGGCGGCGGCCCTTTTGTGAAATGGTGAGTTAATGTGGTATGTTAGCGGATCCGGGCGGGAGTCGGGCTCCTACGATCTTTAGGTCGTAACAGTAATAGTGTTAAATGACTCCCCACCTCTGATGTCGGATCTGAGCTACCAAAAGGGGGTGGGTTAATGGGGTAGGTTAGGGAAATGATTAGGGGTAAAGGTAATTAGTTAAATGGTGAATGGTAAGAGTAAAAATCATTAGTGATTGTAATTAGCAAAACCGGGAGAAATACAAACCCGTTT
>CM061131.1:44918445-45073160 GCA_030789695.1 Scilla litardierei
CCTTTGATGATTCGAGTGAGGACACTTCGAGTAACGAAGAAGAGGATACAAAGGAGGATGCTCACGCATGCTTTGTAGCCATTGATGGTCCTACACCAATCCCCTCCGGATTAAATGAAGAAGAGTTGGATGCTTGGCTTGACACATACAATTCCTATGAGGATTCGTGCATCATGGCTACGGAGGAGAAGTCGTCATCAAGCTCTTGCAAGAATGATGATGATGATGTTGAGATCGAGGAAGAAAAGATCTCATATGAGGAGCTCAAGATCAATTTTGACTTGGTCTCCGAAAAGGCTAGTAAATGCATCAACTCTTACAATAGATTAAAAGCAAAATATAATATTGCTAAGAGTAGATTGCATGAGCTAGATATTACAAGTGTAATTCATGATGAAAGGCATGTGTATGACACTTGTGAGAGAGACACACTTCAATATCAAATTAAGGAATTGAGCCTTTCTAATGAAAAACTCATTGCTCAAAACCTTAGCTTTGATGCTCACATTCAACAACTTACGTTGAAATGTGAAGAGGAATCCGGAAGCTCATAAGCTTTGTGTATTCTAGGGATTCATTCCATGATTTGTTGGAAAAAAAACATCCAGCAAATCATAGAGGAGGTTTGGGTTATATTCAAAATGTGGTTCCCAAACCCATCTCTAATTCCTCCTTTGGTGCAAATACAAGAAATATTGCTAAAGCACCTAAGAAGAATCACCATACTTTCTTGTACAACAAGAATATCAACAAGAAGCTTGTAGATCACGAGGTAATGAGAAAGAATGAAAAATCTTCATTTTTTGCTAAGAAGCAAAATCCTCATTCTTTGCATGCTAAGAAATTTGTTTCTACACCTAAGCATGCCACATCCTTTCCTCTTGCAAAGGCAAAATCCTTGCCTAGGAAATCCTTGAGATTATTGATTCCCACTAAAGTTAGTGTGCAAGAGAGAGATAGTTATATCAACTCTCTAGTTAGGGATGTGATCACCTCGTATGATTACGTTAGGAAATCAAACTCCTCTTGGGTTTGGTTACCTAATGTTTAGGTTTCCCACACACATATGCATATTGCATGAGTATTGTGCTTAAATGTTTTTTTTGCATACCCATTGTTTGTGTGTGTCTCATGATTTTGAAAATAATTTCAAACTTATTTTTCATGAAAATGGGAACCTTGGGGTTTATTGACATACATGCAATTTTGATCCATGTGTATGTCGATGGGGGAGTTAATATATATTATGTTTAAATTATTTTAAGACATATTTTAACTCTCATTTCGGAGGTTATTTGAGATCTTTATTCACATTTGGTTATTTTGGGTCTCAAACCAAACCTCTTGTTTATTGCCAACATGTTTCATCATATATTTGTTTTTGGCAATATCTTTGTGTATCTTTGATGCTTGATTTTTCCATATCTATTGCTTTGATACACTTTAGGCCCATGGCTCCATTAATTATGGTATTAGATCTTAGAAGTCAAAAGTTGACCATTTCTATGATCTAGGGGGAACATGGGATAGTGAATTGATACCCACTAAATTTTTTAAATTTGGTATCATACATAACTTCCTTTTCTTGCATATTGTCACATCTTGGTTAAGATGACAAAGGGGGATATTTTTGATGTCCACCTTTTTGATGATGTCAAGGGGGAGAGATATATGCATTATGTGATCATATCTATAGGGGGAGAGATATATACATATGCATATGGGGAGAGATATCTCTACAGGGAGAGATATATGGGATTAGATAAACCATTCATGTTTGCATGCTTTTATTCTTTGCAATTGGTTTATGTAATCCATGCCTATTATATGTCACCATGTTTTCTATTGGTATTATGAGTATTTACCTTTTGTGTAGCTCATTATGTAATTGGTACATATAAGTAGGGGGAGATCATTAGCATTGTGATTTAATTCTTTATGATTTACATAATGTGTGTCATCATCAAAAATGGGGAGATTGTTGAGTATTGGTGTTTAATACCAATCTTATTTTGATGATGATCACAACATTATGTTGTTGCTAATGAATCTCATGTTTTAGTCTCTCAGTTTATTTTAAGGATATCTTTCTTGGAGACTAATCACTTGGTGTAAGAATGGACATCATATGATGAAGGGCCAAAGTTTGGACCCAAGGAGTGCCAAAGCTTAGAGATGGTAGAGAGCAATCAAGGCATCAAGATTGAAGACTTAGACTCTTTGAGAAGCATTGTAATGACTTAGACTCTTTAAGAAGCATTGTAATCCATGTAATTTACTTTATTGTTTTCTCTCTCTTTTGAGTCTAGGGTTAATGTAATGCCTTGTTAGATGGTTTACTCATTCATGCATATGCATTTAACCATCTTAGTGAACCTTAGGATTATCATAGAATCCAACCCAATAGATTCACTCTGTCCAAAGACTCATATGGAGTCTCTGGCTTTCCGTCAGTCGCCTGCTTAAGGAAACACAGTCGACTGGGTGATTTCCAGTCGCCTGTAGATCCTTCTACATTTACCTGACATGCACAGATCAACTCAAAATTTCAATTGACTCAAACTTGAGCTTTACGCACAGTCGTCTGTCAATCAGTTTACAATCGACTGTATTTTCACAGTCGCCTGGAGATTGGTCATCAGTCGCCTGTATAGCGTAAGTGCAATCACTGCACATCTTTGTATTCTCTCCATATTTTACAGTAGTCGACTGATGTACAATGTACCATCGCCTGACTATTTGACAGACGACTGTAGTATTAACATCAGTCGCCTGTGCGAAGAATTGGAGAAAGAGTGCAGCTCTCTGTTTCGATCCATCCCCTGCAGCAGTCGTCTGCTGAAGGTTTTACAGGCACCTGTCCTGTTTGTCAGTTGACTGTTTTTTATTCGTCAGTCGACTGTCCTGGCTCAGATTATAGCCGTTGGATATTTCCTAGCCGTTGATCAGTCGGCTGTCTTATGATCATCAGTCGGCTGTTCCTGTCGTTTTCACCCAGTTTCTAGCCGTTGCAGATTTGTTCATTTGGCTGTTTCTTTGGAGTTTTGGGCTTGATATAGGGTTCCTATATATATGAGTGTGCTGCCATCACTTGAGAACTCTTGACAACACTTGTTAACTCTTGACTCTATAGAAAATCTCAAGAGATCAATAAGCAACTCCCAAGCTCCCTCATTTCCCTTTATTGAGCACTCATCTTTCTTCATGCATTGAAGTTCAGCTCAAGGGAACTCATCCAAGTGCTCTCAAGCATATTCCAACACTTGGAGACCTCCTTCCATGCCTTGCATTCATTCATGAGTAAGCATCTCAAGGCATAGGTAAGAGTATTTACTTTACTTAGTGTAATTTGTCATCCTATTTCTCTTTGTGGGATTAGGATACTCTCTTTGTGGGAGTTTCTCTCTTTGTGGGAAGTTGTCTCTTTGTGGGACTAGGGAATTCTCTTTGTGGGAATTAACTCTCTTTATGGGAATTCTTGTGTCCTAGTGTAGGGCTAACCCTAATTCTCTTAGTGGGAGTTAGTGATTCTCTGTGTGGGAGTCTTGATCCTCGTGTAGGATTGGTTGGGTCCTTGTGTAGGGCATAAATCCTCTTTATGGGGTATCTCCTTGTGAGATTTGTATTCGATTCTCTGTGTGGGAATATAGTGAATATTGGTGTGGCTGGATGTACCCAAGTTTGGAGAATCAGGGTAAAACTTTGTGTTTGCGTTTGGATTGATTGTGCCTTTTAATTCCTCTTGCATTTATAATTCCTCATTTGCAAGTTAAATTTTAATTGGTCAATTTTATTGCCATTACACTATTCACCCCCCATCTAGTGTATGTTGTTAGTATTGTAAGGGTTAGACGATCCCTACACTAGTCATCCTCACTATTGTAGGTTATATGTCGAATGGATCTTGCTTCTCGATCCAATGTGTTGTAGTTGAAGATGAGGGATGAACCTCAATTCTAATCCTATCGACAACTAACCGTGAGAGAGGACTCGGAGAATGGGGGTGGATCCCTATTGGAGCTCCGATGGTTCGTCAGTAGCTACTATATAGGTAGTTCTAATGAGTGTGCCCGATGGTTCGTCGACACCTAGCATTAGGTAGTCAACCCACCAATGGGATGAGTTGATATGAAATCACATCAAAAACCCAAATCTTAACTATAAACCAATTAAATCAATTTTTGGGGCAATCCATCAAGCATAGATCCTACAATAGAGTTCAGATTAGCCATAGCAGGAAAGTATACTCACTAATCATGAAGAGAAAAGATTGACACGAGGATATGCACCCCCAAAAAGGTATGCACACCCTCACCCCAAGTGCAAGGGTGTCAATGCAGAATAATCCCAGTGAGTATGGGGTCGAATCCACATGTAGGTGATTTCTTAATATCAGTCGATTGCTACGTCAGTTTGACTTGCTGGTTTTATTGGGTGGAGGTGGATTACGGATGGTCATAATGATTGTTGATACGAATGTCGTGTCACTCGATGTCGCAAAAAATAACTCCATAAAGAAAGAAAGAAATAACTAAAACAAAGGAAAAACAAATGAGAGAAATATTAATAGGGTGTCGGTATCCTCATTACTGCTTCGGACACGGAATGAAGCTCATACGTGTCTAGGGATCGAATTGTCCCGACGAGTCGATAATATGTTGTGCTGGCTCTTTACTTCGGTGCCACCATCATGGATCACCTAGTAAGCAATATATGGGTGTAATGAATGACTAAGGTTGGTGCCACTATCGTGGATCACTGCACCTAGATTAACGACTTTACAACCCTATTCGGAATTGAGGGGACTTCTTAGGACGAGTGCCACTATCATGGATCACCACGTCTATTGAATTCCCATCACCGCCGATGATAGCAAACCATAATATAACTCTACGGCTCCCTCGATTCCTAGCTACGTTGTTGCGGGTCAAAATCTTGGATCGCTATCGATGCCAGCATCGTGGATCATCTCGCTACAGAATACCCTTGATTATTGGGGTTTCCTAGGGTGAGTTCATAAACCACCAAGAGTTGTCAATTCAAGGGTTCTAGGGTTGTCGATTCCTAGAACCGATTGTGGTCAAATCCCTTCCATAGGCTAAGTTCCCAACATTCAAAGAACCCCTAAAAATCGAGATGGGTTTGGTGCCAATATTTTGGAACACCATCCCCATCAAATATGATACCCTAGTAATAGGATTCAACCTAACCCTAGTAATAGAACTACTCTAGCATAGCAAACATCATGAAATCATTAGAGAACATCGCTAGCATAATATAAAACACAAAGAATTGAAATAGAATTAAAGAGAACAAGAGTACTTAGCTGATTACAACGAAGGAGCGGCCTAGGGCATGGCCTAACTCCAAAGAAAATCTCTAAGAACCCCAACCCTAAAACTAATTAAGAACAAGAAGAACTAAAGAGGGCTCTCCCCAAATGATAGTTGCCACTTCCCTTAAATATTCCCCCCCTCAAAACCATATAAAACCTAAGAGAAACCCCAAAAAATTCACAGCAAATTGGGTAAAACCCGTTAGCAAATCTATAACTTAATTTGTGGGGCCAGACAACTCGGATCGAGTAGTCTGGCACTCGGTACGTGTGGCAGAATTCAGCACAGAACTATTGTCTTGTAAAAATTTCACAGATTTCATCCGACCTCTGTTTTGTATGTTCTTGGTGGCGTTGGAACTGTCATAAAGTCTAATATCCATGAAAAATATCAAAAAAAAATACTTTGCTCAATTACATGATAGCAGATCTGAAAAGAGTGAGAGGCTATCTTGAAATCTGACGCATTACCTCACTCGACAGAGTGTGGTTGAACTCGGTCCAAGTACAAAGGCTTGAAAACTGGCTCGAAAATGGTGTTCGTCTTCATTTTTGCTCAACCGAGTAGCAAAGATACTCGGTTCGAGTTCCCTTTTGTTGCTTATAAGATGCTGAGTCTTCAGTTTCATATTTCTTCGGTTACACCTACTCGGACCGAGTAGGCAAGCCCACTCGGACCGAGTGGACTGGCTGGCACTGGTAGAAGCTGCATCTAGCTTCTTTTTCTCGTCTTCTTCTTTCCTCTCAAATCTCCTTCTTTCGCCTTCTTCTTTAGAACCTCAAACTTGTCTTCATGAGTCTTCTTGGTGCTCCCGCATCGCAAGCATCCCCCTGATTCCAAATTTCTCCAATATCGCTCCAAATCCCTGAAATACAACAAAACACTCTCAAAGCAAAATAGTCCCAAATGGTTGTATAAAAGCGCATAAAATGAGAAATTGTAGGGTGAAATGTGTCATGGAAATATGTGACTAATCATGCAAAATAGGAGCATATCAAAATCCCACAAGCTTACCTCTTACTCTTTCTCGAGGAAGACAAATAAGAAGTTCACCGGGAGACAAAAATAATAAAATAAAAGAAACCAAAGAAGAGAATTGGCAAGATCAGTTCCTCATCTCATGTAGCATACACAACATCAATTAAGAAATAAATAAGCATGCACATCCACACATAGAATTCTAGTCTAACATCATGCATATATCATGGATTTTCAATGAAGTGTAGAGAACTCAACAACAACATGAAATTAGAGAAGAAAGCCTGTCATAGCCTACAATACAATATACACAATCCATAGAATTTAAGTTCAAACTCCACAACGGATTCTCTATCCAGCATAAATGTATCATGATCAAATACCAAGCATGCAAGATATAAATTTGTTGGTCATGATATGAAATAATGAGTTTAATTGAAGTTAGGAGTGTTGGCTCTGGATCTAAGCCTAGAGGGGGGGGGGGTGTGAATAGTCTTATAAAAAATTCTCGAGCAACCCACGAGAAATCACACGCAGTTAATAATCACAAGTAGGGTAAATATAAAGCAATCACAGAATACGCGCAGATATACCCTGGTACGGTCGTCCCACGACCTACTCCAGCCCCCAAGCAAATACTAACATTAATATGGTCCTTTTGTATAACTACAATGGGTCCTGAGCTCCCTACCCTGTACCTAGAACGTACCACACTCCCCGAGTGCAAAACACTATCTACATAGTAAATTCTCTATCCTGACAAGTCCCACTTGTCAAGACCCTCTTGTCCAGTTCCAAACTAAACAAGTCCCAAAATAACACAAAAGTGGTAAAGTTTCCCCTACAGAGATCGTTACTACTACACACAAATAATAGTAAAAGAGTTTAGAAAAGTCTCAGTGTGTAGGCGTTGTCGTCTCTGTCAATCGGTACGGGTTAGATCGTGTATGATGTTGCTGTAGATGTCTCCTCTCTATCATGCAGCTCAAGTTGCGTCAACTTGCACCATCCTAGAATGTTACGGCACTTGGTACACCTTTTGACAAAGTCACGGCCTTGATGGTCTTTTCTTTGCTAGTTACGGCCTTGGGAATTTGGTTTGACAGCACTATGTAACTCACGGCCTTGGCATTCTTGACTTGATGGATCAATGTAGCTACGGTCAGCAAGTGCTAGGAGTATGTGACTGAACTTGATTACATTGGTTGCCTTGGTTGGCAATGGAAGAAGATGGCACTACTGCTTAATGGTCGGCTGCTTGGTTGACACTAGGAAGTGTGAGTCGGCAGCCTAGTTGCTTAAGGAGATAGTCGGTCAGCAACCAATGTTCAACAGTCGATAGGCAGTGCCTTGTTTGCTTGTTGGCACATTGATCATTGCGGTAATGTCATGGAGTGAGAGCTAGCAACAAACACAAATTTCGGCAGCCTTGATTATTCCACATGGGCTTGTCTATACTTTGGTACCTGCAACAAACAAATAAACAAGTTAGTAATTTAATTTGATATAAAAACAAGACTTAACTTTGGTCAACAAAATTCGGCCACCTTGTACTCTTGTTTACCAAAACAAAACATCAACCAAATGCTCCGTGCGTCCCTTTGCTGCTAATGTACCATATGGCCTCCTAGGCTTGTAGACCTGTCCCCTAAAGAGTTTTGATAGCTTGGATAGAATTGCTAGGTGATGAGGTGTAGAGGGTTAGCACATGGGGCTTCACAGATTTCGGCGCTTGGAACTTGGTTGTAGGCTTGCAGCGTGGGAGAAATATTTGGCCTTTAGAGAATCATTAATTGCGGCTTGATGTAATCTTTGTCCTGCTGCAACAAATTGTTTTGGAGATGAGGCCTTTAGCTTATAGATTGAAAAACTTTTGGCTCTGGTGATTGGCAGGTTGAAGCTTTTGAGTTGCTTGCGGCAAGGTTGATGATGGGATGTACAAATAGCTTGCGGCTTTTAGATGTGATTTAGGGTTTTTTTTCTTTGGCCTTGGTTATTACGGTAAATGTTTTTCTTTGAGAGGTTGGCCGAATTGTTCTTTTTTTTGGTGTATGCCGTATGCATCTCTCTCTCTCTTAAGTAGGGTTTATATAGGAGGATGTGGGGAGAGAGAGAATCAAAACAATGTTGGAATTTCATAATTCCATATTTCTATTCCCATATGATTTTGATGTGACAAACACATTCCGTGCTACTAACTCTATGTATGCAGATACATATCAATGCTAAGTTCCACACAAATGAGATATCTTCATGCATACTCAATCAGATATATCAATCATGAAGCTGGAAATACAAAGGCACCTAATCCACGACTTGGATATATAATCACTTGATAAGGATCTCCTGCAAAGAAGCTTCTCAGATTCAGTTGCAGATGCAGTCCTATCTACGGCTTTATGTAATCAATGTAAAATTTACTTTATTAGAGTCACAAAGCCTTGTGATAATATATCTTAGTCATCTAGGTTCCATTCCTCAGAGATCTACACTTCCCAATTTCGAAAATTCGCAACTTTGAAAATTGGCAGCCAATAACCCCATTTTGGTCGAACAATTTTGAACCTTCGAATTTGGTTATGGGATTGCATATGCAAACTCCCCTAACCGTGTAGATTCTAGAAATGTCTTCCAACGGTCGAAATTCCCTCTCTAAATTTTGGTCGACCAATGTGTCCTTTTGGTCGACCAATTTCAAAACTAGCCGTTTTGATCCCAAATTTTCAGGGACGGTTCCTGCCCGTTTTCCAACGTTAACTACAGTCCCCAACCGTCCCTAAACACTATAAATAAAGGGGTAGACTCTCTCTTTTCTTTCACACACTTTCCTCTTCTTTACTCTCTTATTTGTTGGAATCAAGTCTTCTCTTTTCTAAAGCGTTAGGCCATTAGTTGTTCTTTTCTTATTTGTAAGAAGAAATCATTAGATTTCCTTCTTCGTTTAAGAACGGAAGAACTTGGTTTTTCAACATCATTTTGGAAAGTTGTTTGTGTTCATAATTGAAGAAGAAATCGATTGATCTCTCTCTCTTCTTTTATGAACCAGAGAACTTCAAGTGTTGCGCTTCATTACATATCTTTTACATCTTGAAGTTCTTCTTCTAAAACACCATCCTTGAATTCATTCTCTGAAATTTATAACAAGGCTATAGGTGTTTTTCTATTTCATTATTTTACAAGTTTGAATCTCTGTTAGAGATTGTACAAAGTTTGGGACACGGGGAGTGTCGCCATTTTTGTAAGTTGGTGCTTGCGGGGCAAGTGATTATAGTGGATTGAAAATCTCTACGGGGTAGAGGACTGGAGTTGGATCACAAGGATCCGAACCAGGATAAATCTCTGTGTTTGCGATTGATTTAATTTCAGTACTTATCTTTTTATTTTCTGTGCCATCTTTGCAAATATTACTAACATTTTATTTGCGACATTTTTTTAATATACATTATTCACCCCCCCTCTAGTGTATTGATCCCTACAGGCTAAAATTACATTTGGTATCAGAGCAAGGTTAAGATGGTAGCAAGTTCCTCAAACATGAACGTAGTTCCACACAACTACAATCAGCATCCTGAAGGGCACTCTCAAACTCGTCCTCCTCTATTTGATGGTTCAAATTACGCATATTGGAAAATACGAATGGAGATTCATCTCCAAAGTATGAATTATGAGATTTGGGACATCGTAGAGTCAGGATACGAAAAGCCAACAACTCCTGTTGCTGATTGGACCACCAACGAAAAAACTGCAAAAACCAACAACTCAAAGGCCATGAATGCTTTATTTTGTGCTATGGATAAACATGAGTTTAATCGAGTATCTCAGGCCAAAAGTGCTAAGGAGATTTGGCATATACTTGAGGTAAATCATGAAGGAACCAATAAAGTGAAGGAAACTAAGATTTCCGTTTTGGTTCACAAATTCGAGTTGTTCAAGATGAAGGACCAAGAGACAATTGGAGAAATGAACACTAGGTTTACTAATATTATAAATTCTTTAAGTGCTCTTGGAAAAACTTACACTTCTCTTGAACAGGTTCGCAAAATTCTTAAAGCTTTAACTCCAATATGGCGTCCAAAGATCACTGCTATTGAGGAAGCCAATGATCTTTCCACATTATCTATGGAGGATCTTATTGGTAACTTAATGGCCCATGAAGTTACACTTCAAGATGAGAAAGAAGAATCAGATCAAAAGAAGAAAGTACTTGCCTTCAACGCAACATCAGACAATGAAGATTCAGATGATGATATGGCATTCTTTGCCAAAAACTTCAGAAAATTCTTTCAGAAAGGTAAGTAAAATAATTTTAAATCTAAGAATACTGATTCTTCTCTTTGCTTTAATTGCAATAAGCCAGGACATATGAAGAAAGACTGTCATCTTCTTAAAGCAAAGTTCAAAACTTCCAATAATGATCAATCCAGAAGAGAAAGGAGGTTTGACAAAATGAAAAAGGCATTTGCAGCAACATGGGATGATTCTTCAGATGATGAAGATGATGATCTAAATGAAAGTGCTAACATGTGCTTTATGGCACACGAAGATGAAGATGAGGTAAGTTCTTTTAATAACGAAGAATTACTTGATGCATTAAAAGATCTCTATTCTCGTTTCAAAAAATTGAATAATCAACATAAATCTTTGAAACAGAATAATGATGATCTTCTTATTAAATATCAATAATTATCTTCTTCTAAGAACACTACACCTATTGAGAATACATCTTCTCAAAATTTAAATCTTAGTAAAGAGAATGATATTCTCAAAACTAAGAATCAAGAACTACATACTCAAATATCTGAAATGGATAAAAATATTTCATCACTAAAGATGAAATACGACGAGATGTCTTCCAATATTAATAAATTTAATAAAGGAAAGACTAATCTTGATGATTTACTAAAAATACAATATCCTGCAAATCATTGACAAGGTCTGGGATATTCTCATAAGGATGCACCCAAATCTTGTAACACTTCTTCTTCTTGTTGAATAACTACTTTTGTTAAACCTCAAAAGAAGAATCACACATTTATTTACACAAAGAAAGTAAACATTCCTACTTCTTCTTCACAAAGAAATGTTTCTAACATTTTAAAACCATCTTCTAGGAAACCTACTACAATTTGTATATGGGTTCCTAAGAATTTATGCTTAGAAGATAGAAATGATTATATTTCTCATTATATACATGCTATAGTTTATTCTAATGATTATATTAAAAAGCCAAATTCCACTTGGGTTTGGCTTCCAAAAATCTAACCCCAAGGACCCTCAAAAAAGGGGTACCAATGCTTAATGTTTTATCTTTCAGGTACCTAGGAAAGAAAGATGGATTTTGGATAGTGGATGTTCAAAACATATGACAGGAAATGTCAAACTACTTTCAAACGTCAAGTACAAACAAGGAGGCACAGTTACCTTTGGTGACAACAAGAAAGGGAAAATCATAGGCACTGGAACAGTTGGCAATACAAATCAGCCTATCATTGAGAATGTTCACCTGGTTGACGGTTTGAAACATAACTTACTTTTCATTAGTCAGTTATGCGATAAAAATTACAAAATAGTTTTTGAACAAAATGATTGCATTATTTATGATTCTGATATGTCATCTGTTTTGTTTCGTGGTAAGCGTAAAAATAACATTTATATTTTATGCATGTCTGTTACCACAAATAATCATTGTTTAATGATTACATCTGATGATACACTTTTATGGCATAAACGTTTTGGACACACTAATTTCAAAAATCTAGCACACATTTCAAAACACAAATTAGTAAATGGAATGCCAAATATTTCTTTCAAACACAAACATTTTTTGATGCTTGTCAACAAGGAAAAATGCACAAATCTTCTTTTAAATCAAAGGATGTTATCTCAACAAAGAGACCATTAGAACTCTTACATTTAGATTTGTTTGGTCCTTCTAGAGTAGCTTCTTTAAATAGAAGTAGATATGCATTTGTCATTATAGATGATTATTCAAGATATACTTGGGTTATATTCTTACAAAACAAGAATGATGCATTTGAAGAAATTTCAATATTTTGTAAAAAGATACAAAAAAATCAAATCTTCTAACATTGTCACTATTCGTAGTGATCATGGAGGAGAATTTGAAAATGAATCGTCTACCAAGTTTTATAATGATAATGGCATTACTCACAATTTTTCTTTTCCTCGTGCTCCTCCTCAAAATGGAGTAGTTGAAAGGAAAAATAGAACCTTACAAGAATGTGCAAGAACAATGCTTTGTGATAGTAATTTACCAAAATATTTTTGGGCTGAAGTTGTCGCAACTGCATGTTACATTATGAATAAAATTCTCATAAGGCCATTGCTTAATAAAACTTGTTTTGAATTATTCTTTGATCGCATTCCACGTGTATCATAGTTTAAAGTGTTTGGATGTAAATGTTTTATTCTTAATACTAAAGATGCACTTGATAAATTTGATTCGAAATCTGGTGAAGGTATTTTTGTTGGATACTCAACACGTAGCAAAGCCTACAGAGTATATAACAAAAGAACTTCAACAGTTGAAGAATCACTACATGTCACATTTGATGAGAATCCCTCATCTAAGTCTCCCATTTTTGATGAAGAAGAAAATATATTACCTTTATCTAATTCATTAGATAATATCAAACTTGATGAAATTGATGCTACTAATCATTCTGTTGAGTCTATTTCAGATAATACAGATCTTCCCAAGGCTTTTGCACAAGTTCCAAATCATCCATCAGAATTAATCATTGGAGATATCACAGATGGAGTTAGAACTCGTCGTCAAATTGAACAAATGACGCATTGTGCTTTTCTTTCATCCATTGAACCAAAGAACATCAAAGATGCATGTGAAGACAGTTCATGGATTATCGCTATGCAGGAAGAACTCAATCAATTTCAACGAAATGATGTTTAGGAATTAGTTCCCAGACCAACAGATCATTCAATTATTGGTACCAAGTGGGTATTCAAAAATAAATTGGATGAATCTGGTCAGGTAATTAGAAACAAGGCACGATTGGTTGCACAAGGTTATAATCAAGAAGAAGGTATTGATTATGATGAAACCTATGCACCAGTTGCTCGTCTTGAGTCCATTCGCATGTTATTATCATTTGCATGTTTTAGAGATTTTAAATTATTTCAAATGGATGTCAAAAGTGCTTTTTTAAATGGATTTCTTAAGGAGGAAGTTTATGTTGAACAACCTCCTGGTTTTCATCATGAAAATTTTGAAAATCATGTTTTCAAATTAAAGAAAGCTCTTTATGGTCTCAAACAAGCACCTCGTGCTTGGTATGAAAGACTTAAAAGCTATCTTTTAAATTCTGGTTATAATATTGGTAAAATAGATTCCACTCTTTTTATTAAAAATATTAAATCTGACATAATCATTATTCAAATATACGTTGATGATATTATTTTTGGTTCTACTAATGAATCTCTTTGTCAAGATTTTTCTAAGATTATGCAGAAAGAATTTGAGATGAGTCACATGGGTGAACTCAATTACTTCCTCGGTCTTCAAATCAAACAATTAAAGGAAGGAATCTTCATTCACCAGAGCAAGTACTCTAAAGAACTCATCAAGCGTTTTGGTTTAGAAAGTTCTGCAGAAAAACATACTCCAATGAGTACTTCTACATCTCTCGACAAAGACTTAAATGGTAAGCGTGTTGATCAACGTCTTTACAGAGGTATGATTGGCTCTCTACTCTATTTAACTGCTAGTAGACCAGCCATTATGTTTTCAGTATGTTTATGTGCACGTTTTCAGGCAGATCCTAAAGTTTCACACTTAACTGCCGTAAAAAGGATTATTAGATATGTTAAGCACACTTCTGATTTTGGTTTATTTTATCCCAAGTCAAGCACATTTGATTTATTATCCTATAGTGATGCAGACTTTGCTGGTTGCAAATCAGATCGTAAAAGTACCAGTGGTACTTGCCACTTTTTAGGTCATGCTTTAGTTTCTTAGTTTAGCAAAAAACAAAACTCTGTTTCATTATCTACAACCGAGGCAGAATATATTGTCGCCGGTTTAGCATGTGCTCAAATCTTATGGATGAAACAAACTATATCTGACTATGGTATTGATTGCTCTACTTGCCCTATTATGTCTGATAATACTGATCACTCCTTATTTTACACTTTTTTCCCGCATGTTTGCATGCCATTTAGATCGCCCAAATCATGTTTTTCACGATATATCGATGATATTGTGATGCTTTTCACGATTTGTTGTTTTTGTCGCATTTCAGGTGATTTGGCGCGATTTGGAGTGATCTCGAGATGCGCTTACTCCAGAGGGTCACCGACGACCTCCCCAAGGGGTATTTCGCTGTTGGAGAGGAGCGGAAGAAGAACGGACGTCGCAGGAGCAACGAGAAGGCCAAAACAAGCTGATTGGGCATTTTTTGTGTCCCACTCGGCCGAGTGGAGGAGCCACTCGGCCGACCAGCGAGACACCGCTCGGCCGACCAGATCAGACACGATTCATATGTGCACTCGGCCGAGCGACGGAGACCACATCGGCCGAGTGACGAGATCCCGTCCGCCCGAGTGGCGCCCAAACGAAGCTATTCAAAAATCGCCAACTTAATGTCTTTCAGCTGCCTGAGCTTCAGAAGACCCACTCGGCCGAGTGGATAATCCCGACCGCCCGAGTACCATGAAGCCATCGGCCGAGTGACGACAACTCACTCGGCCGAGCGACTCCCGAGGAGAAGACCCCTGAAGGCCCCGACTTACTGGAAATTTACATGGTTTCTCACTCGGCCGAGCGACTTTTGTCACTCGGCCGAGTGCGACGCGCTGCCTGTAGCGAAAATTACGGATTTCAGGCTGCGCAGGGGTATTTTGGTCACAGTTTTTGGACGATTTTGGGGGGTATTTAACCCCTGTTTTTACCCTAGTTTGGGAGAGCTTTTCTCTTAGATTTTTGCAGCTTTTTAGATTAACTTTTTAGCTTTATTCTTGTGATTGGAGAGGAGACAAAAGTTGATTTTTGTTGGATTAATTGAAGAACTCCATTGGTTTGCCTTTCTCTTCTCCAAAAATTCTATTTTTATTGCTTATCTCAATATTGTGATGAATTCTATTGCTTATTTCATTGATTATTCTTGTGTTTGTGCTATGAATTGTGAGTAGTCGCCACGTCTTGGGGCGTGGGGATGAACCCTACAAGCCCAATTTCATATTTTTGATGAATTAGCATAGATTTTGCTAGAATTGTTATTTAGGGATTAGATTGGGATCGATTTACTACGGATAGCTAGGAGTTCATACCGATTGGGATTTGCAAGAGATTGGATCCCAATTCGATAGGAAACCCTAGAAATCCGAATTGGGTTGGAATTGAATTTCCGAAATATCGGTTTGCAAGAGATTGGACCGATACTAGGGTTTCCGGTTGCAATTCCGTGCCGATACCCGTTTGCAAGAGATTGGACGGGTAGGAACTATCCCAACCTAGGTTGCGGGCCGAGTTTGCAAGAGATTGGGCTCGGTGCATGATTGAACGATGATGTTGATCCTAATGCTAGCTTCCCTAGGCTAGGGTTTGCAAGAGATTGGACCCGAACCTAGGATAGCTATAGACCGGCAACAGCGCGAGAGCGTGAGCTTGGTTCTACATTCAGTTGCGACTAGTTCATCCAAAATCTTATTCTAGCAATTTTGATACCAATGAACCACATTTACGAGATACAGCGAGTAGAGGGAATTCCCCATTCCCTAGACGTTCTTTATTTGATTTGATATTTCCGTACTTTGTCTGACGATTGTGACAGGATCGCCAAAGGCAAATTTCTCTCTTCTTGAATAGCCAGGTTGATTGGAACAAGCACAGTCATTCGTCCTCCCTGTGTTCGATAACTCGCTCGCTGCTATACCGTGCACTTGCGGTAAAACTACAACCGTTCTTTGGGTCACATCCCGGAGCGATCAAGTTTTTGGCGCCGTTGTCGGGGAGGCGATTGCATTTGATCTTACCACCCTAGCTATTTCTTATTATTATTATTATTATTATTTTATTACTTTATTTTTACCTAACCCTTCCACGGTACTAATCATTTCTTTGAAACTCTGTTTTCCCTGTGCATGTACACGAGATCTACGGCGGACCCTGAAGCTGTATTATTTGATCCCGAGATCGAACGTACCGCGCGGAGACTTAGAGCGGAAAGGAGACAAGATCGGGAAGGGAGGTTTATCACCAACCCGGAAACTGCGGACCAATTAGCGGCAAGAATGGCAAGGATAATTTCTATTCGCGATAGGCTCCGGCCTAAAAACCCTTCTACTACCTCATCCATTGCCATGCCGGAGTTGGCGGCTGACAAGAACTTCGAGCTAAAGACAGGACTAGTGGTTCTGATGCAGCAGGATCCATTTCATGGGAATGCCCATGAAAATCCTCACTACCACATCCAATTATTCTTGTCGAAGTGCGCCACATTTCAGATGCCTGGGGTCTCCATCGATGCCATCAGACTGCGTCTCTTCCCCTTCACGCTAAAAGACAAGGCACTTTATTGGCTGAGGACGCAGGCTGAGGGGGTCTTCACCACTTGGGACGAGTTAGCGAGCGCATTCATTGACAAGTTCTATCCGCCCTCTAAGACGGTGAAGATCCGGAGCGCTCTCATGTCCTTCAAGCAAGGACCCTGATTCGGGATATAAATTGCATATTTTCCCCCCTAACTTTGCCCATTTTGTGCCAAAGATTAGGCTTAATTGTGCTCTTTTTGGGTATATTTTCACTTTAGGTCATTTTCGGGGCTTATTCTCATTCTTGGCACAAAATACAGGTTTTATCGTCCGTATTGGCTTCCTATTATTTTTCATATGCTCCTGCCATTATTTTGATCATATCTCCAGTTTTTGGGAATTATTTGAGCATTGAACTAAATTATATCGAATATTGGGAGGTCAATAGTGTTTTTGTAAGAGTCATTATATTTATTTTCACATCAAATGGACTAATTTTTGCTCTCCTTATTTTTCAGGTACTCCTGGAATTTTTCTAGATTTTCTGGAATTTTTCCAGAATTTTCTGGAATTTCTAGGTAATTTTGGGGATTTTATTGGAGCAAAATAGCTATTCTGAAAATTTGAAAAGTTTTAAAAACAAAAATTAAAAAAAAAAGGTTTTTTCGCGGGCCGGCCCAGTGGCCGGCCCGCTCCGCTGCTTGATAATTTAAAAAAAAATTTAATTAAAAAAAAACCAGTTTGCGGGCTGGCCCGCCTGGCCGGCCCGCACGAAATTCCCCCGCCCGCCCGAAGCATTTCGGGCAGGATTTTGAGCGGGCCTTTGGCCCGCTCACAAAAACTACCGCCCGTTGATGCGGGCGGTGATATTGAGCGGGCCAACGGCCCGCTCACACGCCCAGCGCGCGCGGAAGCGACGTTTTGCGGGTCGGGCGTGATTTCCCCGACCCGCATGACTTAAGAGAGGGCCTGGGGTGCGATTTTTGGCGGAGATTCATTTTGCTCTCGGTTTTGGGGCGTTTTTCTGGCGTTTTTTAGGGTTCTTGGAGCCCTACCTCTAATATTTTAGTGCTTGGAGGCGGAAGAGGCCATTAAAGGATGAAGGAAGCTAGGAGGAGGAGCTAAAGTGGAAGGGGATGCTTCATTTGGAGAGATTTGGGTGAAATCATTCCTCTCCCTTTTGTAATTTCATATCTCTCAATTTGTATTGAATATTGGGTTATTTTTGAATGAGAATTCCATCTTTGATTTCATAATGATTGAGTAGTGTAAGATTGCTTGGGATGTGATTTATTGATGTTGTGTGTTAATTATTGCCCTAACTCCCTCTTGCCTATTATATTGTTAATGTTGGATGTATAATTAGGGCACAATTTCATTGGCCAAGTCCCGAGAGGGCAATTTGAGAAAATGTCATGCTCGTAATTTGATTAGTGTTCGATTATACGTCCATCCCTATTGCTAATTATGATGTCCTTTAATGTTAAATTCTCCGATTGGGCTTCCTTAGCCGGATGACCAATTGAAGTATATGAGGGTAATTTGTGCTTAATTAACACCAACATTAGTGAATTCACAACCCATGCTCCTCGCCTTGCTACCCTAATTTCTCCCTTTGGCTCTCTAACCCTACCAATATAGGTTAGAATTTTTAGTTTCACTTCACGTTTTTCACCACGATTTCCGACATTTCCGCCGTAATTTAGGTAGTTGTAAAACACTTTAATTTTCTTTATCAATCAAAATTTGTGAATATAGAACGACTTGTCCCTGTGATCCGACCCGGTACTCACCGGTTATTTTTATATTGCATTGACGCTCCTACGCTTGGGAGCGGAAGGCGTGCACTTGCGCGTTTTTCTGAGTCAACCAGACCCCAAGAGACGCTCTATGAGGCTTGGGAGCGTTTTAAAGATCTGCAGCATCAATGCCCGCACCATATCATTGAAGATTGGAAGCTAGTACATAGCTTCTACAACGGTCTCCAACCGGGGACCAAACAAATTATTGATGCCGCGGCGAATGGTGCTATCTTATCAAAGACTCCCGAAGAAGCTACGGCCCTAATTGAGGAGATGGCCTCAAACAATCAACAATGGGGCGATGAGCGAGGACACTCTACGTCCTCCTTGAAGCCAACTAGTATCTATGAGGCGAAGGCCGTAGCGGAGCTTACAAGCAAGTTTGATTCTCTCCACAAGGTAGTGGAGAGACTGGAGAAGTTTATCACGGAGCCCCAAGGAAACCCCTCCACCTCCGCGCCAACGAACCAAATGTGTGATTGGCAAGACCAATCTCAAGCCATGTATGTGGGAGGAGAGCCCGGAGAAGGATCCTTGGAGCAAGTACAATATGTCACGGGGAACCAAGGGTATTGGGCCAATCCAGCCACAAGAAATCATCCCGGATTCTCTTACGCCAACAATGATGGAGCTTTGAACCCGCCACAACCACCATCTCAACAAGCTCGACCACCACCACCACCCCAACAACAACACTATCCACCGAGGGGGCCTCCATAACAAAATTTCCAACCGAAGCAACAAGTTCCACCTTATAGGCCGCCCGGATACAATCAAGGGTGGAGGAATCAAAATCAAAACCCTCCACAAGCTCAACAACGATCTGACTTCGAAACTAGAGGGGAGGCGTTTATGGTCGAGCAAAATAAGGTCAATGCTACCTTGAAGGCGGGGCAAGACTCCCTTAATACCGTTGTGGCTCAAATATCGGAGCAATTGGCGTTGCTCAATCGAAACACTCAACGATTGCCGGCGCAACCCGAGCAAAACCCACGGGACAACACCGGCCACATCAATGCCGTAGTTACCGTTACTACTAGAGGCGGTAAGGATACCACCCCCGCCATGATTCCTACCGAGGAGCCCGTGGAGGAAAGTTTGGAGCCAATTGAACCGGTAGTTGAAGTCGAGAAGGAGAAGGAGCCACAAGAAAAGGAGAGATCTAGAGCGGAGCAATTGATTGAGGAAAGGCGCTTCATGCCACTGGTCCCATTCCCCCAAAGGCTTGCTAGAGCGAAAATGGAGAAAAGGCTAGCAAAGTTTCTCGAGTATCTGAGAGGAGTTAGCCTCAACATTCCCTTCCTCGACGCCATCGTGGAGATCGCCACATATGCTAAATTCTTAAAGGACTTGATTTCGGGGAGAAAGAGGAAGGAGAAGATCATGCTAGCCGAGGAGTGCTCTTGGTTCACCAAGATAGAGAAGGAGCCGGCCAAATTTAAAGACCCGGGGAGTTTTCAGATTCCTTGCACCTTGGACGGCGTCCCTCTTCAAAAGGCGTTGGTAGATTTAGGGGCTAGTGTGAGCCTCATGCCTCTCTCCATGTTCTTAAGGCTAAACACTGGGACGAAGTTGAAACCTACCGACATGCGGATACAATTGGCCGATGGGCGGATAACGAGGCCGGTAGGGATCGCCGAAGATATCCCGCTACAAGTCCCGGGGGGAATATGCTTGCCATGTGACTTCGTGATCATGGACGTTAAGGAGGAGGGAGATACGTCATTGATACTTGGACGCCTGTTCCTCGCCACCGCCGGTGTGATTGTCGACGTGCGAGAAGGTATCCTAACTTTGAACGTCGGCAACATCGAGGTGGAGCTTCACATTCCTACGGCTATGAAACACATGCCTTACCACGAGGAGCTTGACTACATGGACATCCTTGATGAGGTAATAGAGGAGGCGATCCCCCACTCGATTGGCGCTCTTTTCGATGAGGATTTCGAGGAAGGCCCGGATTTAGGCCGAGATGAGAAGATAGATGATTCCCCCGACCTCTCCGCTGAAAATGATGAAGGCGACGCTGATGTCGCAAGGATTCGAGAGCTCTGCAAGCTCTCGAAATTGAAGTCTCCGATGAAAGCTCCGCCGATACGGAAATCGGCGTCACCGGTGAAGCCGTTGACCGGAGCAAATGCTAGCTTGGGGGAGCCTCCCCCCAACACTATTCGAGACGGGAGACCACCGAGGGAGAACACGCCGCCGCCACTTCCGAATCCAAGCGTTCTCCCCGGAAAGTTTGATGGGTGCATCTCATATGCACCAAACATCCCGCATTAATTGAAAATCATAGGGGGTCGAGCTCACGACCTTAAACGAGCGCTTGTCGGGAGGCAACCTGATGGTTATTGCTTTATTTTCATTTTTCTTTTATTTTTTGTTTTAGAAATTTTTAGTGTTTCGAGTCGTTCGCCCAAAAATTTTGTGATAACGGGTCCTATTTTTCTTGACAGGAGAGGAGATAGGTAAATCCATCATGAGGAGGATGAACGAGACGACGAGGAGCACCCCAGGAAGGTGCTTGATGCTTAGGAGGAAGATGGAATCGACTGGAGGAAGAAAGACAGAGTTTAGAGCCCAAACGAAGACAAACAACAGAACACAAGGCTCACTCGGCCGAGTATACTAGTCACTCGGCCGAGTACACAAGTTTGTCCGGCCGAGCCGCTCAAGAACGAGGGAAGTCTGCTGTACCCAACTCTCTGTTTAATTTCCTGATTTCAATATAACTGCCACTCGGCCGAGTATATATATTCACTCGGCCGAGTAAAACGGATACGCTCCTAGGGCGAGTCTTGCCGAGTAGCTTGAGCCACGCGGCCGAATGGACTTACTCCACTCGGCCGAGGCTGGCAAGGCCACTCGGCCGAAGCGTAAGCGGGGAGGAAATTTCCATTGATCTCACTCGGCCGAGTCGTAACTTTTACTATATAAGGGGCCGAGGGGGGGCACGTTTTTCGAAACGAAAAAATCCCAAAACGCCCGCGACCCCTCAGCTCCCTCGCCCGTTCCCCTCGCTCGCGCCCCTCACTCGCCCGGCCGACCACCCTCGCGCCACCGCTCGGCCAGCCACCGCCGGCCGAGCCCCGCCGCGCCTCGACCGAGTCACCGCCGGCGGCCACCACTCCGGCCACCTCCGGTATCGCCTATTTCGTCTTTTTCTCCTCTTTTTGTGTATTTTTCGAGGATCCATGGGTTAAACGAACCCCAAACCCAAATTGATTTCTATATCTATCTATTATACCCCTAATTCTCCATACGTTTTAAATATTACCCGCTGATATCTCCATTTCATGCACAGGTTGTTTTTGGGAGCTTAGGGGAGCCCAGGGGAGCTTCTCGGGACTGATTTGGGCTTCGCGGAGGCGCTGTCTTCGCACGCTTCCATTGCTTAGCACTCGCGGCGTGTCAGGGTACACTCTTTCCTTTATTTTGCACACGCCGCACTTTTCACGCTTTTCGGCGCGCGCTCGGGGCCCATATGCCGCCCCGGACACGGCCGCGGTCGAGGAGAGCTTCCGCCAAGCGGAAGCGGTCGGATGATGTCGGCCCCTCCCACGAGTTGGAGGACTCTCCTCCGCCTTCTCCCACACACCCCATCCACCCAGCGCAGCCTGCAGAGCCCGCACAGCCCATACACCCCGCACAGCCACCCCCTGCCGCTCCACAGCCACCACCTCCAGCTCCACTTATCGGGCCGCTGGGGATCACGTTCCGAAACGACGCACACTGCGTCGCTTTCGAGCGTATTTCCCAGCGCTCAATCGTACCCTCCAGGTTTGCACACCTTGCCGACCTAGGACGCCTGGGGGTACTAGAGGGGATGCTCACGTTGTACGACAACGTGGGCTGGCGAGATTTCTTTCAGGTGTCGGCGGATACGTTTACCCGCCCGACACTTGAGGTGCTTAGTTCGATCGCCAGGACCGACGAGGGATGCTCGTTTCGGTTCATGGACCGGGAGTGCGAGGTTACTCTCGGTATGATGAGAGCATTCTTCTCGTGGCCCGATGTCCCCGGGGCCGATCGAGGTTACGCCCCCACCCATATCCCCCCACCTTCCTTCGACGTCGGTGCCTTCTGGGCCCGGATTACGGGTCTCCACGCTGCCTTTGACCCTAGTAGGTCCAAGGCCTCGGACATTGTCCATCCCTGCCTACGTATAGCTCAGCGCCTTATGGCGACGACCTTTTTGGCCAGATATGAGCCGGGCACGATGTCTACGCCAGAGCTCTACATGCTCTACGCGATGACACGGCCCAGAGCTCTATCTAGGGATGGTGATGAGCTTGTCCCCGCCGTCGTGATTGATTTCGCGGCTTGGTTTTTGTACCGCATCATTGTATCGGTGGGCGCTCGCTCACCGATATGCTGCGGCGGCCTGATCACCTTGCTTGCCCTTATGACCGGCGAGGACTTCCCTGACGACCTGCGACGAGTACCGGGCCCCACTTCTCTGTCGATTGATGTTATGGCCCGGATGAAGATGCTTCGCCCGCACGGTGAGCGACACTGGGTCTGGTTGCACGGCCCTTACGGGGCCGATTACATGATTCTTCCGAGCCCAGCTCGGACTCAGATTGCACCAGTCCATGTGGACTGGCTCCCTGCGATGGATGTTCTCATCCCAGCTGCTTACGTGCTCGAGGCCGAGGAGGCCGAGCAGGCCCACGCTGCCCACGCTGCCGCCGCAGACCCTGTTGCCCCTGCCGAGCCTGCTGCCCCTGTTGACCCCGTGGCCCCTCAGCCTATACCTGATGTTTCCGCTGCACCTGACACCTCTGTCCACACCTCTGTCGGTGTCGGGAGTACCTTAGCTGAGCCCACTTCCGCTGCTTCCGAGGCTGTCACCACCACCACTAGCCCTCTGTCTGCTGAGCCTGTCTCCTCTGCCCCACCCGAGCGCCCGTCGATTATAGTTGAGTGCGGAGAGCCCTCTTTTGCCACCGCCGTTGAGACCTCTGTCTCCGCCTCTGTCTCCACTGCTGCTGTATTTTCCGAGAGTGTCGTGGCGTCTGTCCACACTTCTGTGCCACTGACCTCTCTGGCCACCTCGCTGCCACCTTTGTATTCTTCTTCTGTTGCTGCTGCCTCCGCTTCTCACCGTCCTGCCCAGCCTCGCACTGAGGCCAGGCTCCCACCTGCGAGTGCAGCACCTTTTGTTCCCTTGCCTGCTGAGCCCGTCACCTACGCCACCAGAGTACGCCAGCCCCGACCTGCACAGCCCCGACCGGTGCGTGCCTCTGCACCACCTCCCCCTGACACTGTACTTCAGAGCATTCGTGCTCTAGAGGGGGCGGTGAGTGGCCTCAGAGGCGACCTTAGGACCCTGTCCGCCACCGTCGCCGATATGGCTCACCGCTTCGACCTGCTCCCGTAGATTCACTACTGTCTTACCCAGGTCCTGGAGCGTCTCCCACGCGTACCCCCGCCCACCCAACAGGTTCCCACCCCCACTTCCACACACACTCAGCCTGCTACCACTTCCACACCCACCCCTGCTCATCAGCCTACACCACCGCCACTTCCGCCTCAGGACGGAGACGGCGCATCACCACCTTCTTAGGCACCCTTGATGCCATCGATTATTTTTGACCGTTGTGCTGCCCGTCTCTGCTGGGTCCTGATGCATTTTTGTCCACCCCCCCTCCCCTCACTTATTTTTGAGATTCTCATTTTGATCATATCTTTATATATCTTTTTTGGGAGAGAGGGAGAGTTTTTGGTGCCACATATATATCTGTATCACTCCTATCTTTGCATGCATCATGTCCGCATCATATTTTTCATTTCTTTATTTTTATTTTTATTTTTATTTTCATTTTTCCATCATGCATGCATCCTCACTTACCCCTCACATTACTTGTCTTTCGGTGTGCCCTACTTTGCACATTGAGGACACAATGCCATTTAGCTTGGGGGAGTGAGTTCTCACGTTCTTTTTCGATTTGCCACCTTTATTTTTAGTTTTTCACACCATTTTCCGCTTTTGCACTTATTTTCATCAATTTTCTTTTATTTTACCATGCATCACGTTTTCCTTATTTTTCTGTGTGCCGCATTGTAAATAGTTCTATTTTCCCTTTTATCTTTATTTCTTTCCTTTTTCATCTCATGCTTGAGATGACTTTTCTATGATGATGATGACGTGGGAGTTAGCTTACTCTATTTGCATGCTTTATTTGTCATGTCTTAGACTTTATTTCTGATATCATATGCTATGACTTGCCTTGCATCTAGAGATAGTAACCCACACTTTTTCCACATGAAAATGGATGAAATTTTATTATTAGCTGAGTCTGAATATTCATATGTATGCTATCACAGAAAACACACCAAGATTCACGCATTGAATGCCTATATCTGGAGTACCGATTTCTTTTCCTATGTCACTTATATATGCATGAATTGTACATTTCACTTCAGGATGATTGAATGATGTTAGCTATGATAACTCTGGATTAGTTAGCTTTTTTGTGATCGAAACTGAGTAGATTAGATTACCCTGCTGAAGTTGTCGTGCATGTCTTATAGAGTGAACCGAGAGATATATTTATTTCTTTCTCCACAAATCTTGAACATCATTTCGCTACTTTTAAAAATCATTGGTGAATCTCCCCTTAGCGATTCTATTATATGGCATTTCCCCCGCTATTAATTCATAGCTCCAAATATCCCAAATAAAAAAAAGAAAAGAGAAAATATTCTTGTATATCATTATCTCTCTTTGAGTTGGGATCGTTGTGTATATATGCTATGTCAAAAAAAAGAGAAAAAAAAAGAAAAAAAAAGAGGAAAAATCCTCAATAAAAGATCCCATCTCACTTCCTTTCTTTCTTCCCTCTTTTCGTGTTCATTTTTAGTACTTTTGGAGCTATAAAAAAATGGGGATGTGAATATTTTTATGCCACCATGCTTATAGATAAGCTTGGGGGAGGGAATCCATTGATGTGTGAGAGAGTGACTACTTGACGTTGCACGACAACCTAGGCTAAGTAATATTCTATACTCGGTGAGATTATTTTTAGCTTTACGAAATCCAGAAATCTAAGCCTAGCATTCATATCATGAAATCCACACTTTTCTATTCTCTCTATTCTATTGTGTGATACTCTTATACTCCTCATAGAAAGCATTCAATTGAAAAGTGTGTGATCTGCGATTTGTATACCGCTTTAAATGATTCAGACAATGTTAATTCTAAAATTATTCCGTTTTTCATGATAATATCGTTGTTCGTGGGTTTTCTATTTCTATTTGCACTATTATACTATGATATCAAAATAAAACTCTTTGACATGTATTTTTCATTCAGTGCATGCTATCTGAGTAAGCGGAACCCACGTCCTGAGAAAATGATCTAGCAGCTTACCTCTTCGCTTCTTTCTTTCTTCTTTATTTTTATTTCGTTTTTCATTCTTCTCCGTTTTTCATTTTTCATTTTTCGCCGTTTTCGTTTTCCGAATCCACCGGGTTCGCCTTTTACTTATCTTCTTCGAGGACGAGTAAGAGGTAAGCTTGGGGGATTTTGATCACTCCTTATTTTACACTTTTTTCCCGCATGTTTGCATGCCATTTAGATCGCCCAAATCATGTTTTTCATGATATATCGATGATATTGCGATGCTTTTCACGATTTGTTGTTTTTGTCGCATTTCAGGTGATTTGGCGCGATTTGGAGTGATCTCGAGATGCGCTTACTCCAGAGGGTCACCGACGACCTCCCCAAGGGGTATTTCGCTGTTGGAGAGGAGCGGAAGAAGAACGGACGTCGCAGGAGCGACGAGGAGGCCAAAACAAGCTGATTGGGCATTTTTTGTGTCCCACTCGACCGAGTGGAGGAGCCACTCGGCCGACCAGCGAGACACCGCTCGGCCGACCAGATCAGACACGATTCATATGTGCACTCGGCCGAGCGACGGAGACCACATCGGCCGAGTGACGAGATCCCGTCCGCCTGAGTGGCGCCCAGACGAAGCTATTCAAAAATCGCCAACTTACTGTCTTTCAGCTGCCTGAGCTTCAGAAGACCCACTCGGCCGAGTGGATAATCCCGACCGCCCGAGTACCATGAAGCCATCGGCCGAGTGACGACAACTCACTCGGCCGAGCGACTCCCGAGGAGAAGACCCCTGAAGGCCCCGACTTACTGAAAATTTACAGGGTTTCTCACTCGGCCGAGCGACTTTTGTTACTTGGCCGAGTGCGACGCGCTGCCTGTAGCGAAAATTGCGGATTTCAGGCTGCGCAGGGGTATTTTGGTCACAGTTTTTGGACGATTTTGGGGGGTATTTAACCCCTGTTTTTACCCTAGTTTGGGAGAGCTTTTCTCTTAGATTTTTGCAGCTTTTTAGATTAACTTTTTAGCTTTATTCTTGTGATTGGAGAGGAGACAAAAGTTGATTTTTGTTGGATTAATTGAAAAACTCCATTGGTTTGCCTTTCTCTTCTCCAAAAATTCTATTTTTATTGCTTATCTCAATATTGTGATGAATTCTATTGCTTATTTCATTGATTATTCTTGTGTTTGTGCTATGAATTGTGAGTAGTCGCCACGTCTTGGGGCGTGGGGATGAACCCTACAAGCCCAATTTCATATTTGTGATGAATTAGTAGAGATTTTGCTAGAATTATTATTTAGGGATTAGATTAGGATCGATTTACTACGGATAGCTAGGAGTTCATACCGATTGGGATTTGCAAGAGATTGTATCCCAATTCGATAGGAAACCCTAGAAATCCGAATTGGGTTGGAATCGAATTTTCGAAATATCGGTTTGCAAGAGATTGGACCGATACTAGGGTTTCCGGTTGCAATTCCGTGCCGATACCCGTTTGCAAGAGATTGGACGGGTAGGAACTATCCCAACCTAGGTCGCGGGCCGAGTTTGCAAGAGATTGGTCTTGGTGCGTGATTGAACGATGATGTTGATCCTAATGCTAGCTTCCCTAGGCTAGGGTTTGCAAGAGATTGGACCCGAACCTAGGATAGCTATAGACCGGCAACAGCGCGAGAGCGTGAGCTTGGTTCTACATTCAGTTGCGACTAGTTCATCCAAAATCTTATTCTAGCAATTTTGATACCAATGAACCACATTTACGAGATACAGCGAGTAGCGGGAATTCCCCATTCCCTAGACGTTCTTTATTTGATTTGATATTTCCGTACTTTGTCTGACGATTGTGACAGGATCGCCAAAGGCAAATTTCTCTCTTCTTGAATAGCCAGGTTGATTGGAACAAGCACGGTCATTCGTCCTCCCTGTGTTCGATAACTCGCTCGCTGCTATACCGTGCACTTGCGGTAAAACTACAACCGTTCTTTGGGTCACATCCCGGAGCGATCAAATACTAGTGCTATTAATCTTTCTAAAAATCCTGTGCATCAGTCTCGTACAAAACATATTAATGTTCGTCATCATTTTCTAGATGATCATGTTCAGAAAGGAGATATAGTTCTTAAATTTATAGCTACTGAACATCAGATAGCTAATATTTTAACCAAACCATTGAAAGAAGATACGTTTATTAAGCTTCGTAGGAATTTAGGGATTATTAGTGAATCGAACTTATGACACTTTCTTATTTTTATTTTTAGAGTTTTTCTCAAATTTTTCAGATTTTTCTGGCTATTTTTAAAATTTGTCGACCAATTCACCAATATTGGTCACCAATTTTCGAATTTATTATTATTTTTTTAATTTTTCGGTAACTACTTCGTCTTCCCGCTTATTCTCGTTATCCGTTCCCTCCATTTTTAGTTTCAGAAACTGAACCCATCCATTCGTTTTCGAATTTTGGTGGGATTCGTTCTCTACCGATTGGAATTTGTCAGTTCCAACAACTTCCCATAACTATTTTTCACCTTATTTAATTCTTTCCTAGGGAGTCTCAATCTCACACATATATCTCTGACCATTTTTCTTCCCAACGCATCCCTTCATTTTCCTCAAAGAAACCCGCCGGTCTCTCCCGATTCTTCATCATCCTCCCCTCAAATCGCCGGCCTCCACCCTCTCAATTCCACCGGCGCCTCCTCTCATCCACTCGTCCGTGGCCGATCCTCCGCCTGCTCCCTTCAATCGAACCTCCGGTGCTCTCCTCGGCCGCCCGATCTTCCCTTTCGACGGATCCGACCCCGTCTTCACCGGCGACCACCTTCAATCGACGGATCCTCGCCTCTCGTTCGGTCCTCCTTCGACTTCCTTCACCGATTCACTCCCGTTGGCTCAGCCCCCTACGGATTTCATTGCAACCCCGGCACCGGCCTACTTCCGTTCTCCGGCGGCTTCTCAGCATTTCCGCCTCCTAGAGCGCCTTCCATTCCACCCTGAGCGTCACGTCGACTTCAGTGACCACGGCTTCTCTCGGATCTTGGCCCCTCTGCATTCTGTTGGACTCGTTGGTCTCTGGTCCACAGCAAACCACACCCCCTACTTTTCGGCCCTCGTTCGTGAGTTCTACACGAACCTGGATTCTTCCAAACAAGCCGATATGCTCTCCATTTCAACTATCGTGAATGGTTTCTTCTTCCGTCTTACTGGACCCATGCTATCTTCCCTACTGCACCTGCCCTCCAACAATGTTCAGCCACTCCCTACCACTCTCACCGACCCCTCCATTAAACAGCTTTTGGCTAATGATTTTCGTCCCAAGCGTTCCGCAGCAACTCTTCACCCACCTTCTAGGATGATGGTAAAGATCATTCTGACAAACCTCGCCCCTAAGATTGGCTCTCTGAAGTATGTTAGTAACAACACAGCACGCTGTCTCTATGCATTAATGGGCGAACTTCCCGTATGCTGGGGATTTGTCTTACTTGACACTTTGGCCAAGCCTGTTAAGACTCATATCTTTTTGCCCTCGCTGATCACCCGAATTTTAGAGGCATTTCAGATTCCCTTCGCAAACTCTGTCGCTATTTTCAATCCTGTTGATTTTACCTCTGCCACACTTACTCACATGCAATTGATCATATCTGACACTTCTGCTTCTGATGATGGTTCCGATGCTGATGCCGATACCGCTGACCCTGACATCTCTCCCACTCCCTCCCGTCCCGTCACTCGGTCCATGTCTCGCTCTCCCCGTGCACGTACTCGTTCTCCTCGATCTCGTCCCACTCCTGCTTCCCGACCCACTCCCACTTCCCATACACCAGGCTCTTCTAGCACTCGTGGCCGTGTTCCGGTTCGGAAACGGTACTCTACTTCTGCGGCATCCCCTACCACACCCATTACCCCGTCATCCGGACATGATGCTGTTCTTGGTGAGCTTCGTGCTCTTCGCCATTCTATGACTCGTGGTTTCCAGGATATCCAGGCTGAAATGCACGATGGTTTTCGTGGGATTCAGACCCACATGAGTTCTGGTGATATTACATTACAAGAGCATAACCGGAGGATGGACGACCTTACTACTGTTGTTGCCTCTCTAGCAAACCACTTCGAGTCGCTACACTTTCGGGTGGCTAGACGTTCGTCTGATGATCCTCCTTCCGGGCCAGGCTCCTCCTCTCGGCAGTAGTCATCCAGGGTTCCTGTTTGCTGTTGTTCCTTGGTGTTTTCCAGTCAGTTGTCTATTTGGTTTTTCTGGCTACTCTGTTCCATAGGCACTTTGGTGATATTTCTGACGTTAGTTACTTGGGTTGTTGCTAGGCACTTTGGGGACATTATGGTTTTGTTGGTTATGTTGCTCTTTTTAGTTTGATGTATCTGGGATATCTGTTTTTTAGGACTATGTGCTCTTTTGTGTACTTGGCTCTGTGGGCTATATGGTATTGTTGTTCATGTCTAATTACCTTTAGTCTTCATTCTTGTATGCTCCTTTAGATATTCTATCAGTGAGTGTTTTGTTGTCACTAGTTGTTATATTGGTATAGATATATGGTTCTTTTTGTTTTTCTGTTTTGATTCCTCTGGTGTATCTGCTGTATGTTGTTCAGTCACTCGGCTGTTTTTTGATTACTTCCCTATATGGGTGTCTGTTTCAGTTTTTGTATGTTGATTGTTCTTCACTCTGTTGCTCTTATATACATAGTTCCTTTGCATCTTCTGTTAATTTGGAAAAGTATTGTTCATTAGCCTATGGGTTGTTTCATTTGGTACTTTCAGTCTCAATTGCCTGTTGCATCACCAGCCCATTCTCCTTGGGCTCCTTGCACATATAATTCATTACAGGACTTATTTTTTTTGGCCTTTATTTTGTGATCTTCTTCATATTTTTTAACAAATATAATACTTTGGCAATTCATTTTTTTAATGGCCTACTCCCTTATTTTGCCTCCCTAAAATGTTTCTCCACGTTATATTGTGTTCATTTTTTTAACACACACATATACTCAATACTTCGGCCTGTCTTATTCTACATTTTTTTACTGCCTTATACATTAATTATTTTTTAAGGCAAATTTCGGCCCATATGACCATGTTTTGTTTATTATTTCACTTCGGCCTCACTTCACTATTTCGGCCTATACGCTTACTCCGGCCTACACCTCATTTTCCACCAATGACGGACTTTTGTTTATTTCTTTTACACTCGGCAATATATTCCTTATTTGGTCACTATTTCTATTTCCCTTCTTTGGTCATCATTTATATTTACCTTAAATTTTTTCACTTATTTTTCAACTAACTCTAATTTGCCTCTTTTTGAGGATTCCAAAGGGGGAGAATATAGTTCCTCTACTCAGGGGGAGTATTCACTAACTCCACATATTCAGGGGGAGTATATCTGATATGTTGAATTTTACATATATATATTTTTAACGTTTGTCATCATCAAAAAGGGGGAGAATGTTGGAATTTCATAATTCCATATTTCTATTCCCATATGATTTTGATGTGACAAACACATTCAGTGCTACTAACTCTATGTATGCAGATACATATCAATGCTAAGTTCCACACAAATGAGATATCTTCATGCATACTCAATCAGATATATCAATCATGAAGCTGGAAAGACAAAGGCACCTAATCCACGACTTGGATATATAATCACTTGATAAGGATCTCCTGCAAAGAAGCTTCTCAGATTCAGTTGCAAATGCAGTCCTATCTATGGCTTTATGTAATCAATGTAAAATTTACTTTATTAGAGTCACAAAGCCTTGTGATAATATATCTTAGTCATCTAGGTTCCATTCCTCAGAGATCTACACTTCCCAATTTTGAAAATTCGCAACTTTGAAAATTGGCAGCCAATAACCCCATTTTGGTCGAACAATTTTGAACCTTCGAATTTGGTTATGGGATTGCATATGCAAACTCCCCTAACCGTGTAGATTCTAGAAATGTCTTCCAACGGTCGAAATTCCCTCTCTAAATTTTGGTCGACCAATGTATCCTTTTGGTCGACCAATTTCAAAACTAGCCGTTTTGATCCCAAATTTTCAGGGACGGTTCCTGCCCGTTTTCCAACGTTAACTACAGTCCCCAACCGTCCCTAAACACTATAAATAAAGGGGTAGACCCTCTCTTTTCTTTCACACACTTTCCTCTTCTTTACTCTCTTATTTGTTGGAATCAAGTCTTCTCTTTTCTAAAGCTTTAGGCCAGTAGTTGTTCTTTTCTTATTTGTAAGAAGAAATCATTAGATTTCCTTCTTCGTTTAAGAACGGAAGAACTTGGTTTTTCAACATCATTTTGGAAAGTTGTTTGTGTTCATAATTGAAGAAGAAATCGATTGATCTATCTCTCTTCTTTTATGAACCAGAGAACTTCAAGTGTTGCACTTCATTACATATCTTTTACATCTTGAAGTTCTTCTTCTAAAACACCATCCTTGAATTCAGTCTCTGAAATTTATAACAAGGCTATAGGTGTTTTTCTATTTCATTATTTTACAGGTTTGAATCTCTATTAGAGATTGTACAAAGTTTGGGACACGGGGAGTGTCGCCATTTTTGTAAGTTGGTGCTTGCGGGGCAAGTGATTATAGTGGATTGAAAATCTCTACGGGGTAGAGGACTGGAGTAGGATCATAAGGATCCGAACCAGGATAAATCTCTGTGTTTGCGATTGATTTAATTTCAGTACTTATCTTTTTATTTTTTGTGCCATCTTTGCAAATATTACTAACATTTTATTTGCGACATTTTTTTAATATACACTATTCACCCCCTCTAGTGTATTGATCCATACAGGCTAAAATTACAAACAAATCCCATGAAATTAGGAGTTTGACTTGAATACAAATAGGGTGAGTAATGGGATGAGGAATTTGTATTGGATTAGAATCAATCTCAAATTGATTTGAATAAGATCCTCTCCAATTTGTCTTGGTCCAATATTGGTCTCTATAGTCACCATCTCTTTGACCAAGTCCAAGTTGCTATATGAATAGCAATTTCCCCATCTTTCGATTTGGTATATAAATAGCAATTTCTCCACCGCGTTGACTAAGTCATCAAAGTAGATTTACTACTTTTCCATTCCTGAAAACACACTTAGTACACACGTTAAATAGTTCGTACACGTTTGTTTCATCAAACTAGAGATCCTAGATCGTTGCTTCCAACAATCTCACCCTTTCAATGATGACAAACCAATAAAAGATTTGAGCAATGAGAGATGTGTGTGTGAAGTGTGATGAAGGATGTAATGCATATGATGTATACAATGAAACGTTCAAGCATTACTAACATGCACAACAATATAGCAATAGTGATATAGTGATAAGCATGCTCCCCCTATTTTTAAGCTCCCCCTTGAACATGTATTTCTAGTGCTCCCCCTTCAACAAGTAATACCAAATGTAGTACCACTCAACAAATAATACCAAATCTTTTTTCAACTTTTCTCTACTTTTGTTATCATCAAAAGCGTATTAATGAAGTCAATCAAATATCACATGCAAAAATAAAGTATTATAAATTATAACTAGCACTTGCATGTCATTCTTCATAGAGTATGCAATTCAAGTTCAATAAAAATTACAATTTAGACTTCATCACCATTGTGTAAGTGTGATAATTAAACATTGAAGTACAAAGGGAGATTCAATCAAGAACATCAACCAAAACCAATCCACATTTTCCATTTAACATGAATATCACCTAGGATTGATTTTTTCCACCTCATTAGAAATAAGTTCAAGGTACCAAACCCCAAAACATAGCCTATAAGGACTCTTAGATGTGGGGGTGACATTGCTTGACGAGTAAAGAACACCAACGCTAAAGATTACCCATAAAGCTTATGTTGGATACTCGTGCTTAGTGTACTTGCTATGAATTGTATCCATTTTACATACGAAGCAATATTCATAATATATATATATTTCATATACAATTCCTTTTGTGCTCAATTTCTATCCATGGCAAAACACTTCATATCCCTTACATTTTTCCGTTTTTATTCATCCTACATTCACTTTCCAATATTCATAAAAAGAATCTCCAAAAGTACAAGTTTAATATCGTGGAAGTGAGCATGTAGGTGTAGAAATGAAATTATTCATTTCATGAAACATGTCATAGCTACTTAATAGAGTCTAACATGCGCATGTAGCTATAGCAATAATACAATGATTTCTACAAGGATATGAATGAGCATTCAATAATACCACTTATAAAGATTCATACGAGGTTATTCATTAAGCACCAATTTTTTTTTTGTTTTTTTTCAATATTTTTGATTTTTCTTTTATAATGAACTAAAACAAACTAAAATGCAAACAAACAAGCACAAAAACAAGAAATAAATCAAGCACACACAAAAATATATGAAGGTATGCAATGAATGCAAAGAGGGAAATAAATATACCGTTGCGTCGCCATTTGACTAAGGAGCTAAAAATGAGACTTTCAATTCATTGCTCCTCACCAAATCTCCATCTCACCTACATGAAAGGTGTCAAGTGTGACCTAGGAATCCAACAAGGTCCACTAGTGTTAGTCATCAAAGTTTTAGGGACCCACACTTGTTTGAACTTTATGTTTGTGTTCCTAAACTTACAATAATAGGATGTGTGACCAACGCTATCACAAGTAAAGCACTTTGCATGCATATTTTTGACAATTGAAGGCACATTGTGAATTTTCTTAAATTTAGGCTTTTTATCATTTTTCAAACCAATTCCAAGCCAACGTCTATTATTACCATATAATTGATTTCCAAGAATAATATCTAAAGATTGCTTTCATATGGAAAATTTCTTAATGGACAATTCAAGAATAGAGACTTTGGATTTCAACAATGCATTCTCATTCACAAGCAAAGTACATTTACTTATAAAAGCTTTCTTGTTTTCCTCTTTCTTCTTTTTAAATTCATCCATTTTCCTTTTAAGCTCGTTATTTAACATGCACAATTTTTCATTAAGCTCATTAATTATATAATCCTTTTCAGTTTCAAGCTTAATTAAGTGTTGCTTAAGCCTGCTAATATTATTCAATAAGGAAGGACAAGAACCACAAGCAGCTTTTTCAGATGAGCTAGATTTTTCTCTTTTTAGCATGGCAATGGTTGATTTGCATTCTTCAAGTTCTTCTTTTAAGTTTTTAGATTCTTCAATCATATCACAGTTTTCTTTTTGCAATTCAAAACAAGATTTTCTATAGCATTCAACAGTATTATATAGCTCATCAATTTCTTCTTGCATTTTCTTAAAGAGCTCTGCTTTAGTATAAGATATTACATCATCATTCTTTGCCATTAAACAGAGGGAGGAGTGTGCTTCATTCTCCTCGAGCTGATCTCCACTATCCATGTCCCACGTTAGCATTACGGCTTTTCCTTTCTCTTTTGCAACCTAAGCCGTCTCTTGTGGGCAATTCCTCGCATAATGTCCCTTCCTCCTGCATTTAAAGCATTTAACTTTATCATTAGTTGTATTCTGTTCAGAATTATTTCTAGCAGCATTATATTTATTGGAGCGATTAAACCTTTGCACCATCTCGGTTCTTCCTTGTCGTGTCTTGATGCATCTGCTGAATCCTCTTACTATAAGAGCATGCTCCTCATCATTGATGTCATCCTTGCTAGCTTGAAGAGCTAGTGGTTTTGAAGCTTTTTCCTTTGGTTCAAGTTTCTCTCTTTCTTCAATGTTCAGCAACTCAAGCTCATGGCACATTAGGTTGCCTATCAAGTCCTCCACCCTCATCTGTGATAGATCTTTTGCTGCTTGGATGGCGGTGACTTTAGGCTTGAAATAGCTTGGCAGCGCTCTTAATATTTTCCTCAACTGTTCAAGGCTAGAATATAGCTTACGAGCGAGCTATACTTGTAGACGATGTTGGTGAACCTCGTAAACATCTCTGATATGGACTCTGATGGTAGCTTGTGAAAGCTCTCATACTCTGTGCTCAAAAGTGCAAGTCTAGACTCCTTTACCTGTGACGTTCCCTCGTGTGTCACCTCCAATGTATGCCATATTTTTTGCGCAGTTAGACATCGTGAGATGTGATTGAATTCAGATTTATCTAATGAACAAATAAGCGCATTCATTGCTTTAGCATTAAGAGCATAAAGTGTCAAATCATTGTCATCCTATTTATCATCAGGTTTAAGCATATCAACATCTCCAACTTTAATAACAGGTGGCTTATAGCCTTTTTCACCAATATGCCAAGCTTTATAATCGACAGGTATAAGGTAGATTCTCATTCTATTTTTCTAATATACATAATCTACACCATTAAATCTTGGGGGACAAGATATGGATTGACCCTCAGCAAAAGCACTATCAATGGGGTTCATGGTCAATCCTAGGGTAGATCCTAATAAACTGACTTTGATACCACTTGTTGGATATGGATCTAAGCCTAGAGGGGGTGTGAATAGGCTTATAAAAATTTCTCGCGCAACCCATGAGAAATCACACGCAATTAATAATCACAAGCAGGGTAAATATGAAGCAATAACAAAATACACGTAGATATACCCTGGTTCGGTCGTCCCACAACCTAGTCCAGTCCCCAAGCAAATACTAGCATTAATATGTTCCTTTTGTACAACTACAATGGGTATTGAGCTCCCTGCCCCCACCTAGAACGTACCGCCCTCGAGTGCAGAACAGTATCAACCTAGTAAATGCTCTCTCCTGACAAGTCCCACTTGTTAAGACCCTCTTGTCTAGTCCCAGACTAAACAAGTCCCCAAATAACACAAAAGTGGTAAAGTTTTCCATACAAAGATCGTTACTACTACACAAAAATAATTGTAAAAGAGTTTAGAAAAGTCTCAGTGTGTAGGCGTTGTCGTCTCTGTCAATCGGCACGGGTCAGATCTCGTATGACGTTGTTGTAGATGTCTCCTCTCTATCATGCAGCTCAAGTTGTGTCAACTTGCCCCCTCCTAGAATGTTACGACACTTGGTACACCTTTTGGTAAAGTTACAGCCTTGATGTTCTTTTCTTTGCTAGTTACGACCTTGGGAATTTGGTTTGACATCACTCTGTAACTCACGGCCTTGGCACTCTTAATTTGATGGATCAATGTAGCTAGGGTTAGCAAGTGCTAGGAGTATGCGGCTGAACTTGATAGCCTTGGTTGCCTTGGTTGGTAATGGAAGAAGATGGCACTACTGCTCAATGGTCAGCTGCTTGGTTGACACTAGGAAGTGTGAGTCGATAGCCTAGTTACTTGAGGAGATGGTCGGTCAGCAACCAATGTTCAGCAGTCGGTAGGCAGTGCCTTGTTTACCTGTTGGCACATTAATCATTGTAGCAATGTCATGGAGTGAGAGCTAGCAACAAACACAAATTTCGATAGCCTTGAAAATTCCACATGGGCTTGTCTGTACTTTGGTACCTAAACCAACAAAGAAACAAGTTAGTGATTTAATTTGATATAAAAACAAAACTTACCTTTGGTCAACAAAATTCGGCACCCTTGTACTCTTGTTTGCCAAAACAAAACAGCAACCAAATGCTCCTTGCGTCCCTTTGCTGCTAATGTACCATATGGCCTCTTAGGCTTGTAGACCTGTCCCCTAAAGAGTCCTGCAGTTGATAGCTTGGAGAGAATTGCTAGGTGATGAGGTCTAGAGGGTTAGCACATGGGGCTTCACAAATTTCGGCTCTTGGAACTTGGTTGTAGGCTTGCAGCATGGGAGAAATATTTGGCCTTTGGAGAATCATTAATTGCGGCTTGATGTAATCTTTGCCCAGCCGCAACAAATTGTGTTGAAGATGAGGCCTTTAGCTTATAGATTGAAAAACTTTTGGCTCTGGCGGTTGGCAGCTTGAAGCTTTTGAGTTGCTTGCGGCAAGGTTGATGATAGGATGTACAAATAGCTTGCGGCTTTTATATGTGATCTAGGGTTTTTTTTCTTTGGCCTTGGTTATTGCGGCAAGGGTTTTTCTTTGAGAGTTTGGCCGACTTGTTCTTTTTTAGTGTATGCCGCACACATCTCTCTCTCTTGAGTAGGGTTTATATAGGAGGATGTGGGGGAGAGAGAGAATCAAAACAAATCCCATGAAATTAGGAGTTTGACTTGAATACAATAGGATGAGTAATGGGATGAGGAATTTGTATTGGATTGGAATCAATCTCAAATTGATTTGAATAAGATCCTCTCTAATTTGACTTGGTCCAATATTGGTAGCTATAGTCACCATCTCTTTGACCAAGTCCAAGTTGCTATATGAATAGCAATTTCCCCATCTTCTGATTTGCTATGTAATTAGCAATTTCTCCACCGCGTTGACTAAGTCATCAAATGTAGATTTACAACTTTGTCATTCCTGAAAACACACCTAGCACACACGTTAAATTGTTCGTACACGTTTTTTATCATCAAACTAGAGATCCTAGATTGTTGCTTTCAACAAGGAGATCACCACACTATATTTTTCACGAATCCTTGAAAAACTTCAGCTTTGCCCACATATTTATTCTAAATAGAAATGTACATAAAGATATGGAATTTTTGTGGTTTATATCTTTGGCTATATTTTTCGTTTTTTATCTCGTAAACTTGCGTAAACGCAATGGAGTGCAAGAAGCGGGCTATGCATCCCAAATCAGACGATCTTAGGGCATCCGGTTACAAAGAACCCCCATGACCTTTATTTAGGATACTTGTTTGATTTTTATGTTTTTTTAGGATTTTTGCAAACTCACGTAAACGCGATGGAATGCAAAGCATGATCAAAGATCATTTATGGCTATATACAAAAGAAAAGGAAAAAGCATTGAATCTAGACATGGGCTCGGTATCAGAGTTTCTACTCATCAATACTAAAGCTTCATGGGTTATCCTAATTCTCTTGAACCATACTCATTCATGAAACGTACTTAGTTATCACTCAAATCATGCAAATAGTTCATTCATTTTCATATTTAATTATTGCAATTATTTTTAATTGTTTCGAGAATATATATTGTGGAAAATGAAATTAACTATGGAAAAACATATTGAACGGGAAATCTAATCAAGGAAATAACTCTAAATCAATCAGCTCAACTTTAAAATAAAATCCATCATATAAATATTAAAATGGAGCATATAAGACCGTGAAAAGTGCCACGTGAGTATGGGAAGAAAATCAGTCAAGTGTGTGTGGCCAAATAGTGCAATCATAGGAAAACCATTTCTAGTCTAAAAGAGAAAAGAAAAAGATAAAATAAAAAGACGCATACAATATGATGCATGGACACACGTAAAAGAAAAATAAAATGAAAAATACAAAAAAATTACATAAAATTTTTGAAAATTTTTAAAAATCCTAAAAATAAAGAAAAAATGTGACTAATGCAACTAGATGGCATGGAAATACACTCCCCAAGCTTAAACTACACATTGCTCCATATTTATTTAAAATTAAGGATGGTTGACAAAACTTTCTTGAAAATAATTCTCTACTTTCAAGCTCCATGTCAGCTCTCTCCCAGGTGTCCTCTCCAAGCTCCTCAGGTACCTCCTGATCAAATGAATATATCACCTCATCAAGCGAATCCTCTCCGAGCTTGTCAGGTTCGTCAAGGAGAGACACATCCAAGCATAGCTTCGGTCCATAATTGTAAGTGTGCTGCGCAAGGTATGACGTTTCAAAAAGATCTGAATCAAAATAAATATCCAATGGAATACATGATTTAGAAATGGAGTGGGTAAAGAGGTCTCCCTGAGTGGGAGCAATAAGCTCTGGTGGGTGGTCCTCGACCGCAGTGAATGGTGGAGGTGGCTACGAAAGCTTAATTGGAGGTGCGCAATGCTCGGGCTCCATGTGAATATATGTATCCTCGTCCCGAATAGCGTCCTCCTCAACGGTCTGCTCTGGCTCCGCTAACACAGCCTCCTCAACAATGTATCCTGGTGCTGCAGGCTGCTCTAACTCATATGGCTGGTAGGGGAGAGCGACGATGGTACACACTGGCCTTGCAGCGATACCTCTGGAGTGTCTCATCACGGTTGTCTCATCAGAGGTAGCTACAACAGTACCAGGTGCAGTTGTCTCGTCAGAAGTGGCAATATAGAAATGCAGAGTATCTCCCCCATGCTAAACGTGAACGTCCTCCTCAATTGTACATGCAACTAAGACACAATTCATGATAAAATTTAAAAGCTCGGACTCACCCACAGCTGCATAACTTGCCTTGAGGGCCAATGAACTAGTAGATCGAGTCTCTTCCAACATGCGCTCCAAAGCTACTGCGTAAAATAGATTCTCGAAGGTTGAAACTTGCATCATCCTCAAGAACTCCAAAAGGTCCATATAGTCCACTAATGAAGTAGCCAAAGAGCCTTGCATTGTCATACCCATGGTCGGGCACTTTTTGCAATAAGCTATCGAACCTGTCGAAGGCTCAACAGAAGCATTCTCCTTTGCCCTCCTTGAATGTGGCGATCTTAGCTTGGTGCACATAGTATTGTATATTGGACATCTTCACTCCAATTGGGGGTGCCATTGTTGCATAAAAATGTACCTGATCACTCAAAGATATATGACCTGGAGAAGAATGTCAGTGGCACAAGAGAGATAACAATAAAAATAACGTGGTGGTGGGGTAAAAATCACCCTTTTTTATACGCAATCTAATCAACTAATTGTGATAAACTGGTACTTAAATAAAAACCTCCCCGGTAACAGAGCTAATTTGATTGACACGAGGATATGTACCCCCAAAAAGGTATACACACCCTCACTCCCAAGGGCAAGGGTGTCAAAGCAGAATAATCCTAGTGAGTACGGGGTCGAATCTACAAGGAGGTGATTTTTGAATATCAGTCGATTCCTAGGTCGGTTCGACTTTCGGGTTTTATTGGGTGAAGGTGGATTACAAATGGTCGTAATGATGGTGGATGCGAATGTCATGTCACTCAATGTCACAAACAAGAAATCCACAAAGAAAGAAAGAAATAAAAAATAAATGGAAAACAAAAGACAAAAATATCACTAGGGTTTCGGTATCCTCACTACTGCTTTGGGCATGAAATGAAGCTCATATGTGTCTAGGGATCAAATCGTCTGACGAGTCGATAATATGTTGTGTGGTCTCTTTACTTCGGTGCCATCATCGTGGATCACCTAGTAAGCAATATAAGGGTGTAACGAACGACTAAGGTTGGTGCCACTATCGTGGATTACCGCACCTAGATTGACGACATTATAACCCTATTCGGACTAGAGGGGACTTCTCAGGAGAGTGCCACTATCGTGGATCACTGCGTCTATCGAATTCCCGTCACCCTTGATGATAGCAAACCACAACATTACTCTACGGCTCCCTCGATTCCTAGCTACGTTGTAGCGGCACCAATATATTGGATCACTATCGATAACACCATTGTGTATCATCTCGCTACGAAATACCCTTGATTATTGGGTTTATCCTAGGGTGAGTTCATCAACCACCAAGAGTTGTCAATTCAAGCGTTCTTGGGTTGTTGATTCCTAGAACCGATTGTGGTCAAATCCCTTCCTTAGGCTAAGTTCCCAACATTCAAAGAACCCCCAAAAATCGAGATGAGTTTGGTGCCAATATCTTGGATCAACATCCCCATCAAATATGATGACATAGAAATAGAATTCAACCTGACCCTAGCAATAGAACTACTCTAGCATAGCAAACATCATGAAATTATTAGAGAACATTGCTAGCATACTAGAAAACACAAAGAATTGAAATAGAATTAAAGAGAACAAGAGTACTTAACTGATTACAATGAAGGAGGGGCCTAGGGCATGGCCTAATTACTCCAAAGAAAAGCTCCAAGAACCCTAACACTAAAACTAATTAAGAACAAGAAGAACTAAAGAGGGCTCTCCCCAAATGATGGCTGCCACTCCCCTTAAATACCCCCCCTCAAAACCATAGAAAACCTAAGAGAAACCCCAAAAAAACCACAGCAAAATGGGTAAAAGCAGTTAGTAAATCGTTAACTTAAGTTGTGAGGCCAGACAACTCGGACCGAGTAGCCTGGCACTCGGTCCGAGTGGAAGAATTCAGCACAAGACTGTCATCTTGCAAACATTCCACAGATTTCATCCGACCTCCTTTTGACGGGATCTTTACGGTGTTGGAACCATCATGAAGTCTACTATTCATGAAAAATATCGAAAAAATACATTGCTTACTTGCATGATAGCAGATTTCAAAAGAGTGAGATGCTATCCTAAAATTTGGCCGCATTACCTCACTCGACCGCGTGTGGTTGCACTCGGTCCGAGTAAAGAGGCTTGAATATGGTTTGAAATGGCGTTCTGCCTTCATTTTTGCTCGACACAAAGCTACTTAGTCCGAGTTCTCTTTTGTTGCTCATGAGCTGCTAAGTCTTCAGCTTCATATTTCTTCGTTTATACCTACTCGGACCGATTAGGCAAGCCCACTTTGTCCGAGTGCACTGGCTGGCCCTGATAGAAGCTGCAGCTAGCTTCTTTTACTCTTCTTCTTATTTCCTCTCAAATCTCCTTCTTTGGCCTTCTTTTTTAGCACCTCAAAGGAGTCTTCTTGGTGCTCCCGCATCGTCGATCATTCCCTTGACTCTAAATTGCTCCAATATCACTCCAAATCCCTGAAATACAACAAAAAGCTCTCAAAGCCAAATAGTCCCAAATGGTTGTATAAAAGCATATAAAATGAGGAATTGGAGGGTGAAATGAATATGGAAATATGCGACTAATCATGCAAAATATGAGCATATCAACAAAAATCAAATAAATCACAAAGAAATGCATTACAAATCACATAAGAGAGGAACAAGAACAATGCTAATAATAAAGAGAATAAAGGATTCAATCTTTAATACAAGAAACAAAGCAATAAAAAGCTTACAAAATCTCTAGAATAGCAGCCCCTAATGGTGGAAGAAAACCTAGGAAGAAGCTACCCAAATTGCACACACCAATCCCTTTTATGCCCCTCAAAAACCCTTCAGCGAATCAGGTTTGAAAACTAGAATTTGCAGTGACACGGTCGTACTTGAAAGTGGCACGAACGTGCTGAAATTTTAGCTTTCGAAAACTGAAATTCGCAGTGACACGGTTGTGCTGAAAAGTGGCACGAACGTGCTGAAATTCCAGCTTTGCAGCCCCGATATCCAGAAAATGTGTAAAATCACCCCAAACTTAGAAAATCACAAATAAATATGCGTTGTAATCCTCACAACATGCTCTATGACAAAAAATAGTCCAGGGAAGAAATATCTGGTGGAATAAGAGCAGAAATTCATTCTTTATGGTGTTGTGGCTCTTTCGCTTTAGAGGTTTACACGGCTGTGTCACAGATCAGCACGGCCGTGCAGCCTACAAATCTCAGCGGCCCAGGCGGCTCTGTGCTGTGTAGCATGGCCGTGTCGCTGAACAATATCTCCTCTTCTTTGGGCTGATATGATGACACGACCATGCAAGTGCATGCATGGTCGTGTTGCCTGCATTTTGGCCCTCCTCTTCTCCTATTGGCCTTCGATCTTCACCGCTTCTTCTTTCTTTGTCATCCCATCATCATTTTTCATCGTTTTACGCACTTTTTCACCTGAAACGCACAAAACATCCCCAAAACGTGAAATAAACGGAAATAAACGGAAAGTGAATAAAAGAGGGAATAATGCATGTGAGATGTGGATAATAACATAAGAATGCATGGTAAAAAGGTGTGCAAAATGTATAAAATAAACACTCAACAACACACACACACACACACACACACACACACACACACACACACACACACACACACACACAAAACTACGAATACAAACTACCTACACCTTTCCACACACGTAGAATACACATATAGACTACACCCAGACACAGTAACAGACAAACTACACACACAAACACAGACAGAGATAGACACACACAGAATACAAACAGACACATAAAGGTAGGCAACCATCTTGATGCCATTTTTGTTAAGTGATTACAATAGACAGATCTGAGCCTCATTATATCTTTGGCTTTTCTTTTGGAAAAAATGATTTTTTTACTTTTAAACAAGATTGTTGTATTTTGAAATTAAATTTTATTTTTTTAATTTTCAATTTCACTGATGGTATCGTTAGTATACTGGTAGGAACTATCCCAACCTTGGTCGTAGCTCGAGTTTACACGAGAGTGGGCTCGAGATACGATTGAATGATGATGTTGTTCTTCACGCTAGCTTGCCTAGGTTAGGGTTTGCAAGAGATTGGACCCTACCCTAGGTTTGCTATAGACCGGTAATAGCGCAAGAGCGTGAGCTTGGTTCTATATTTAGTTGCAACTAGTTCACCTGAATTTCAAGTCTAGCAATTGTGAAACCTACGAATCACAATGACGAGATACTGTTTATAGCGGGGATTCCCTATCCCTAGGCGTTTTTATTAATTTGATATTTTCTTTATACAATTGAACGACTGTGACCGCTTTATTGCGAATATTTCTCGACTGTTCTTATAGCAAGGTGAATTGAAGAAGACACCGTTATTTGCCCTCCTCGTGTTCGATACCCGCTCACCGCTACACTGTGCGCTTGCGATAAGACTAGCGAGTCTCGTCCTGGGTGTGTATCCGGGGCGCGATCAAGTTTTTGGCGCCGTTGTCGGGGAGGCGATAGTGTTTGATTCTACCTACCTAGCTATTTTTCTTTTTGTTTTATTATTTCTATTTTACCCTTCCTTTGTACTAACTATTTCTTTGAAACTCTGTTTTTCCTTGCATGTACACGAGATCCACAGCAGACCCCGAAGAAATACTATACGATCCGGAGATCAAACGTACATTGAGGAGGATCAGAGCGGAGAGGAGACTCGATACGGAAGGGAATTTTATGACCCATCCTGAGACAGCCGAAGAATTGGCGGCGCGAATGGCGAGAATCATTTCCATTAGAGATATGCGTCGACCTAAGACTTCCTCCACGACCTCGTCCATAGCTATGCCGGAGTTGGCGGCCGACAAAAATTTCGAGTTGAAGACTGGATTGGTAGTTCTGATGCAGCAAGACCCTTTTCATGGGAATTCCCATGAAAACCCTCATTACCATATCCAGCTCTTTTTATCAAAATGTGCCACCTTCCAAATGCCGGGCGTCTCCATAGATGCTATCAGACTGCGCCTCTTCCCCTTCACACTCAAGGACAAAGCCTTATATTGGTTGAGGACGCAGGCTGAAGGAATCTTCACCACTTGGGATGAATTGGCGAGTGCCTTCGTCGACAAATTTTACCCGCCCTCCAAGACGGTGAAGATAAGAAGTCCTCTCATGTCCTTCAAGCAAGGACCGCAGGAGACTCTCTATGAGGCGTGGGAGCGCTTCAAGGACTTGCAGCACCAATGCCCCCATCACAGCATAGAGGATTGGGAGCTTGTCCACAGTTTCTACAATGGACTCCAACCGGGCACAAAACAGATTATTGATGCTACCGCCAACGGAGCCATTTTGTCAAAGACCCCCGATGAAGCTACGGCCTTGCTAGAGGAGATGGCCTCCAACAATCAACAGTGGGGTGACGAGCGAGGACATTCTTCGTCCTCCTTGAAGCCCACGAGTATTTATGAGGCCAAGGCCGTGGTTGAGCTTGCTAGCAAATTTGACACTCTCCACAAGGTAGTGGAGAGATTGGAGAAATACATTACCGAGCCGCATGGAGCTCCTTCTACATCGGCACCGACAAACCATATGAGTGATTGGCAAGACCAATCCCAAGCCATGTATGTAGGAGGAGAGCATGGAGAAGGAGCTTTGGAGCAAATTCAGTATGTTACGGGGAACCGGATATTGGGCCAACCCGGCCGCTAGAAACCATCCGGGTTTTTCCTATGCTAATAATGATGGTGCCTTGAACCCCCCGCCACAACAACCTCCTCAAGCTCGGGCTCCACCACCACAACCGAATTATCAACCAAGGGGGCCACCGCAACAAAACTTCCCACCTAGGCAACAAGTGGGACCTTATAGGCCACCCGGGTATAATCAAGGTTGGAGAAATCCCAACCTTCCGCAAGCTCAACCACGTTCGGATTTTGAAGCTAAGGTGGATGAGTTTATGGTGGAGCAGAGAACGATTAACGCCACGTTGAAGGCGGGACAAGATTCTCTTACCACCGTCGTCGCTCAAATTGGGGAGCAACTTGCGTTGCTCAATAGAAACAATCAACAATTGCCGGCTCAACCCGAGCCAAATCCACGGGGCAACACCGACCATATCAATGCGGTTGTTGCGGTTACGACAAGGGGTGGGAAGGATACCACTCCCGTCATGACTCAAGTCAAGGAACCCGTGGTGGAGATTCTAGAAGAGAGCGAGCCGGCAATTGAGGTGGAAAAAGAGAAGGAGCCGCAAGAAGGAGCAAAACTAGAGTGGAGGAACCTATTGATGAGCGTCGATTCATGCCACCGGTGCCTTTCCCTCAACGGCTAGCTAGAGCCAAGATCGAGAAGAGGCTAGCCAAGTTCCTCGAATACTTGAGAGGGGTGAGCCCCAATATCCCTTTCCTTGATGCCATAGTGGAAATCCCATCCTACGCGAAGTTCTTAAAGGACTTGATTACAGGAAGGAAAAGGAAAGAGAAGATCATGCTCGTGGAACAAGGAACTTGGTTCGCTAGGAAGGAAAAGGAGCCCGCCAAATTTAAAGATCCCGGGAGCTTCTGGATTTCTTGCACTCTAGGGGGCGTCCCCTTACAAAAAGCATTGGTTGATTTGGGCGCTAGTGTGAGCCTCATGCCTCTCACCATATTCCGGAAGTTGAATACCAGCACGGATTTAAAGCCAACCGACATGAGGATTTAACTCGCAGACGGTCGGATTACAAGGCCGGTTGGGATCGCGGAGAACATCCCACTCCAAGTTCCGGGAGACATATGCTTGCCTTGTGATTTTGTGATAATGGATATCAAGGAAGAGGGTGACACATTGCTCATCGCCACCGCGGGTGTAATCGTCGATGTGCGGGAGGGGACTCTTACCTTGAACGTCGGTAACATTGAAGTAGAGCTCCATATACCAAAGGCTATGAAGCACATGCCGTATTATGAGGAGCTAGATTATGTGGACCTCCTTGACGAGGTCATTGAAGAGGCTATCCCCCACTCCATCGGTGCACTCCACGATGATGGCTTTGAAGAAAGCCAAGATTCGGACGAAGAAGAGAAATTGGAGGACTCTCCCAATAGCTCCACGGTGAATGATGATGGCGACGCTGAAGTCGCAAGAATACGGGAGCTTTGCAAGCTCTCGACGTCGAAGAATCCGAAGAAAGCTCCACCGATTCGAAGATCGGTGTCACCGACGAAGTCAAGGACCGGAACAAGCTCAAGCTTGGGGGAGCCATCCCCCAACATTGCCCATGATGAAGGGGCGCTGAGGAAGGCCACGCACCACCACGATCCAAATCCGAGCGGTCTTCCCAGCAAATTCGACAGGTGCATCTCAGACGCACCCAACATCCCTACGCTAATTTGATAATCCAAAGGGGTCGAGCTCAAGACCTTAAACGAGCGCTTGTCGGGAGGCAACCCGATGGTTTTTGCATTATTTTTATTTTGGTTTTTATTTTTGTTTTAGACTTTGCTAGTGTTTTGAGTCAATTGCCTATAAAAATCTTGACCATGGGTCTTAATTCTTATGACATGAGAGGAGAAAAGGAGATCTCTCATATGGATGATGACCGAGACAAATAAGAGCGCTCCAGGAATGCGCTCGAGGCTTAGGAAGAGGAAGAAACCAACAGGAGGAAGAAAAACAGAGAGTAGAGCGAAAACGGAGCCCCGAAGCAGAAAACAGCACACCACTCGGCCGAGTATCATATGCCACTCGGCCAAGCAAAGGACCCCACTCGGCCGAGTGGGGCACCAACTAGGGAAGTCTGCGGAACCAACTCTCTGTCTTTTTTGTGCATTTCAGTATTAACTGCCACTCGGCTGAGTAAAATTGTTCACTCGGCCGAGTGAAACGGATACCCTCCTAGGGCGAGAATTACCGAGTAGCTTGTGCCACTCGGCCGAGTGGAGATTCTCCATTCGATCGAGTGTGACAAAGCCACTTGGCCGAGTCGTAAGTGGCGGGGAGAAATTTAAATTTTTTTCCGTTTACGCCACTCGACCGAGTGACATTGTCACTCGGCCGAATCGTAACTTCCCTTATATAAACGCTGCGGGCTCGGTGCGAATCTCAACGCGAGAAAATCCCAAATTCGCCCGAGCCCCCGCAGCATTTCGTCTCCCCTCACCCACAGCGGCTGTGCCTCGCCCGAATGGACTCGTCGCCGGCTCTAATCGATCGACCACCGTGACCTCCCACTGATGCGCCGACCTCCGGCGACCTTCTTCGCCGTCGGCCGACCGCCGGCGATCCCGATTTCGCCCCAAAACTCCATTTTCTCCCATTTTTCTCGATCCGTACACCCATTGAGTCCCTAACTCAAATCAACTTATTTATCTATCTATTATACCCCATCTCCCCCATGTATTTCGGATGTTATCTGCTGATATCATTGTTTGATTTGCAGGCTATCTTGGGGGAGCTTTGGGGAGCTTCTGGGCGTGCTTTTGGCTTCACGGAGGCGGCGTTCTTCGCACGCACTTGCTGATTTGCGCTCGCGGTGTGTTCAGGTACACTCGTTCCATTATTTAGCACACTGCATTATATTTTTGTTGGGTGAGCACTCGCGACACACATGCCGCCCCGCACTAGGCCACGCACGCGGGGAGCCTCTTCCAAGCGGAAGAGGACCGATGATCCCGGTCCCTATGCCCCTAGGGAGGACTCCCCTCCACATAGTCCACCTCCACCCACACATCCGCTTCCAGCCGATCCCATCCATGCACAGCCACCACCAGCTCCCGCCGTCGGGCCGCTGGGGATCACGTTCAGAGACGACGCACATCGCGTTCGATTTGAGCGTATCGCCCAATGCTCGATAGTGCCCTCTAGGTTCGCACACTTAGCAGACCTTGACCGCCTGGGGGTACTAGAGGGGATGCTCACGTTGTACGACAGTGTGGGTTGGCGCGACTTTTTGTCTGTGTCGGCGGACACCTACGTCTGTCCGACACTTGAGGTTCTTAGTTCGATAGCCTGGACCGATGAGGGATGCTCCTTCTGCCTTATGGATCGAGAGTGTCAAATCTCTCTCGATATGCTTCGAGCATTCTTTCAGTGGCCCGATGTCCCTGAGCCTGACCGCGCCTATGCTCCTACGCATATCCCTCCGCCGTCGTTCGACTCCCATGCCTTTTGGACCCGGATCACGGGTTCACCACTTTGCTTTGACCCTAGTAGGGCCAAGGCCTCAGCTATAGTCCACCCCTGCCTCCGCATAGCACAGCGCCTTAAGGAGACCACCTTCCTTGCGAGGTATGAGCCTGGGACGATGTCTACGCCAGAGCTTTATATGCTCTACGCGATGACTCGCCCCAGAGTTCAGGATAGGGGTAGTGATGCGATGGTCCTCGCCGTTGAGATTGATATCGCTAGCTGGTTTTTGGACCGTATCATAGTATCGGTAAGTGCTCACTCACCGATCTGTTGCGGTAGCCTGATCACCCTGCTAGCCCTGATGACCGGCGTGGACCTTCCTGGCGACTTGCGTCGACCTTCGGGCCCCACTTCACTCTCGATAGATGTTATGGCCCGGATGAAGCTGCTTCGTCCCCACGGCCAGCGGCACTGGGTATGGTTGCATGGTCCCTTTAGTGCCGATTACATGATCCTCCCGAGCCCCGCTCGGACATATATAGGACCGGCACATGGGGACTGGCTTCCGACGATGGATCTCCGAATCCCCGCCACCTACGTGCTAGAGGCCGAGGGAGCTGAGCAGGCACCACATGCACCCGTCGACCCCGTGATCCCTCAGCCAGAGCCGGCACTGTCTGCACCTCCCGACACCTCTGTCCCCACTTCTGTCAGTGTCGGAAGGACCCTTGCTGAGTCGTCCACCACGTCCACCCCCACGACCACCACCACTGCTGTGCCTATCTCGGTTGAGCCTATTTCCTCACTTCTTCCCGAGCGTCCACCCACCATACTTGAGAGCGGTGAGTCTTCCTTCTCTGCCGTTGTGGAGACCCTATCCAGTTTACTGTCCGCTGGGGTATCACCTTTTGGGACCTACACTTCCTCCCCAGTGGTCGACCCTTCTGTCTCCATCGCAGCCGTCCTATCCGAGAGTGTCGTGACATCTGATCCCACGTCTGCATCACAGACCTCTCTTGCTGCCTCGTCGCCGATTTTGTCTACCACCACTGCTGCTGCTGCTTCCACCTCGTACTAGCCTACGTCCCAGTCTCACACTGAGGCTAGGCATCCACTAGTGAGCACAGCCCCCTTTCCACACATACCTGCTGGCCCGATTATTTACACCGCCCGTGTCAGACAGCCCCGTCCTTCACAGCCTAGACACGTGCATCCCTCTGCACCACCTCCCCCCGACACTATACTTCAGAGCATTCGTGCTCTTGAGGGGGTGGTGAGTGGACTCAGAGGCGACCTTAGGACTTTGTCTGCCACAGTCTCCGCCGTGCAGCACCGTGTTGAGCTACTTCCGAGTATTCAGGCTTGCCTGACTCAGATTCTCATGCGACTGCCACCACCACCACCACCCACCCACCCAGCAGCTTCCACACCCACCACCTCCACCACCACCTCCACCTCCGTCACAGGACGGAGATGGTGCAGCACCACCAGCTTAGGCACACCCTTGATGTCATTGATATTTTTTGTCGATTATGCTGCCCATTTTCTGCTGGACCTGGTGTTTTTTGCCCCCACCTCCTCCCCTCACTATTTTAGTCCCTGTTCTGATCACATCATTTTATATATTTTTTGGGAGAGAGGGAGTGTATTTTTGGTGACACATATCTGCATCACTCTGATCTTTACATGCATCACATCCGCATCATATTTTCTGTTTATTTTTCTTTTTTTAATCATGCATGCATCCTCACCCACCCCACCCATTTCACGTCTCTCGGTGTGCCACACTTTGCACATTGAGGACACTGTGCACTTTAGCTTGGGGGAGTGAGTTCTCACAATTTTTGCTTTTAACGCCTTTATTTTTAGGTTTTTTACGATTTTTCCGATTTTGCACCCATTTTTCATCACTTTTTCATTTTTTTTACCATGCATCACGTTTTTCTTATTTTCTTTGTGTACTGCATTGTAAATAGTTCTGTTTTCTTTTATCTTTATTTCTTTCATCTTTTGCTAGAGATGATTTTTCTGTGATGACGATGACGTGGTGTTAGCTTTTCCCAATATGCATGCTAATTTTGTCATGTCATAGCTTTTGTTTTTGATATCATATGCTATGTTCTGCTTTGCATTTAGAAATAGTAACCCACTTCTTTTTCCGTATGAAAATGGATGAAATTCTATTATTAGCTGATGTCTGATAATTCATATGTATGCTATCGTAGAAAACATACCAAGATTCACGCATTGATTGGTTATATCTGGAGTACTGCTTTCTTTTCTTATATCACTTCTTATTGCATGATTTGTACGCTTCACTTCAGGTTGATTGAATGTTTGCTAGCATTGATAAATCTGGACTAGTTTGCTTTTTGAGATTAAACTGAGTAGATTAAATTACCCTGCTGAAGTTGTCATGCACGTCCTATAGAGTGAACCGAGAGATACATTTATTTCTTTCTCCACATATCTTGAACATTATTTCTCTATTTTAAATTCATTGGTGAATCTCCCCTTAGCAATTCTATTATTGGCATTCCCCCCATTATTATATCCCATGCTCCAAATTCCCCAAAAGCAAAAAGAAAAAAATACTTGTATATCCTTCTCTTTTGATTTAGGATCATTTGTGTATATATGTTATTCGAAAAAAAACAGGGGAAAAGAAAAGAGAAAAGAAGTTCGAAAACGATCCCATCTCATACCCTTTCTCTCTTTCTTCCCTCTTTTTGCTTTTATTTTTATTTCTTTTACTTTTGGAGCTTCAAAAGAAATGGGGAATGTAAATATTGTTTTGTTTATGCCACCACGGTTATGGATGAGCTTAGGGGAGGGGATCCAATGATGTGCGAGAGAGTGACTACATGACGGTGCATGACAACCTAGGCTAAGTAATATTTTATACTCGGTGAGATTGCTAAAAGTTTTGCGAAATCCAGAAATCTGCGCTTAGCATTCATATCATGAAAACCACACTTTTCTATTCTTACTACTCTATTGTGTGATATCTCTTATACTCCTTATAGAAAGCATTCAATTGAAAAGTGTGTGATCTACGATTTTGTATACCGCTTTAGATGCTTCAGACGATGTTAATTCTAGAATTATTCCATTTTTCATGCTATATTGATATTCTCGGGTTTTCTATTTCAAATGCACATTATACTATGATATCGAGATAAAAGTCTTTGACATGTGTTTTATATTCGATGCGTGCTATATGAGTAAGCAAAACCCACGTCCTGAGAAAAATGATCTAGCAACTTCCTTCTTCGTTTTCTATTTTGTTTTTCATTTTTCATTTTACATTTTTCCATCGTTTCCATTATCTTTATCCACCGGGTTTGCTTTTTTACTCATCTTCCTCGAGGACGAGTAAGAGGTAAGCTTGTGGGATTTTGATCACTCCATATTTTACACATTTTTTCTGCTTGTTTGCATGCCATTTAGATCGCCCATATCGCGTTTTAAATGATTATTCGACAATATTGCGATGCTTTTCACGATTTCTTGTTTTTGTCGTATTTCAGGAGATTTGGAGCGATTTGGAGTGATTCTGAGATGCACCCACTCCGGAGTGTCACCCGTGACTCTTTTGAGGGGAATTCTGTGATTGGAGAGGAGTGAAAGAAGAAAGAACGTCGTAGGAGCGACGAGGAAGCAAAAATACGAAGATTGGGCATTTTCAGCATGCCACTCGGCCGAGTGAAGGAGTCACTCGGTCGAGCATCGACAGCCCGCTCGGCCGGCCAGATCGGACACGCAACAAACTCCATATCAGCGTGTACTCGGTCGAGCATCGCCAGACCACTCAGCCGAGCACGGATACACCACTCGCCCGAGTGGCATCAAGACGACGGCAACCAAAATTCCTAAGTTACTGTAAATCCGTCAGTCAGCCCCGAGTTCCGACTCGACCGAGTGAAGAAATCCCATCGGCCGAGTGAAGAAAGTCACTCGGCCGAGTGTCTCCCGAGGAGACGACCCCCAAAAGTCCAGACTTACTGGAATCCGTCAGGGTCCGTCACTCGGCCGAGTGAGCCGCGCTGCCTGTAGCGTAAAGTGCGATTTTCAAGCTGTGCAGGGGCAATTTTGTCATAGTTTTTTGGGAGATTTTGGGAGGTATTTAACCCCAGTTTTTAACCTAGTTTAGGGAGCTTTCTCTCATATTTTTTGGCAGCCCTTTTTGATTACTTTTGAGGAGATTAGATTCAGTTCTTTGGAGAGAGATAAAAAGTTCTATTTTGTTGGATGCTATTGAATCTTCATTGGTTTGTCTCTCTTTCTATCAAAAACCTCATTTTTATTGATATATTGTCTATTGCAATGAATTCTATCGTTTTTATTATTGAATTTCTAATGATTTGCATTATGAATTGTGAGTAGTTTTATCGTCTTAGGGCGTAGGGATGAACCCTATGAACCCTATTTCTAAATTGTTATGAATTGGTGAAATTATTGCTAGAATTGATTAGGGTTAGTTTTGGATTGATTTAATACGAATAGCTAGGGATTCATACCGATTGGGATTTACAAGAGATTGGATCCCAACTCGATAGTAAGCCCTAGAAATTCGAATTGGGTTACAATTGGGTTTCTCTGGAATCGGTTTGCAAGAGATTGGACCGAAATAGACCGGAAATAGCGCGAGAGCATGAGCTTGGTTCTACATTTAGTTGCAACTAGTTCACCTGAATTTCAAGTCTAGCAATTGTGAAACCTACGAATCACAATGACGAGATACGGTTTGTAGCGGGGATTCCCTATCCCTAGGCGTTTTTATTAATTTGATATTTTCTTTATACAATTGAACGACTGTGATCGCTTTATTGCGAATATTTCTCGACTGTTCTTATAGCCAGGTGAATTGAAGAAGACACCGTCATTTGCCCTCCTCGTGTTCGATACCCGCTCGCCGCTCCACCGTGCGCTTGCGGTAAGACTAGCGAGTCTCGTCCCGGGTATGTATCCGGGGCGCGATCAGTTGTCTGTATGCGTAGCCTGTGTTTGTAATCTATGTGAGTGGGTGTGGGTGTGTGTGTAGTTTGTATGTGTAGTCTGTGTGTGTGACTGCGACTGCGACTGTGTATTTTGTGTGTGTCTGTGTCTTTTTATAGTCTAATGTGTGTGTGTGTGTGTGTGTGTGTGTGTGTGTGTGTGTTGTGTATTCGTGTATGTGGTTTGTGTGGGTGTGGGTAGTCTGTATGTGTAGTCAGTTTGTGTGACTGTACTTTTTATTAAAATATTGTGTTTCTACTTGTGTGTTTGTATTTGTGTTTGTAGAGGTGATAATGATAATGATCTGCCAACACAGTTTACATCTTATTTTTGACAAATATAACGGGGTGGGGTTGGATGGCCTGTAAACACAGACTACACACACAAACTACTCACACACAAACTGCACATTCTTGATTTCATTTTATCTTAAACTTCATAAGTTTCTGCCATGCTTTTTTTCCACACATTCTATGCTATTATTGTATCCCTTCCAGTTTAAAATTTCCAGAGAAAGGTATTCTATACCTGGTATATCTGCACACCACAGCCACAAACGCACACAAACTACACACACACACACACACACACACACACACACACACACACACACAAAGACTACACAGACATACTACACATACAGAGAGACTACAAGCACAAACACAAACACACACACTTACTGCACATACAGACTACCCACAGACACAGATACACCACACAGACACACACAAACTACACTCACAAACACAGACAGAGACAGAAACACACAGACTACAAACAGACACAGTTAGGTATGCAACCATCTTGCAGCCATTTTTTTCAAGTGAATACAATTGGCTGATCTGAGCCTTATTCTCTCGTTGGCTTTTCTTTTGTAAAAAATGAATTTTTAATTTTAAATAATATTGTTGTATTATGAGTTTACATATTTATTAATTTCCAATTTCACTGACGGTATCGCCAGTATTCAAATGTTTATTTTTTAAAATATTTATTTATTACTGACGATTCCGTCAGTAATAATGAACATTTTGCTAATGACTGCGTCAGTAATGGTCTTTGTTTTCATTGGTGGACCCGTCAACAATATGTATTTATTTTTAAAAAAATTAAATTATGGCTAAGGGTTCCATCAGTAAAAGTTACACCATCCCAGACGGTTATTACGTCGTCAGCAACTTTTACTGACGGTGTCGTTAGTAGATGTATTACTTACCTTTGATGAAAAAATTCAGAGATTAGAGGATGATGTTATTTAATAATCTAAGAAAAGAAAACACTTATTATCCTAGGCGTGCTAGGCACTGTCCTTAAGAGTAGATTTTCGCCCCTCAGAGTGAATACTCGGTGCAAGGCTGGTCCAACGGCTACCCTCCAGGATTCAACGACAACGGCCTTGTAAGTGTGCACTCACAATACAAGGCTCCAACGAACAGCAAGTAGTCTTCGGTCGCACAAGAAGATGAAGAGGTACGGCTGGTCGCAGATACAGAAGCGAACATCAACAAGGAAGAATGGCATCAAGTTTGTGGAGGAAGAGAATGATTTTTTCGTTGTAATAGAACTCTTGACAAGGCTAAGTTTATATAGAGCAAAAAATGTGACTGTTGGGATTCCGTAATCAATAGAAAATAATAATTCAGCCATTAAAAGAGAATATGTCTGTTGCGAAATTAAAATTGTTATTAAATGAAAATATGGCGGTTGAGAAATTAAACAGCGATTTAATGGGAATATGACTGTTGGGAAAAATAAAATCGTAATGGGCATTTTAAATTCTTCCAAGCAAGAGGGCAAAAAAAATATAATGCAGAACTCGGGCGCTCTACATGTGCACCCGTGAACTCCCCCTGCGCAGGCGCGACGCCAGCGCACACAAGCTAAGGGTTTCCGGATCCGTCGCCCACATTTTCCATTTGGCTCAATCCGATTTGGGCTCGCCCCCTGCTTGGACTCATGCGCACCCGAGCTTTCACTCATTCCTAGCCCATATACAAGTCCAATAGCCCATTAACAAGAAGCCTATAATAAACCCCAACAAGAGAGTTCTCCCATCCAATGTGGGACTAAAATGCATTTTGAATTGAAGAAATAAGCCAAAATATCCAACAACCTTAACCCGCTGACGAAAGATCTAACGGGCTACGATAGTCAGTAAAGATTTTCGCTGACGACGATCTGACTTTTACTGATGGAAAAGGCCATCAGTAAATATCCATTTTCTTGTAATAGAGATTCCTTAGTATCTGACTGAAATCTAGCGCATGCACAAATACTAAACGTAATATTAGGTCTACTTATAGTAATATAAAGTAATGAATCTATCATACCTCAATATAGCTTTTGGTCAGTACTTTTACCATTTTAATCCTTGTTTAAGGAGGTGAAAGTTGACATAGTTGTGTCCTTCCTAGCTTTGTACTCCATCCCAAACCTCTTTAGTAATTTCTCTGTATACTTTGTTTGGTGGATGAATGTACCCTCCTTTGACTGCTTGATTTGTAGGCCTAGAAAGATATTGAGCTCTCCCATGTGGCTCATCTCAAATTTATACTACATAAGCTTATAAAATTCTTGACAAAGATTTTCGTTATTTGAACCGAAAAATATCATCTACATATATTTGATTAAGAATTATGTCACTACCAATTATTTTAATAAATACAGTGGCTTCTTTTTTACCCATATTGTATCCAGAATCAATCAAAAACTTTCTTAACTTTTCATACCCCGCTCTAGGAGCTTGTGTCAATCCATAAAGAGCTTTTCTTAATTTGAAAACATGATCAGAAAACTTCTCATGCTAAAATCCAAGAGTTTTTTTGACAAGTAAGTGAGATCTTTATTTATATCAAAATATAGTACAAAACTCCATCGTTAGAGTGAAACAGTAGAATTATAGGAGAAGGGGATATGACACAAGCGTCGTCACCCTCTACTACCTAAAATCCTACAGTTCACTACTAACGGGACAAAATATATACAAAAAATATAACACTAGTCTAGAAATCCCCAATTAGAGAAGGGGTCTATATCAGAAGGTAGATCTCTCTCAATGTCGCGAAGAGCTAGAACCACATCAGCTGCAATATTCTCAAAGAGAGAGATTTATCCTTGTTCTTACCTTCAAAGATTCGCATGTTGCGTTGTTTCCAAATGTGCCAAACCATGGACAACAGGCACATTTTAGCCAAATTGTCTACATTGTCCTTCTTGACATACTGCGCAAGGAGGAGATCCCCCACTCCCCCTAGCGTAGAAGGGACACTTGAATGTATGCCCAGTTTGAGTAGAGACCTGGACAGGATATAGCGACTGTATGAACATTCAAAGAAAAGATGATCAATACTCTCCATCGATCCATCATCACACAACACACAAGATTGGTCAGGAGCAACCCCCCAGCTATGCAACACATCACGCGTAAGGAGCTTGCCATGGAAAGATCTAAGAAGGGTGATGGCCATTTTGGGAACATGGCGTCTGAACCAGACTACGCTATAATAGCGAAAGGGCTCACCCTTGATTCGGGTTCCCTCCCAAGCATCATGCAAAGTACAAGCTGGTCCCGAAGTCCATGCCCAGGTGTCACAACCAGTATTGAGCTGAACCGGCTGAAGGAGAGGTCGCAAGCTATCAATATCCGAAACAGTGGTCCATCCAGTATCACACCAATAGTCCCTGACAACCTTATTTTCTGAACCGGGGGGAACCGTATGAAGCTGAGCTAAAGGTCCACGTTTTTTGAATTCTAGGGCTGACTAGGACAAGATAAAGAGTGGCTGAGATTTGATCTTGGAAAATCAATGATTGAGATTGGATTTTGTGAAAATTTTGATGGAAAAAATGTCTTGGAAACCAAAACTTTGAAATTAGAAGTGTATTAGGAAAGATTGTGGAGATTAAATTGGGGGGGAAAGTACTTTGGTAACCTTAACTTTGAAATTAGAAGTGCCTTGGGAAAGATGGTGGAGATTAAATTTGGGAGAAAAGTGCCTTGGAAATCTAAACTATGAAATTAAAAGTGTCTTGGGAAAGATTGTGTAGAAGCATGATCTATTAAATTAGACAAATTAAAAAATTTAACGTAAAATAATTTAGCAGAACACCAAATTAGTGTAAAAATACCCCGAGATTTGTTGTTCCGCGTTCGCGCCGAAGGCGCCCGTGAAATTTTTTAACGCTAATTTGTTGTTTCGTGCCAAAGGCGCGGGTGCCAAATTTGTTGTTAGACACCGAATTTGTTGTTCCGCATCGAATGCACCCTACGCCGAAGGTGCCCATGCCACTAAATACTTTTACGCGAATTTATTGTTTCGGAAGGGAAATCTTAAATTATCCGTGCCTGCAGGCACGAGTTATGACTAGTAGATATATATATATATATATAGAATAATGGGTATCATACGACATATGAGAGAGGGACTCATATGTTGGATATTGGACTCCCCGAATTTGGTTTTGGATGATGAACAAACATAAATATATCGTGAACTAACTCTTTGTGAGCACAGTTATGGAGATCGTCGCCAAATTCATATGAACATCCAAAGCGACGTCTTGAGACTTCTCAAAGCACGTGATCGTATGTCTAAAGCTTCGTTGAAGATTATGGACCATTTTAGAAGTCATGAAGATTCGGATCGAAGCTTTCGAAGACGGTTCGTCAAGTTTATTTTAATGTCTTTTAGCTTCGTTCCGTAGAATGTTAAGCCTTGAGTAGGTCTTACGTTTTAATCTTCATAACGCTCCTATCTTAGAGCTAGGATCTTACTAGAAGTCCATACGAACTATCCCGAAGCATCGCGCTTCGATTCGCGACTTCTTGTGCATGTTAGTTGGTTCAAGAAGAAGAACCAACCGACTAGATGGTGATCTAGTCGGTCGGCAAAGCTTCTTGGACCGACTAGTTTGCCTTCTCAATTCTATGCTCTTTACTGTTTACAGTTAGTCAGTCTACGTTGACTCACCGACCGACTAGTTGGTGAACTAGTCGGTCAGTGATCCTTCTTAGACCGACTAGTTGAGCTTTCCCTGTACATGCCAAGTTACTGTTTATCGTTAGTGGGTCTATGTACATTTGACGACCGACTAGTTGATGAACTAGTCGGTCAACATTTGTTCTTGGACCGACTAAATCAATTTGTACTCAGACTATTTATTTTATCTCTTAATCGGTTTAAGTTCACTCACCGACCGACTAGTTGTGAAACTAGTCGGTTGGCAAGTCTTCTTGGACCGACTAGTTCTATAAGTCTGAAACTTCATCTATTTACTGTTCACCTCTTAGTCGGTTCATGCTGTTTGACCGACCGACTAGTTGATGAACTAGTCGGTCAGTGGTTATTCTTTGACCGACTAGTTTGGTTTAGAATAGAGCCGTTGGAGCTTTAATTGAAACGTTTTTCTCTCTCTCGTTCCTCTAACCTATAAATACTTGGTGTGCTGCATTCATTGCACTCAAGGCTGATATTAAGGGAAGTTTAGAGATCAAAGAGAAAGCATTCAATCTCATTTAAAGCTCATTCATTTCCATTCAAGAATCTCTCCCTCACTCTTATTTCAAAAGGAGATTCATTGATTGTGAGCCTTCCAAGCCAAGTGCTTGATTCTAGGTCACCAACATCCACCTAGGACTCTATTGCTGGTCATCTACTTGGAGCTAGGGTTTGGTGCCCCTTCATCTTCCCCAAAATCTGTTTTGCCCTAAATCGTAAGTTTACTCAAGGCATAGGATTTTGTCGGTAAGCAATTTCGTATTTCCTTTACTTTCATATTGTAAGTGATTCACTCTCGGTTGTGAGAGTTTGTTTGTGATCCCGGGTTGTGGGAGTCACAATTTCATTTGTGTATGATTTGACTTTGTGAAGGTTTTTCACAAGTATTTCATAGTGCAAATCTTGAGTTAGGGTTTCTAACTCAAGTATCCGGAGGGGATCCGGGTGGTTGGGACGTAGGATCACCGGGAACAAGTCGGGAAGATTTGGGTGGATCCGAACCCAGTAATATCGTGTGTTTGCGATTGTTTCTTTGTTGTCGATATTTACATTTCCGCATTTCCGCATTAATTGGTAGAGTTTGCAAGATAATTAGGAATTATCCTCTTAATTATTTTAAAGTACTATTCGCCCCCCTCTAGTACTTGTGCAGTAGCTTAGCAGGGCATTACATTTGGTATCAGAGCCAAGTCTATAGCTATGTCTGCCAACGACAACAAAACCGTGCGTCCACCTTCAGATTACAGCACCTTCAGGAACCGTGAAGGAGCGTCTTTGGTGATGGAAGGACACTCTTCGGCGAGGCCTCCCTTCTTCAAAGGTACCAACTACGGGTACTGGAAATGCCGGATGGAAACTTTCCTCCGGAGTGCTTCACTATGGAGGGTCACGATGAAGGAGTATGTCGAGCCCGCCGAAGAAGATTTCGAGAAGTGGACTACCGCGGAGGTCACCGCGGAGGTAAGCAATGTCAAGGCAATGAACGCCTTGCAATGTGCTTTGGAGCTCGATGATTTCAATAAGATATGCACATGTAAGAGTGCATATCAAATATGGAACTCCCTTCTCATCTTGCATGAAGGAACGAGTAGGGTAAAAGACTCTAAACTCGTTGTAGTTAATAAAGATTACGAATTATTTCATATGCTACAGGGTGAGAAGATGAAGGAGTACTATGCTCGCTTCGTCGACATCACAAACGAGTTGGAGGCTCTTGGGAAAACTTACACCCAAAAGGAGAAAGTCTCGAAGATCATCGATGGACTTCCTTCTTGTTGGGAGAAACGTACCTTCGCCATCGAGAAAGGTAATGATATGAAAACCTATACCGTTGTTCAACTAATGGCTACCTTAATGTCATATAAGGTACGCAAGGATAGCAAGATGAAGTTGTAGGACAAGTTGAAGTCCTACTTAACGTAAGACGAGCCAAAGAAGAAGGCTATTGCTTTCAAGGCCACTCCATCCACTTCCACATCGACCGATGATGAAGACTCGAAACGAGTTGGACTTGGAGTCCATGGCCCTCATGGCGAAGAAGTTCAACCGGTTCTTCCGGAAAGGTAACTTCAAAAACAAATCGAAGTTTAATTCTTCTAACGCCTCCTCTCCTTTGTGTTTCAAATGCAACAAGCCAGGACACATGAAAGCGGAGTGTCCTCAAAACAAGCACAAGGAGAAGTGGAAACCGTTGAAGTTCGACAAGTCCAAGAAGTACAAGAAAGGGTACAAAAAGGGGCTTGTCGGGACATTCACCGACTCCGAGGATTACTCCAGCGGAGAGTCGGATGATGAGCAAGTGGAGCAAGCACACATGTGCTTCATGGCTAGAGAGGAGCAAGATAAAGATTCCTCCTCCGATGATAGCGACAACGAAGGCGATGAGGTAACCATGGATGACCTTAGAAATGCTAATGAGCAATTATGGTCTAAATACACTAAATTAGTAAATAGATATACTAAAGTAAAAGATGATTTAGCTAGCATCCAAACCTCGCCTAAAACTATCATCACCAACAACGACACCGTTGTTGAAGAGTTGAAAAATGAGATTGTAAATCTCAAGTCTCAACTTGAACATGTTAGCATTGAGGATCCGGAGGAACACAAGATAGCGGATTTGACTTCTCAAAACTCGACTTTGAGTGTTGAGAATGAAAATCTCAAATCTCGTGTTTATGTGCTCACATCCCAAGTATCCACTTTGGATGCTTCTATGCGTTCTCTCACCGAGAAATATGAGTGCACATTAGGCCGAATTAATAAATTCAATAAGGGTAAGGACCATTTGGATAACATCCTAAATGACTTACTTCCGGCCAATCACCACATTGGCTTGGGGTATACGATGGGAAGTTCATCCAAATCGGCCACTACTTTTGTTAGGCCAACTTCCGGTGACTCAACGAGTGGGAGCAAACACTCTATTGGTAGTTCATCTACCAATGGTGCTTCTACCTCGTACACACCCTCATTTGGAAAGAAACCCACTTTGGGTGGACCTCCAAAGAAGGGTCATGCCTACGTGTACACCAATACCATGCCACGTAGGAACACACGTCCTACTCCACATGCTCACACATATGATGATTTCTATGCACCACATCCATGGACACGTGCACACCATGTGAGACACCCTCATGCACGTGTTCCTCCACATGCATATGTACACCCACATCATCGTATGAATAATTCTTATAATGCACCATTTCATCATGTTCCTTATGCCTATCCACGTCATGCATCACGTAGAAATCAACAACGCATGCATGCACCCAATAGGATGAGGGCTCCCAAAATCTTCACAATTTGGAGCCCAAAGGACACAACTATGGATGAAAAACAAATTTACATGAATTCTTACTTCATGAATGTTGTGCATAGTGATAATTATGTGGGGAAGTCTAAGTCCAATTGGACTTGGCTTCCAAAGGTCTACTCTTTTGGACCCAATGATCTTGGGTACCATGATACGATATTTTCTATCTTTAGGTACTCAAGAGAAAGAAAAGGAGCAACAAATCCAAATTTGGCTCCAAGAATTATTGGATACTCGATAGCGGGTGTTCAAAACACATGACGGGTGACGCTCAATTGCTCTCCGGAGTGGTGCCCATTGCAAATGGAAACCGCGTCGTCTTTGGAGGCAACGAGAGCGGAACCATCATAGGTGTTGGTAAAGTGGGTAATCCTTCTAAACCCCTAATAAGTGATGTTTACCTTGTTAAAGGATTAAACCACAATCTTATTTCAATAAGCCAACTTTGTGACAAAGGTTACAAAGTTAGCTTTGCGAAAGGAATGTGCCATATTTTGAATAAAAATACTAATGATGTATTGTTTTCCGGCACACGCCATAAGGATATATATATCCTAGATCTTCCAAGATCACATGAACAATGTCTCATTGCCAACACAAGTGAACAACACTTATGGCATCGACATTTTGGTCATGTGAACTTTGGAACACTATTTAAACTTTCCAAGTTAAATTCTATTAGAGGCTTCCCTAAACTTGTCTTTCAAAAGAAAAGCTTTTGTGACTCGTGTCAACGAGGCAAGATTTCAAAATCGTCTTTTAAACCTAAGAAAAGCATTTCTTCTAAGTGGCCACTAGAGCTATTACATCTAGATTTATTTGGGCCAACTAGAGTTGCTTCATTAGGAAATGCACGTTATGGACTTGTCATCGTTGATGACTTTTCTAGGTTTACTTGGGTATTTTCCTTAAGTAATAAAAATGATGCTGTTGAAAACTTCACAATTTTTGTTAAGAAAGTACAAAATCTCATTGGAACCACCATTGTCACTATTCGTAGTGATCATGGAAGGGAATTTGAGAATGAGTCTTTCTCAACATTTTTGTGATGAAGTTGGTATTACACACACCTTTTCATTCCCTCGCGCACCTCCTCAAAATGGTGTTGTTGAGTGAAAGAATAGGACGCTAGTGGAATGTGCTCGCACTATGCTTGATGATAGCCAACTTGGCCATCAATTTTGGGCGGAAGCGGTACATACCGCTTGTTATGTGTTTAATAGGATACTTTTGAGGCCCGACACCAAACAAACTTGTTATGAATTGTTGTTTGGTAGATTGCGTCAAGTTAAACATTTTCGAGTTTTCGGTTCAAAATTTTTTATTAAAAACACGTATGGTAGTTTGGACAAATTCGATCCAAGATCCGATGATGTGATATTTGTTGGATATTCTTCCCGTAGCAAAGCCTACCGGATATACAACAAACGAACCTCAACGATCGAGGAATCACTTCATGTTTCATTTAATGAAGGATTGGTCCCAACTAGAATTACTAATGATGATGACTCCATGGATGTCTTATGTGATTCAATAAGTAATTCTAATTCTATTGATTCTATTGATACTAACCCGACTAATGAAGTTTTTGAGAATGTTCCTAGTGATCAGGGAATTCCCAAACAGCTTCATACCGTTCGTGACCATCCTCATGAGCAAGTCATTGGTAATATCCATGATAGTGTCAAGACGAGATCGCAAGTCAACTACTTCGCGCATTGTGCCTTTGCCTCCTCGATTGAGCCAAAGAATATTAATGAAGCGTGCGAAGATAGCGCTTGGATCCTTGCCATGGAAGAGGAACTCATTCAATTCGAGAGGAATGAGGTTTGGGAGCTTGTTCCATTGCCATCGAAGAACCACACCGTCATAGGGACAAAGTGGATCTTCAAGAACAAGACCGACGAAAACCAAATCGTCGTCCAGAACAAAGCTCGGTTAGTAGCTCAAGGCTATCAGCAAGAGGAAGGTATTGATTTCGAAGAATCCTTTGCTCCGGTAGCTAGATTAGAATCTATTAGATTATTGTTATCTTTTGCATGCCATAAATATTTTAAACTCTTTCAAATGGATGTTAAAAGTGCATTTTTAAACGGAGATGTTGTTGAGGAAGTTTATGTTTCTCAACCTCCGGGTTTTATAAATGAAAAATTCCTAAACCAAGTTTTCAAATTTAAGAAAGCACTTTACGGTTTGAGACAAGCTCCTCGAGCTTGGTATGACCGTTTAAAGAATTTTCTTTTGGATTTATGTTTTAAAATGGGAGAAGTTGATTCCACATTATTTGTTAAGTACTCGAATAATGATATAATTTTAGTTCAAATTTATGTTGATGATATCATTTTCGGTGCTACTAACTTCACTCTTTGCGAAGACTTTTCTAATGTGATGAAGGATCAATTTGAGATGAGCCACATGGGTGAGCTCAAATATTTCTTAGGTCTCCAAATTCGCCAAATGAACGATGCAATCTTCATCCACCAAACGAAGTACACGGTGGAGTTGCTAAAGCGAGTTGGAATGGAGAATGCCTCCGGGAAGAAGACTCTAATGAGCACGACTACACATCTTGATAAGGATGCGGGCGGTAAAGATGTAGACATTCGTCTATATCGAGGTATGATAGGTAGTTTACTTTATCTTACCGCAAGTAGACCCGATATTATGTTTTCTGTATGTGTATGTGCTCGTTATCAGTCTCAACCTAAGGAATCTCACTTAGTAGCGGTAAAACGTTTTTCCGTTATCTAAGTTACACACTTGATTTTGGATTACTTTATCCAAAATCTAGCACATATGAGTTAATCTCATATAGTGACGCAGATTATTGTTGAATATTGGACTCCCCGGATTTGGTTTTGGATGATGAGCAAACATAAATAATTCATGATCTAACAATTTGTGAGCGCAGTATTGGAGATCGTCGCCAATTTCACGTGAACATTCAAAGCGACATCTCAACACTTTCCAAAGCTCATTTTCATGCCTAAAGCTTCGTTGAAGCTCTTGCGACGCTTTGGAAGTAATGAAGATTCAATCGAAGCACTCAAAGACCGTTTATTAAGGTTTTATTTATAGTCTTTTAGTTTCGATTGATAGAATGTTAAGCCTTGAGTATATCTTACGTTTCTATCTTCATTACGCTTATTTCGTAGCTCTAGGATTCTTGCACAAGTTCACTCTAACTCCCTCGAAGCGTCGCGCTTCGATTCGGACTTTGTTGTGCATGTTAGTTGGTACAAGAACAAGTACTGACCGACTAGATGGTGATCTAGTCGGTCGGCCACTGTTCTTGGACCGACTAGTTTCTGTCAGTTAATTCTTAGCTCTTTACTGTTTACAGTTAGTCGGTCTATGTTGACTCACCGACCGACTAGTTTGTGAACTAGTCGGTCAGTGATGCTTCTTTGACCGACTAGTTGAGACTGACTGTTCACTCTAAAATTCTCCTAAGCTACTGTTTACCGTTAGTCGGTCTAAGAACGTTTGATGACCGACTAGTTGACAATCTAGTCGGTCAACTTTTGTTCTTGGACCGACTAAGTCAACTTGCCTTCAGACTATGTTGTTTTGCCTCTTAGTCGGTCTACGTTCATTGGATGACCGACTAGTTGTGAAACTAGTCGGTCAGACAGTGTTCTTGGACCGACTAGTTTTCTAGGTCTGAAATTCTATCTCTTCTTAGATCTGCTCTTAGTCGGTCCATGCTTTGTGACTGACCGACTAGTTGATGAACTAGTCGGTCAGTGAGTGTTCTTTGACCGACTAGATCTCACAGATTTCTTTCCGTTGGAGATTGACCTAACTTGTTTTTATGGGACCCTATAAATACGAACCTAGGTCATTTCTATCTTCAATAGAGCTGTCATTAAGAGATTCATTGAGTTCTAAAGAGATAGCTATTCTCCCTCAAATCTAAAGCTCTCTTCCTCACAAGAAACCCATTCTCTCTCATTTCTAGATCTAGAGAGAAGCTTGTTCTTGGTGAGCTCTTCAAGCTATTGCTTGATTCAAGTTTCCAAATCTTCCCTAGGCACCCATTGCTGCTCATTTCCTTGGTGCTAGGGTTTGGTAACTTCATCTTCCTCAAATCCTTCATTCCACCTTTTGGGTAAGAAAAACTCAAGGTATATGATTTTGTGGTAAGAGTATTTATTTCATATTAAACTCTTTTATATTGCTTATTGGCTCTCTCGGTTGTGAGAGAAGTTTGTGATCCCGGGTTGTGGGATTCACTTTGCCATTGCATGTATGATTTGATCTTGTGAAGGTTTTTCACAAGATATTCATAGTGGAAATCTTGAGTTAGGGTTTCTAACTCAAGTATCCGGAAGGGATCCGGGTGGTTGGGACGTAGGATCACCGGGAACAAGTCGGGGAGACTTGGGTGGATCCGAACCCATTAACTTCATTTGTTAGCATTGTTAATTTCATTGTTGTCATTCAATTTAAGCTTCCGCAAATTGACTTGGTAGTTGTGTGCAATTTAATTTGGAATAATACGCCTTATTATTTTAAAGTACTATTCACCCCCCCCCTCTAGTACTTGTGCAGTAGCTGGTAGGGCATTACATTTGGTATCAGAGCCAGATACTCAGCTATGTCTGCCAACGACAACAAGACCGTGCCTCCACCTTCCAACTACGACATCTTCAGGAACCGTGAAGGAGCGTCATCGGTGATGGAAGGACATTCCTCTACAAGGCCTCCATTCTTCAACGGTACCAACTACGGGTACTGGAAATGTCGGATGGAAACCTTCCTCTGAAGTGCATCTTTATGGAGGACTACATTGAAGGAGTACAACGAGCCCGAAGAAGAAGATTTTGAGAAATGGACTACCGCGGAGGTCGCCGCGGAGGTAAGCAATGCCAAGGCAATGAACGCCTTGCAATGCGCATTGGAGCCCGAGGATTTCAATAAGATATGCACATGTAAGAGTGCATATCAAATTTGGAACTCTCTCCTCATACTACATGAAGGGACGAGTCGGGTAAGAGACTCTAAACTCGTTGTCGTAACCAAAGATTACGAAATGTTTCACATGCAACAGGGCGAGAAGATGAAAGAATATTACGCTCGCTTCGTTGACATAATAAACGAGATAGAGGCCCTCGGCAAGATCTACACTCAAAAGGAGAAGTGCTTAAAGCTTATTGAAGGACTTCCCTCTTCTTGGGAAAAACGTACCTTCGCCATCGAGGAAGGTAATGACATGAACAAATATACCGTAGTTCAACTAATGGGTACTTTGATGTCATACGAGGTACGCAAAGATAGCAAGGTGAAGCTACAAGAAAAGATGAAGTCATATTTGAACCTAGATGCGCCTAAGAAAAAGGCGATTGCATTCAAGGCGGCTTCATCCACATCTTCCGATGATGAAGACTCGGAAAACGAGTTGGACTTGGAGTCCATGGCACTCATGGCCAAGAAGTTCAACCGTTTCTTCCGGAAAGGTAACTTCAAGACCAAAGGTAAATTTGGTTCTTCTAACGCCTCTTCCTCTCCTTTGTGTTTCAAGTGCAATAAGCCAGGACACATGAAAGCGGAGTGTCCTCTCAACAAACAAAAGGAGAAGTGGAAGGCGCCAAAATTCGATAAGTCCAAGAAATACAAGAAGGGGTACAAGAAAGGACTTGTCGGAGCAACATTCACCGACTCCGAGGATTCCTCAAGCGGAGAGTCGGATGATGAGAAAGTGGAGCAAGCACATATGTGCTTCATGGCAAGAGAGGAGAACGATCAAGGATCCTCCTCTTCCGATGATAGTAATGACGAAAGCGATGAGGTAACGATGGATGATCTTAGAAATGCTAACTCTCAACTTTGGTCAAAATACACTAAGTTAGTAAATAGATATACTAAGGTAAAAGATGACCTAGCTAGCATTCAAACATCGCCTAAGAATATCATCACCAACAACGACACCGTTGTTGAAGAGTTAAGAAATGAGATTGTGAATCTCAAATCTAAACTTGAACATGTTAGCATTGAGGATGCGGAAGAACATGAGATAGCGGATTTAACTTCTCAAAACTCGACTTTGAGTATTGAGAACGAGAATCTTAAATCTCGTGTTTATGTGCTCACATCGCAAATATCCGCTTTGGATACTTCTTTGCGTTCTCTCAAAGAGAAATATGAGGACACATTGGGCCGAATCAACAAATTCAACAAGGGTAAGGGCCATTTGGATAATATCCTAAAAGATTTACTTCCGGCCAAACACCACATTGGCTTGGGGTATATGATGGGAAATTCATCCAAGTCGGTCACTACTTTTGTTAGGCCAACTTCCGAAGCCTCAACGAGTGGGAGCAAACACTCTATTGGTAGTTCATCTACCAATGGTGCTTCCACCTCGTCCACACCCTCTTTCGGAAAGAAACCCACTTTGGGTGGACCTCCAAAGAAGGGGCATGCCTACATGTACACTAATAACATGCCACGTAGGAACACACATCCTACTCCACCGTCTCACACTTATGATGATTTTTATGCAACACATTCCCGGGCACGTGCACACCAAGTGAGACACCCTCACGCACGTGTTTCCACACATGCATATGTACACCCACCTCATCATATGAATAATTCTTTTCGTGCACCATTCCATCATGTCCCGTATGCCTATCCACAACATGCATCACGTAGAAATCAACGTAGCATGCATGCACCCAATAGGATGATGGCTCCCAAAATTTTCACTATTTGGAGCCCAAAGGACACAAGCATGGACGAAAAACAAATGTACATGAATGCTTATTTTTCGGATGTTGTGCATAGTAAGAATTATGTGGGGAAGTCTAAGTCCACTTGGACTTGGCTTCCAAAGGTCTAATCCCTTGGACCCAATGACCTTGGGTACCATGATATGAAAGTGTCTATCTTTAGGTTCTCAAGGAAAATAAAAAGAAAAGGAGCATCAAATTTAAATTTAGCTCCAAAGAGAATTGGATACTCGATAGCGGGTGCTCCAAACACATGACGGGTGACGCTCGTTTTCTCTCCGGAGTGGTTCCCATTGCGAATGGAAACCGCGTCGTATTTGGAGGCAACGAGAGCGGAACCATCATAGGTGTTGGTAAAGTCGGTAACCCTTCTAAACCATTAATTAGTGACGTTTATCTTGTTAGTGGTTTAAATCATAATCTTATTTCAATAAGTCAACTTTGTGACAAAGGTTACAAAGTTAGCTTTGCGAAAGGATTGTGTCACATTTTAAGAAAGGATAATGAAAAATTATTATTTTCCGGAACTCGTCGTAAAGACATCTATATTTTGGATCTTCCGAAGTCATATGAACAATGTCTCGTTGCCAACACAAGTGAACAACACTTATGGCATCGACGCTTTGGACATGTGAACTTTGGAACACTATATAAGCTTTCAAAATTGAATTCTATTAAAGGTTTTCCGAAGCTTGTTTTTGAAAAGAAAAGTTTTTGTGATTGTTGTCAACGCGGCAAGCTTCCTAAATCTTCATTTAAACCTAAGAAAAGCATCTCTACTGAACGGCCACTAGAGCTATTACATCTAGATTTATTTGGGCCAACTAGAGTAGCTTCCTTAGGAAATGCAAGGTACGGACTTGTCATCGTAGATGACTATTCAAGATTTACTTGGGTATTTTCATTGTGTAATAAAAATGAAGCTTTTGAAAACTTCACAATTTTTGTTAAGAAAGTACAAAATCTCTTAGGAACCACCATTGTCACTATTCGTAGTGATCATGGAGGTGAATTTGAGAATGAGTCTTTTGAGACATTTTGTGATGAAGTTGGTATTACTCACACCTTCTCTTTCCCTCGTGCACCTCCTCAAAATGGTGTAGTTGAGAGAAAGAATAGGACGCTAGTGGAGTGTGCTCGCACTATGCTTGATGATAGCCAACTTGGCCATCAATTTTGGGCGGAAGCGGTACACACCGCTTGCTATGTGTTTAATAGAATACTTTTGAGGCCCGGCACTAAACAAACTTGTTATGAATTGTTGTTTGGTAGGTTGCCTCAAGTTAAACATTTTCGTGTTTTTGGTTCGAAATGTTTTATTAAGAACACATATGGTAGTTTGGACAAATTCGATCCGAGATCCGATGAGGGGATTTTTGTTGGATATTCTACGCGTAGCAAAGCCTACCAGATATTCAACAAACGAACCTCAACGATCGAGGAATCGCTTCATGTCTCTTTTAATGAAGGATTTGTTCCAACTAGAATTTCAAATGATAATGATTCTATGGATGTTTTATGTGATTCGTTTGAAAATTCTAAGTCTAATGATTCTATTGATTCTATTGAGACTAACCCAACTAATGAAGTTGTTGAGAATGTTCCAAGTGATCAAGGTATTCCCAAACGGCTTCATTCGGTTCGTGACCATCCCCATGAGCAAGTCATTGGCAATATCTATGATAGTGTCAAGACGAGATCCCAAGTTCACCGCTTCGCAAATTGTGCCTTTGCCTCATCGATAGAGCCAAAGAATATTAATGAAGCATGCGAAGATAGCGCTTGGATCTTAGCCATGGAGGAGGAGCTCATTCAATTCGAGAGGAATGAAGTTTGGGAGCTTGTTCCATTGCCATCGAAGAACCACACCGTCATAGGGACAAAGTGGATCTTCAAGAACAAAACCGACGAAAACCAAGTCGTCGTCCGGAACAAAGCTCGGTTAGTAGCTCAAGGCTATCGTCAAGAGGAAGGTATCGATTTCGAAGAATCTTTCGCTCCGGTAGCTAGATTAGAATCAATTAGATTACTTTTGTCTTTTGCATGCCATAAGAATTTTAAATTATTTCAAATGGATGTTAAAAGTGCATTTTTAAACGGAGATGTCGTTGAGGAAGTTTACGTTTCTCAACCTCCGGGCTTCGTAAATGAAAAATTTCCAAATCACGTTTTTAAACTAAAGAAAGCTCTTTATGGTTTGAGACAAGCTCCTCGAGCTTGGTATGATCGCCTAAAGAATTTTCTTTTGGATTTGAATTTTAAAATGGGCGAAGCCGATTCAACACTTTTTATTAAGCATGCGAATAATGATATTTTATTAGTTCAAATTTATGTTGATGATATCATTTTCGGTGCTACTAACTTCGCTCTTTGCGAAGAGTTTTCTAATGTGATGAAGGAACAATTTGAGATGAGCCACATGGGCGAACTCAAATATTTCTTAGGTCTCCAAATTCGCCAAATGAACGATGCAATCTTCATCCACCAAACGAAGTACACAGTGGAGTTGCTAAAGCGATTTGGAATGGAGAATGCCTCCGGGAAAAAGACTCCAATGAGCACGACTACGCATCTTGACAAGGATACGGGCGGTAAGGATGTAGACATTCGTCTATATCGAGGTATGATAGGTAGTTTGCTTTATCTTACCGCAAGTAGGCCCGATATTATGTTTGCCGTATGTATATGTGCTCGTTATCAGTCTCAACCTAAGGAGTCTCACTTAGTAGCGGTAAAACGTATTTTTCGCTATCTAAGTTACACATTAGATTTTGGATTACTTTATCTGAGATCTAGCACATATGAGTTAGTCTCATATAGTGACGCTGATTATGCAGGATGCAAATCCGACAGGAAAAGTACTAGTGGCACTTGCCATTTTATAGGAAATTCTCTTGTCTCTTGGTTTTCCAAGAATCAAAATTCCGTATCACTTTCAACCACCGAGGCGGAATATATTGCCGCCGGTGCCGCGTGTGCTCAAGTTCTTTGGATGAGACACACACTTAAAGACTTTGGTATAAATTGTGATACTTGCCCTATCATGGTTGACAACCAAAGTGCAATATGTCTTTCCAAGAACCCGGTACATCATTCCCGTTCGAAACACATAGATGTCCGACACCACTTTTTAGATGATCATGTTGCTAAAAAGGACATCATTCTAGTGTACGTTGAAACCCAAAAGCAAATCGCCGATATTTTCACGAAACCCCTAAAGGAGGACTCCTTTGTGCGGTTGCGTCGAGAATTGGGGATTATGGGTGAATCCGAGATATAGGATTCATGTTTCATTCAATAATTTTGCATGCTATTATTTTTGGCAATATCTCATTCATGCTAGAATTATTGGATTTTTCTGGAATTTTATGTGATATCTTGATTTTTCGCGTAATCGTCAGATTTCTGTTTTTCGATGATTAATGGGGTAGTTTCGATGTTTATTGAGAGTTTTGAGATTTATCGTCCAAGCGTATTATGGAGAGAACTTGATTTTCAAGTTTTTGACTCTTTAGTCGGTTCATGTTCAGTGACCGACCGACTAGATTGAGATCTAGTCGGTCAGTACTTGAACGCAGACCGACTAAATCTTGTCAGTAATTCTTGGATTCAGCCACTGTTTGCAACTAGTCGGTTCAAGCTCATTGACCGACCGACTAGATCGTGATCTAGTCGGTCAGTGCTTGAACTGTGACCGACTAGTTGTGCCAGGGGCTGTTTGGTCATTTGTGAAATCGACCGACTTAAACTCAGTTTAGTCGATCGATTTTCATTCTAATCGATCGAAATCTCTTCTCTCTCCGCTCAAAACCCCGACCTCCCTCGAAACCCTTCGACTTCCGATCGATCTCCGGCCATTTTTCCGGCCATCTCCGTCGATCTCCTCCGTCGGCCCCTCGTTCTAGGTGATCTCCTCTCCTCCTAGGGTTAGATTTCATTTCCTAGAGCTAGGGCTTGATCGGTTTCTAGGGTTCTTAGGGTTTATTTTTTTTCGGCTAGGGCTTCTTCGTTTGATCTCCTTGTCCCGTGTCTTGCTTCGACTATGGCAAGAACACGCATTCCGATCACTCCCTCTAGCCCCTCTCCGATGACCGTTGATCCAATCTCTTCGGATCCCGAGCATCCAACCCCTCCGAAGCGTAGAGCCAAGACCACCCATCCTTCGTCGTCTTCGCCTCCTCTCAAGAAGAAGAGGACGATGACCGCTCAACCTAGAGGTCAACCGAAACCCAAACCCAAGCCTAAGCCAAAGGCCAAAATTCTTGCTTCTCAATCTTCGTTCCATACTCCTACCGATTCCGATACGGAGTATAACCCCGAGACCGAGACTCATAGGGAACCCACTCCTCCTATTCATCCCGAGTCTAGCACCCACCCTCGTACGTCTACCCGTAAGCCTAAGGGAAAGGGTCCGATGCCGGTGGGTGGTGTCGATATTTCCTTATGTCGCGATGACCCTTTGTGTCTCGCGGCATATAACCGTATCGAACATTGCCCGCTGCTTCTGGAGCATTTCGTCCAGTTTAGCGACTTCATAGGGTTAGCTGATCTTCTGTCGTCGTCGGGTCTTCTCGATTACCTTCGATATGACCCGAAGGCGAATCCTCACCCCTACCCTAGATTAGTGAAGCTTTTCTATGCTAATAGGATCCGGGGTCAGTACGATCAGACCCACTCTGTTGAGACGACCGTTTTGGGGACTCCTATAGTCCTCACTGCGGAAATCTTAGGAGAGATTTTGGGTATCTCTTCGTCTGGCCTTCTTCCTTCTGATATCTCGATAGATGATATTTCTTCTCTTGATCAGACCATCCTTTCAGAGATTTTCCATCAGATTCCTCCTGCCATGATTGGCGTGCCATCTAAATCTTTCAAGCCAAATGCATGGGTCCTAAATCTGATTCTGAAGTCGTGCTTGCTTCCCAAGTACGGCTCCTCTTCTTTACCATCCCAGCCATTTTTGAAGCTTATCTATGCGATCTTCATGGGGAGCTCGATTAATTGGGCTCGAATTATACTCGATAAGATTGACTTTTTCGAGTGTATTAGAAAGTCCAATAAATCGGCTCATATCCCATTTCCTTGCATGTTGACCCTCGTGTTTCGTCATTTTCGTGTCACATTGCCTCGTGACGATGAGCGTCCCCTTGGTCCTCCCCTGAATGCGACGGCCGTCAAGAAATCTCTTGCGGCGCTTCGTCACGTTCAGAGGACGACACCTTCTGCGTCTGTCCCTGCCTCTGCCAGTGCCTCTGCTACTCCCGTTGCCACCCTTGATGATGTCCTACGGATACTTCGTCGTCACGAGTCCCGCTTGGCTCGTACCGAGGAGGTAGTCTGCCGTATGGCTCGTCGGATGGGTGTTGAGCTTCCTCCTTCCGTGTCTGAGGATGAGGAGTTTGATGAGATGGCTGAGGAGGACATTGAGGAGCTCTGTCGTGCTTCGACTCGTGCCCCCGAGGGCACTTCTGCTGGTACTGCTGCTGCTGGTACTTCCACTTCTGCTCCTGGAGTTGCCACCTCTTCCGGTGTTCCAGAGCCATCTGCTGCAGCTCTTCAGCCTTCTGAGCCTGCTGCTGACCCAGTTTCCGAGCCTGCTCATGTATCTGCTGCTGCTGCTTCTGTCGAGACTCATGCTGCTGTTGAGCCTGTTGCTGAGATCTCGACTCCTGCCCCGACGATTCCATCTGTTGAGTCACCTCTTCTCCCTGCAGAGCCTGAGTCCACTCCGTCGACTGGACCCACGGACGCTGCAGATCCAGCCTCCTCCTCGTGATCGTTGTTCCGAGGACTCTCCATATACGCTTTGGATGATATATTCTAGTGAGAGTGTCTTGGGTTAGGATGGGGTTGAGAGATGCTTTGATGTATTTTTTTTGTGCTTTCTGGTTGTCGGTGTTGGATTTTATGATGATGATGATGTATTTCTTTTTGATGATATGTAGCGCTTGATATGATGTATCTCATATATTCGATGTGATATTTTTTGGATGTACTCATGTTGTCTATATATATATATATATATATGTTCATCATCGTTCACTTTATCTTTTATTCATCGTGCAGATTTTAATATTCGTTGAATATATTTGAAATGTGATAACGAATCGACGCATAAAAAGTTGGTTAAATGGATTTAAATTCTGTAATTTTATAGAATTGTTCTCCGTGCACAAAATTAACCAAGAAAATTGAATATTGAAGAGTATGTTTCTTTATTCAAGAAATGAATAATGATTTGGTGTTTTTGATGATTTTGATTTTTTTTGATAATGGAAAATTTCGCACACCTTGTTTTGATTTCCACAATTTTTCCCTTGGTGTCAAGTTGGTCCATTGCCTTTGTCTACGACTCCCGATGTTGGATTTTACATTTCCTAATTGTTGTCGTTGTATGCCCCCCATTTTTGGGATAATGCCAAAGGGGGAGAGATAATGATAATAAATAGCGCAAATGAAAATTTAACTCAATTTCCAAGAATCTAGTTTGATATGCTAGATTCAGGGGGAGTTAAGATACATATAAGGATTTTCAAAATCCGATATTTCAAAAATCAATTCACTTTATTTATCTTACTAGTCTGCTTGATGCAATTCATTTATATTCATTTTGGATTTAACGTGTCATCAATGCAGGGGGAGTAAGTATTTTACATTTGAATTATTATCTTTGATTATTATTTATGTTGGTTTGTCATCACCAAAAAGGGGGAGAATGTTGAATATTGGACTCCCCGGATTTGGTTTTGGATGATGAGCAAACATAAATAATTCATGATCTAACAATTTGTGAGCGCAGTATTGGAGATCGTCGCCAATTTCACGTGAACATTCAAAGCGACATCTCAACACTTTCCAAAGCTCATTTTCATGCCTAAAGCTTCGTTGAAGCTCTTGCGACGCTTTGGAAGTAATGAAGATTCAATCGAAGCTCTCAAAGACCGTTTATTAAGGTTTTATTTATAGTCTTTTAGTTTCGATTGATAGAATGTTAAGCCTTGAGTATATCTTACGTTTCTATCTTCATTACGCTCATTTCGTAGCTCTAGGATTCTTGCACAAGTTCACTCTAACTCCCTCGAAGCGTCGCGCTTCGATTCGGACTTTGTTGTGCATGTTAGTTGGTACAAGAACAAGTACTGACCGACTAGATGGTGATCTAGTCGGTCGGCCACTGTTCTTGGACCGACTAGTTTCTGTCAGTTAATTCTTAGCTCTTTACTGTTTACAGTTAGTCGGTCTATGTTGACTCACCGACCGACTAGTTTGTGAACTAGTCGGTCAGTGATGCTTCTTTGACCGACTAGTTGAGACTGACTGTTCACTCTAAAATTCTCCTAAGCTACTGTTTACCGTTAGTCGGTCTAAGAACGTTTGATGACCGACTAGTTGACAATCTAGTCGGTCAACTTTTGTTCTTGGACCGACTAAGTCAACTTGCCTTCAGACTATGTTGTTTTGCCTCTTAGTCGGTCTACGTTCATTGGATGACCGACTAGTTGTGAAACTAGTCGGTCAGACAGTGTTCTTGGACCGACTAGTTTTCTAGGTCTGAAATTCTATCTCTTCTCAGATCTGCTCTTAGTCGGTCCATGCTTTGTGACTGACCGACTAGTTGATGAACTAGTCGGTCAGTGAGTGTTCTTTGACCGACTAGATCTCACAGATTTCTTTCCGTTGGAGATTGACCTAACTTGTTTTTATGGGACCCTATAAATACGAACCTAGGTCATTTCTATCTTCAATAGAGCTGTCATTAAGAGATTCATTGAGTTCTAAAGAGATAGCTATTCTCCCTCAAATCTAAAGCTCTCTTCCTCACAAGAAACCCATTCTCTCTCATTTCTAGATCTAGAGAGAAGCTTGTTCTTGGTGAGCTCTTCAAGCTATTGCTTGATTCAAGTTTCCAAATCTTCCCTAGGCACCCATTGCTGCTCATTTCCTTGGTGCTAGGGTTTGGTAACTTCATCTTCCTCAAATCCTTCATTCCACCTTTTGGGTAAGAAAAACTCAAGGTATAGGATTTTGTGGTAAGAGTATTTATTTCATATTAAACTCTTTTATATTGCTTATTGGCTCTCTCGGTTGTGAGAGAAGTTTGTGATCCCGGGTTGTGGGATTCACTTTGCCATTGCATGTATGATTTGATCTTGTGAAGGTTTTTCACAAGATATTCATAGTGGAAATCTTGAGTTAGGGTTTCTAACTCAAGTATCCGGAAGGGATCCGGGTGGTTGGGACGTAGGATCACCGGGAACAAGTCGGGGAGACTTGGGTGGATCCGAACCCATTAACTTCATTTGTTAGCATTGTTAATTTCATTGTTGTCATTCAATTTAAGCTTCCGCAAATTGACTTGGTAGTTGTGTGCAATTTAATTTGGAATAATACGCCTTATTATTTTAAAGTACTATTCACCCCCCCTCTAGTACTTGTGCAGTAGCTGGTAGGGCATTACAATTATGTGGGATGCAAATCCGACAGGAAAAGTACTAGTGGCACTTGCCATTTTATAGGAAATTCTCTTGTCTCTTGGTTTTTCAAGAAGCAGAATTTCGTATCACTTTCAACCACCGAGGCGAAATACATTGCCGCCGGTGCCGCGTGTGCTCAGGTTCTTTGGATGAGACACACACTTAAAGACTTTGGTATAAACTGTGATACTTGTCCTATCATGGTGGACAACCAAAGTGCAATATGTCTCTCTAAGAATCCGGTACACCATTCCCATTCGAAACACATAGATGTCCGACACCATTTCTTAGATGATCATGTTGCTAAAAAGGAAATCATATTAGTGTACGTTGAAACCCAGAAGCAAATCGCCGATATTTTCACGAAACCCCTAAAGGAAGACTACTTTGTGCGGTTACGTCGAGAATTGGAGATTATGGGTGAATCCGAGATTTAGGATTCATTTTTGTTCAATAATCTTGCATGCTATTCAATTTCATTATATTTGCACATACTTGATGTATTGGAATTTTCTGGATTTTTCGTTGAATTTTCGGAATTTTCGCTCAATTTGTTCGTAGACGTCAAATTTCAGATTTTCGATGTTTAATGGGGTAGTATAATGATTAGTGAGAGTATTTCGATGTTTCGTCCAAGTGCGATTAGGAGAGAACTCAAAATTTCTAATTCTAAAATTTTTGTACTCTCTTAGTCGGTCCAAGTTCATTGGTCGACCGACTAGATTCAGTTCTAGTCGGTCAGTGAATGAGCTTAGACCGACTAATTCTTGTCAGATTTTTTGGCTTCAGTTACTGTTTACAATTAGTCGGTTCAAGCTCATTGACCGACCGACTAGATCATCATCTAGTCGGTCAGTGCTTGAACTGTGACCAACTAATTGCGACGTGGACTGTGCGTCTTTTCGACTTCCAATCGACTTAATCGACCCCGATCGACTTGTTTTCATTCCAGTCGATCGAAATTTCTTCTCCAACCCAAACCCCCCCAAGCCCATTCGACTTCCAACTCTTCTCCGCCATTTTCCGACCAAAACTCCGGCCATCTCCGACCTAGGGTTCTGTCGATCTCTCCTCCCTAGGCATCTCCTCCCTCTCTTAGCTGTCTAGGGTTAGGTTTTCATCTCTTAGGGTTAGGGCTTCTAGTTCATTCGGCTAGGGTTTGTTTTAGGGCTCTAGAATTCGATCTCTTGTGTCTCTTGCTCGTGTCTCATCGCGCTTATGGCGAGAACACGTATCCCGATCGAACCTACTCGACCGTCCCCTATGACTGTAGAGACACCTCCTAGGGAACCCCCGCAACCCAAACGCCGATCGAAAACAACCCATCCCTCGTCGTCGTCGCCTCCTCTTAAGAAGAAGAGGACGGCGATCGCCAAACCCCGTTCCCAACCCAAGCCTAGGAAGCAACCAGTTTCACCAGCTTCATTCCGTGTCCCCACTCCTCCATCTGATTCTGACACAGAATACATTCCGGAGACCGAGCACGCCGCTCGGGATCTGACTCCTCCACCCCGTACTTCCACACGTCAGCCAAAGGGAAAGGCTCCGATGCCAGCTGGCGGTGTCTCACTATGTCGTGATGACCCTTTTTGTCTCGCGGCATATAACCCTATCAAACACTGTCCGCTGCTTTTGGAGAATTTCGTACAGTTTTCAGACTTCCCAGGCCTTACTGATCTTCTGTCGTCTTTCGATCTTATCGATTATCTTCGATATGACCTTAAGGCGAATCCACACCCATATCATTGCCTGGTCAAACTCTTTTACGCGAACCGTGTCTGGGGTCAGTACGACGAGACCCACTCCATTGAGACGACTGTCTTGGTGACACCGATTGTCCTAACGGCAGAAATCTTAGGGGAGTTGATTGGTAGCTCGTCGTCTGGCCTCCTCCCTTCTATATCTCCGTCGATGACATCTCTTCCCTTGACCAGGTCATGCTTTCAGAGATTTTCCACGTGATCCCTCCCGCCATGATTGGCGTCCCATCCAAGTCCTTCAAGCCGAATGGCTGGGTCCTAAACCTGATCTTGAAGTCGTGCCTCCTTCTGAAGTACGGCTCATCCTCCTTGCCATCCCAGCCTTTCATGAAGCTCATTTACGCCATCTTCATGGGGAGCGAGATTAACTGGGCTAGGATCATACTCGATAAGATGTATTCTTTCGAGTGTATCCGAAAGTCCACGAAGTCTGCTCATATCCCATATCCGTGCTTACTGACACTTGTATTTCACCACTTTTGTGTCCCTCTGCCACCTGATGATGAGCGTCCCCTCGGTCCCCCTCTGAATGCGACGGCCGTCAAGAAGTCTCTTGCGGCGCTCCGTCATGTTCAGAGGACGACCCCATCTGCTTCAGCCCCTGCCTCTGCTTCAGCCTCTGCTGCTCCCTCTCCTACTCTTGCTGACCTCGCACGCTCGTTGAAGCGTGTGGAGTCTCGGTATGCTCGCACTGAGGAGATTCTCGCTCGCTTCGTATCTCATTTGGGTATTGAGATCCCACCGTCAGTCTCTGACGAGGATGAGTTGGATGAGGATGAGATCGAGGAGCTTGCTCATGCTGCTGCTGCTCGTGCCCCTGAGGGTACTTCTGGTACTGTTGCTTATTCGTCTACCGGTGACCCCGAGAGCATGCCTGTTGCCACCATACCTGCGGTGGATACTTCTTCTGGTGCTCCCGAGGCCACTACCGTCGCTCCTGTGGACACTTCAGCTGATCCGGTGACCACTCTTGCTGTAGAGCCTGCTGCTGCTGCAGATCCTCCCGCTGCCTCCTGAGCTTCTCTGAGGACTCTCCCGATGCACTTTGGATGATAGATCTTATAGTGAGAGTGTGGGTAGGATAGAGGGTGGTTATGTATTTTGGATATTTTGATGTATTTATGTCTGTGGTGACATATGTTATATGTTGTGATATGATGGATATGTATGTTTTGTGATACTCCGATGTATTTTGTGATATATGATGTATTTTGTGATCCGATCGTTGGATCGTTTATGTATGTTGACGGATGTATCATTTTGTTGTACCCATGGTTTATATATATATATATATATATGAAAATTTTCAAATGAGAACATTTCGCACGGTGCGAAAATGTTTTTATCTTTTTTTTGAAATTTTTTTTCAAAAATTTTTTTTTTCACCCTCATTATATGTTGTTATACCCCCCTCAAAAAATAATGGTTGAGAAATAATGTCATTTGGTCTTCGATCAAGCCATTTCATCAAATTCGCACGTTTTGAGACCGTTAAATTTGTAACGGGTGGATGGGTGCTCTAATGCCCAACGGGTTCACCCATTATTTTCCCTGGGGTATATATTTGTATGGATTAAACATCAAAAAAAGAATTTTTGAAAAAAAAAATTTCAAAAAAATAAAAAAAATGTTTTCGCACGGCTTTCGCATGGGTTTTTTCGCAACGGAAGATCGCTATATATATATATATATATATATACACACACACACACACACATCGATGTTGACATCTCATTCATTCTCTTGTGCACATTATTCTTTATATGTCTCTGATGTTTGATTTCGTCGCTCGACGATAATAACTTGGTTAAATAGAAATTATTTCTATGGAAACATAGAATTGTTTTCCATGCACTAAATTAACCAAGAATGTTGATATTAGAGAGTATATTCCATAACTCAATTCGTAAAATTAATTTGAGTTTTGATGATTTTATTTATTGATTTTCGACTTTGGTCTCATTGACACGCTTTGATTTAATTCGTATTTTCCTTCGGTGTCATTTGGACCGTGGTCATATTCTACGACTCCCGTGCTTTTATTTGAAGCCATTGTTGTTGTCGTTGATCTCCTCCCACTCTTTTTGCTTATGCCAAAGGGGGAGAGATATAATAATGACGATGAGCTAAATTTATCCAAGAATCTAATTTGATATGTTAGATTCAGGGGGAGTTAAGATATAAAAATTGGATTTCAAATCCGATATTTCAATAATGGATTCTCATTTTATACTTTACTCGTCTGCTTGATGCTTATGATTATTATTTAGCTTTGGTATTAACGTGTCATCAATGCAGGGGGAGTAAGTAAATTACATTTGAATCATTATTTTTGATTATTATTTATGTTGGTTTGTCATCACCAAAAAGGGGGAGAATGTTGGATATTGGACTCCACGGATTTGGTTTTGGATGATGAACAAACATAAATATATCGTGAACTAACTCTTTGTGAGCGCAGTTATAGAGATCGTCGCCAAATTCATATGAACATACAAAGCGACGTCTCGAGACTTCTCAAAGCACGTGATCGTATGCCTAAAGCTTCGTTGAAGCTTATGGACCATTTTAAAAGTCATGAAGATTTGGATCGAAGCTTTCGAAGACGGTTCGTCAAGTTTATTTTAATGTCTTTTAGCTTCATTCTGTAGAATGTTAAGCCTTGAGTAGGACTTACGTTTTAATCTTCATAACGCTCCTATCTTTGAGCTAGGATCTTAGTAGAAGTCCATACGAACTTTTCCGAAGCATCGCGCTTCGATTCGCGACTTCTTGTGCATGTTAGTTGGTTCAAGAAGAAGAACCAACCAACTAGATGGTGATCTAGTCGGTCGGTAAAGCTTCTTGGACCGACTAGTTTGCCTTCTCAATTCTAAGCTCTTTACTGTTTACAGTTAGTCGGTCTACGTTGACTCACCGACCGACTATTTGGTGAACTAGTCGGTCAGTGATCCTTCTTAGACCGACTAGTTGAGCTTTCCCTGTACATGCCAAGTTACTGTTTATCGTTAGTCGGTCTATTTACATTTGGCGACCGACTAGTTGATGAACTAGTCGGTCAACATTTGTTCTTGGACCGACTAAATCAATTTGTACTCAGACTATTTGTTTTATCTCTTAGTCGGTCTAAGTTCACTCACCGACTGACTAGTTATGAAACTAGTCGGTTGGCAAGTCTTCTTGGACCGACTAGTTTTATAAGTCTGAAACTTCATCTATTCACTGTTCACCTCTTAGTCGGTTCATGCTGTTTGATCGACCGACTAGCTGATAAACTAGTCGGTCAGTGGTTGCTCTTTGACCGACTAGTTTGGTTCAGAATAGAGCCGTTGGAGCTTTAATTGAAACATTTTTCTCTCTCTTTCCTCTAACCTATAAATACTTGGTGTGCTGCATTCATTGCACTCAAGGCTGATATTAAGATAAGTTTAGAGATCAAAGAGAAAGCATTCAATCTCATTTAAAGCTCATTCATTTCCATTCAAGAATCTCTCCCTCACTCTTATTTCAAAAGAGAGATTCATTGATTGTGAGCCTTCCAAGCCAAGTGCTTGATTCTAGGTCACCAACATCCACCTAGGACTCCATTGCTGGTCATCTACTTGGAGCTAGGGTTTGGTGCCTCTTCATCTTCCCCAAAATCCGTTTTGCCCTAAATCGTAAGTTTACTCAAGGCATAGGATTTTGTCGGTAAGCAATTTCGTATTTCATTTACTTTCATATTGTAAGTGATTCACTCTCGGTTGTGAGAGTTTGTTTGTGATCCCGGGTTGTGGGAGTCACAATTTCATTTGTGTATGATTTGACTTTGTGAAGGTTTTTCACAAGTATTTCATAGTGCAAATCTTGAGTTAGGGTTTCTAACTCAAGTATCCGGAGGGGATCCGGGTGGTTGGGACGTAGGATCACCGGGAACAAGTCGGGGAGACTTGGGTGGATCCGAACCCAGTAATATCGTGTGTTTGCGATTGTTTCTTTGTTGTCGATATTTACATTTCCGCATTTTCGCATTAATTGGTAGAGTTTGCAAGATAATTAGGAATTATCCGCTTAATTATTTTAAAGTACTATTCACCCCCCCTCTAGTACTTGTGCAGTAGCTTAGTAGGGCATTACATCATATGCCCTCTCACATAAAGCAACCAAGTACAAGCCCACATGGACATGTACTTGGTTGTACCTGCCCCCTTTATGTGAGAGGGCATATGAGGCACTCTCTCATATGTCGTATGATACCCATTATTCTCATATATATATACACACACATCTTCCTTAATATATCCATTAAGGTAAACACTCTTAACGTCCTTTTGATATAACTTAAAATTAATAAAAGAAGTAAAAACAAGCAGTATTCTAATGGACTCTAGTCTAACTTCAGGAGAAAAGGTTTCATCGAAGTCAATACATTCCTCTTGAGAGTAGTCATGCAACTAACCTTGCTTTATTTCTGAGTAATTGTTCGTCATCATCCAACTTGTTCTAGAAGACCCATTTCGTCCTTATGACTGGCTGTTCTTTTGTCCTTGGAACCAATTCTCAAACTTGGTTCCTTTTAAATTATAGATGCTCCTCCTACAAAAACTTCTACACACGAACTATCTGTAAAAGCTTCTTCTACTTTCGTATGCTCAATAATAGAAATAAAATCTACATGCATCATATGCTTAATCTGAGATATAGTTCTAACACCAACATCAATTTTACCAATAATTTATGTATGTGGATAATGATTGGCTTCACTAAAAGCTTTAGACAATGCCTGCATGATTAACAACAGGATGTACATGAGCATCATTATGTTTGCAAGCCAATATATTTATCATGTCTCATGAAAAATAAATAAGCAAGTGTGAAAATATGCCATCTTGTGCTAACATGTATCACACATATGATATCAATCATTGGACAAAACTATTCATCCCAAAAACAATATATGCATGATACCAATATTAAAAATAATTAGACCATAAAGTTAAATATATACTTACAACTTGAGCTCCCCCGACAAAAGTGCATAAAGAAACTTAATCATCTTCTTTCAGCAATATTCGTTGTGAATCATGGAGTTGTATGGGTATTACCTTCAATTTGTAATGAGTACCTGAAAAAATAAGAGACTTCGATATCCAATGTTTTAGAGCCATTGGAGTTATATCAATGAATTATATTAATTCTAAACTTATCGAAGACCATCAAATTATATTTAATCAATACCACAATTAAGCTAAAAATATGAAGTTTCAAGAGACATACTCAAAGTTCCAATCTCACAATATCATAATCATCATTCTCAATAAAATGCACAATATGAATCTCTATAACTAATAATATCAATTGCAAGGAGATATTTCCACCACAAGTATATCATATACTAATCATACACCAATAATCATTATATATCATACCAAAAGTGATTAAGCATATAACATATTCTAAGTATTTTCAACTTATCATTAAGCATATTAAATGTTATCACGTGTCAACATAGTCAAATATGTATAGCATATGTGTGTACCAATTATACAATACAATCATTCAACATTCGACAAGTCTAAACTTCGGTATCAACAAAATATACATGAAAACATGGATATCCTAACAACCATGGGTTCAAATTATATCAACCATTAGGAACTTAAATCTGGTTTGGATTTAACTTCTTTACATGCATATAAGAACAATACTAAAATACTTGCATATCATGCACAATATTGTTTATATATGCAGTTCTATCTCTTTGATTCAAATGCTTAGGCACCCAAATTCTATCATGAAATCTAACATGGCTTCTAGCATGATGCACAAAGTGTGGTTTCTCTTTATGCTTATTGTTATCATTGGATCCACCTTTGTGAGCATTTCCACCATACATTTAAGAATGATTCTTTCTAACAAAATTAGCATGCATATGATCGGGTCTATCAACATAAATATTTCTAACAAAATTGCTATGAGTAGAAACATGTTTATATAAGAGTGTGTCTTTAGCATTTGGATTCTTAACTTCATCAATTTTGAGAACAAGTTCTTCATGCTTGAGCTTACTAATGGAAATATCCCTAGTAAGCAAATCAATTCTATCATTCAAATTTAAGGCAGAGATAGCATGTTCATTCTTTAAGCATTCATAATCATGTAATAAAGCATCATACTCCATCTTAATCATATCATGATCAATAAGAAAAACATTATGACTATTGTCTTACTTTTTATAATCTTCTTTAATTTAGCATGCTCTTTATATAACAACTCAAAAGATCTCTCTAGCTCAACATAATTATCACTATCAAAAGATTCTAGGTCAGAATTATTTACCTCATCATCATTTTGGTGTGCCATCAAGCACGCCTCATTGTTAGTGTTTTCTTGGTTATTTGTTTCCAGTGGTAAAGTCTCCATTGGTCGTTCTCCATACTTTTCTTCCAAGATTATCAAGATTTTGTGAGAGGCAGTAGCTTCTACAGAATCATTAAAAATATTGTTAGATAAACAAACATAAAGTATATGCATCACATTTAGGTTCATTGAGTATGCCTCCTTTTGATAAAATGACCAAGTTACTTTAGGAGTAGTTGGTGCTTCATATGGCTCTTGTAGGAAAAATCTATACTCAATGTTTTCTACTTAAGGAATATCTCCATTCTCCTTCTCCAAATTGGATAGATGGTTCCATCAAAAGAGGGAGGAGAGTTCAAGCTTTGGCTTGATCTAAACATTGGTTCTCTTCTTGTTGACGCTAGCAACAGTGAGATTTGATACCAAGGATCGTGTAGATGGAAAGTAAACTCTTGAGGGATGTACATATTGTTATCTAACTATAACCAAAAATCAAAAATTAATCCCTATAAGTTTACCTACATCTCCAAAGAGTGTTACCTTATTTGGGACTTAATCAACAAATCTCTAAAACTTACAATAGAAAGTAAGTGCATAGCAGAATTAAAACAAATAATACAAGTAAAGAGAAATAGAGTCATGAGATAATGATCGCAAAAACGAGAGATTTACCCTTGTTCACACAATCCTGTAGGTTACATCCAACATCAACTAACCACTCTCAACTTATGAGCAAACTTGCCTCAACAATGAGGACTTCTACAACTCCCTCCCTCAACTAGAAAGCTAATACAATCACTTTGCCTCTACACTTGTGACTTTTCTCTAAATACTACAACCAATATAAATCATGTACCACCACACCATATGTGGATTTTAACTTAAACTTTTTGTTGAGAGTATTACAATTCTCCTATAGCCAAGATTGAAGCTTGTAGAATACGTACGTGTGGCTAAAAGAAAACTCTAATTGTGATCTTAAATGAATCAAGATTAAGCTTGAGAGTATCACAATTAATAATTCCAATAAAACAATGAATGCTTAAAATCTTTTGTAACACTTAAAGAATTTTTGGCCTTAAGAAATTTTGAAGGGTTTTAAGAGAGCTTGGAAACATTTAGAAAATATCAAGTTTTACATACTAAATTCATACCAAACACTTCAGCAAACCCTCTATTTCTAGAGGAAAAGTCTACACAAAATAAACCGTCTGTTGTGCAGTAGAAACAGGTTTGGAGAAGGCTGAGGCTAGGAAACCACTAGCCTCCTTTATATAGTATTCATATGGGTAACTCATGTGGGTGGATACCCAATAGGCCCAATGGTTCCTATTCATAACACTTCTCCTTATCCAACCAACGTGGTATACTCGACTTTATGAATACTGAATGATTCATTAGTACTACTGAGTATCTTAAAGGGTGGATACTTCTAGATCCAAGTTAGGGATAACTGTCTCGTTAAAAACCCTTAGCTATGGAAAACCCTGTGGGGAAAAACTGATAGCGAGGGAAAAGAGTACAACACTCCATAACTTCCCCTGATTTGGGGATGTGTCGAGGGGTGGATACTTCTGGATCCAGCGTCAATGTGGTTGCCTCATTAAAACCTTGACTATGAAAAACCATGTGGGAAGAAACCACTAGCCAAGGAAAAAGAGTACAACTCTACAGTTGACTCCCCCTTATTTGATCAAGCTGCATTGCTCAAGTCAACATTTTTTATTGACTCTTCTTGAGCTTTTCGCATTAGTCGACTGATGTTCAATTTACAGTCACATGTGTTTCTACTGTCGCCTGTGAATTACTTAACAATCATCTGTGCACAACTTGCATTTTCTGGGCTTCATCCCAATTTGCAAGACAGCCGACTGATGAAGTATTTACATTCACATATATATTTACAGTCGCCTGTGAAATGGTCAACAGTCGTCTGAAAATTGCATCTCTCTGTTTTATTCCATCCCCTATAGCAGTCGTCTGATGCAGGATATAAAGTCGACTGTCTGTTTTACAGTCGACTGTGTAGTCTTCTACAGTCGACTATCATGGCTCAGATTGTAGCCGTTGGGAATTATTTATCCGTTGGATAGTCGACTGTCATTTGTTCATCAGTCGATAGTCGATGACGTTTTTGTCCAGATTCTAGCCGTTGCAGCTTTTTGTTTTGGCTATTTCCTTGGGTTTTGAGAGTTCATATAGGGTTCCTATATATATGAGAGGGTTGAATTCATTGGAACCTTCTTAATGCTATTGAAAATCATTAGAGTTTAATTAAGCCACTCTTAAACTCTATCATTTCCCTCTTAGAGCTCATTCTCTCCTTCATGCATTGAAGTCAAGCTCAAGGGAAATCATCCAAGTGTAATTCTAGCTAATCTCATCACTTGGAGATCCTCTTCCATGCCTTGCATTCATTTATGAGTAAGTTTATCTCAAGGCATAGGTAAGAGTATTTGTTTTACTTTGTTATTTCATTGAAACCCTAGCTTTCTGTGTGAGAGCTAGTTACTCTCTGTGTATTACCTTCTATGTGAGAGTTGGTTGAGTTCTGTCTGTGTGAGAGTTTGAGTCTCTCTGTGTGAGAGCAAAAGTCTTTCTGTATGAAAGCAAGGATCTCTCTGTGTGAGAATCCAAATCCTCTGTGTGAGATATCTCTGTGTGAGATTGTATTCACTTCTCTATGTGAGAATTATAGTGGATATTGGTGTGGCTGGACGTACCCAAGTTTGGAGAACCAGTGTAATATCTTGTGTTTGTTTTTGGATTGTTGTGGTGTTTAAATTCCTCTTGAATTTATAATTCCGCATTTGCAAATTTAATTTTTAAATACGAAATTTGTGCCATTGCACTATTCACCCCCGAGTGTGTTGTTATTAGTATTGTAAGGGTAAGGCGATCCTTACATAAATTATATAACTTAATCAACTAATTAAATTCAAGTAATTTGGCATGCTAACAAATTACACTAGATCACTCATAAATCAAGCATGGAAATTCTACATAAATATGAAACATCATCATTAAAATCATTTTTAATGTTTCTAAGATCTCTAACATATTTCATATCAAATACTCAACAATTCTCAACGAAATTAATGATGGACATGCATGCACATACAATAGATGAACTAGCCTATTATGACATGATATAGTGAGAAATGTGTAGAGGTTAGATATAATGTTTAAGCATGTTTACGGGCATAGATAAGCATTCTAAATCTTAACTAGTGACATAATCCCCAATTCCCTTCAAAAAAAAACAAAATTGTTTTTGGTCAAGGGGTTTGGTGAAGATGTCCATTAAATGTTTTTTTGGTGTCAACATAGTCTAAAGAGATATCTTTCTTATCATCATGATCTCGAAGAAAATGAAGACGAATATCGATATGATTAGTCCTAATGTAAAACGAGATTTTTAGATAAATCTTTAGCACTCTTATTGTCACACCAAATGGTTGTTGGTTGGAAAGTAAGACCATAATCTCTGAGGGTTTGTCTCATCCATAGAATTTGAGCACAACAATAACCTGTCGAAACATATTCGGATTTGGTTGTACTCAATGCTATGAAGTTATGCTTCTTGGAGAACCAAGAAACTAGAGACATACCTAGTAGTTGGCAAGTGCCCATAGCACCCTTATAATCGGTCCTACTTCCCGCAAAATCAGCATCACACTATCCAACAAGCTCAAAAGATGTGGAACAAGGGTACCATAGACCAAAATCTAAAGTTCCTTTAATATATCGAGTAATTTGTTTTACTAAAAAAGATGTGACTCTGTAGGACATGATTGAAATCGACCACATAAACACACACTAAACATTATATCGGGCCTACTAGACATCAAATATAATAGGCTACATATCATACCTCGGTATATGCACTATAATATAATAGGCTACATATCATACCTCGGCACATGCGCTCGTCCACCTTTATTCCATTTTCGTCTTTTTCCACTTTTGCCGTTGTTGACATCGGAGTAGATTATTCCTTTGCATTGTCAAGTCCAAATTTCTTCACTAATTCCCATGCATATTTTTATTGATTTATGAAAATTCCATCCTCACATTGTTTGATTTGTAGTCCAAGCATGAATGTGAGTTGTCCCATCAAGCTCATTTCAAATTCCCTAGACATGCACTTAGCCAATTCCTTATAAAGAGAACTAGTCATAACCCGTGACCGCGGGCACGGTTCATTTAAGATTTTCCCTTGCGAAATCTTTGTTCCTCAAAATTTTTTTTAAAGCCAAAATTTAAAAGAAACACAAATTAACTTACAATACTTAGTGGCATAGGCGCCTTCGGCGTGGGTGCCTTCGGTGCAGAACAACAAATTCGACGTAAAACAACAATTTCGACGCGGGCGGGTGCCTTAGGCGCGGAACAACAAATCAGCGTAAAAATATTTAGCGGGCGCCTTCGGCGCGGGCGCCTTGCCTTCGGCGCGGGCGCCTTCGGCGCGGGCGCCTTCGGCGCGGGCGCCTTCGGCGCGGGCGCCTTCGGCGCGGGCTTCATATACATATAACCCGTGCCCGTGGGGACACTGTTCATTTAAAAATCTTGGACCCACTAATTTTAAACAAACATCAATAATTATTAGTTTTCCCTGAAATATCAGCAGATGGGATCGAAATTTTACAGGGTTTTTCAACGCGGATCAATGAGTTGGCAGCATCTCCCGCGTTCATTCTCCCACAGCTCGCGTTCAGTCCCAAGATGAGATTGTGTGTGTGTGCACAACATTTTTTTCATAACTAATATTAAAAGACTATTCCTAATTTCAATGTTTTTGTGTATTCACAACAAATTTCTCTTCAACCCAAAAATTTCCCTCCAAAACTTGATGTGACATTGCCACATAGGACAAATTCAAAATCTGCCCTCAATTGTAATATAGATTGTTAGTAGCACTAAAAATAATATCATCAACATAAATTTGCACTATTAGTAGATCTTTATTTTGATATTTAACAAATAAGGTCTTATCAGCATTTTCAATAGAAAAATTATTTACAATCAAAAATTTATTTAGTCGCTCATACCAAGCTCTAGGAGCTTGTTTGAACCAAATTTAAAGCACGTTTAAGCTTGATAACATAATCCTGGTGGATGGAGTCTTCAAACGTAGGAGGTTGTTTGCCATAGACTTCCTCAAATAAAACCACATTCAATAAAGCACTCTTGACGTTCATTTGGTAGAGTTTGACTTTCATGAAACTAGCGAATGCTAAAAGCATCTGAATTGCTTTCAATCTTGCGATGGGAGCATATGTTTCATCAAAGTTAATCCCTTCCTCTTGGTTGTATCCTTGGACAAAAAATCTAGCTTTATATCGAATAACATTGTGCAATTCATCAAGATTGTTTCTAAATACCCATTAGTACATATGATTGTTTGGTGTTTGGGTTTGGAAACAAGTTTCCAAACTTGATTCCTATCTAATTGTGACAATTCCTTCTACATTGTCATAATCCAATAAGAATCTTCCAAAGCACTATCAACATTCTTAGGTTCTAAAATAGATATAAAAGAAAAGTTAACCATCAAATTAAAGCTACTTTTAGTACGTATACCTTTTGTCGTGTCTCCAAAGATTTGGTCCTTAGGATGGTCCTTCTTGAAGCGTCAATCCTTTGGGAGATCACGTGATGATGTGGTAGCTTCATCTTCCTCTCTTGGTGCACCATCATTGTTGTCCTCTTGCTCATTGGAATTGCAAGTGTTCAACTCCAAGCCTTTAAGTTCACCTACAATTTCAAGAGATTCTGCAGCATTAGAAGATTAATCAATATCACTTTTCTCATCAAATTTTACATGCACGGTTTCTTGGATAGTAAGGGTCCTTTTGTTGAATACTCTATAAGACTTGCTATATGGAGAGCACTCAACAAAAATACCTTCATCGGATTTAGCATCAAACTTATCCAAGATATCGCAAACTTTCAAAATATAGCACTTGCATTCAAATGGGTTACAATATGATTAGTTGGGAGTCAACTCTCTATAAAGCTTATAAGGTGTTTTCTTCAAAATAGGTCTTATTGACACACGATTGGAAATGTAGCAAGATGTACGGCTTCGAACCAAAAATATAATGGTAATTTATAATTATGAATCATGGTACTAGCCATTTCTTACAAAGTACGGTTTTTCCTCTCACCCACCTCTTTTTATTATGGTGTCCTCGGGACGGAAAAATTATGTGAATATCATTTTGAAGCACAAAAATCATTAAAGCTAGCATTTACAAATTCACCACCATGATGACTCCTAACTTTGATAATGGAAAACCTTTTTCCTTTTCAACCTTTTTACAAAACATTTTGAAAACATCAAATGTTTCATATATCTGTGTCAAAAAATAAACCCATGTGAATCGTGAAAAATCATCGATCATGATGAAGTAATAATGCATACCACCTAAACTCATTTCATACACATTTCGTCTCATTTTAACCACCATCACATTCCATTTTCACCGCTTTTGTTTTCTTTTCACTCTTTGGGATCTTCATGTGCGTTTTAGGTGAAAATGAATGATATTGATGCCTTAAAGCCGGAGAAAAGGCGAAAAAGAGCCAAATTAAGTCAAAGAAGTGAAAGGATAAAGCGAGGTGGAGAAACAAGATCAATAGAGTTGAAGATGGTGAAATTTATGTCACACGCGACTGTTTGTGGTGACGCAAACGGTCGAGTTGCTTAAAACCAAGCCCCCTTTGCATGGAGTTAAGGAGCCATCGAAACGGTCACGTGATTACCCCACGCAACTGCGTCACAACGAGGCCAATGTGCGTAACTTGGAAGAATCGATGCAACCGTGTCACTTCAGTGAAACGGTCGCGTTGTTGTAGCTGCTGAGAAACGAACCTGGAATGAAACGGTCGCGTGGCTACCCCACGTGACCGTGTCAAAACAAGTCAGAAGTGTGTAAATTGGCCGAAAAGATACGACCACATCGATCACATCAAATGATCACGTAGAAGAGCTCAGCCAAAGCCAAAGAAAAGCGGAGCCACGCGGTCGCAAGGCTACCCCACACGACCATGTAGAGGAGATGCCACAAGAAAGTGCAAAAGCCTTGTAAAGGCTGAAGATCTTCTCACAACCCGTGGTTATCATCACTTTATTTATTTTTACTTTGAAGACTGTCTCGTTACTATTCTAACCCATATTTATTTGTATTTTTCTGAGATCGAAGTGATTTTATTTATTTTTTGGAAGACGAGGATGCGTTGCATAACTGAAATGATGCGACCGCGTGGATATTCCACGCGGTCATTTCGGGTTGGGTTTTTCTCGACCAGTTAGGGGTTTTAATTGATTATTTAAAGGTTTTGTGCACCATTTTGAAGGGAGAGACAACGGCTAGAGACATTTTTCATCTCTTTATCATCTCTTTTCTCAATTTTTAGGAGTAGGGTAGTTTAGATTAGGTTTTTGTCTTGGTTTCTCTTCGTGGATTCGCATGTAACTTGGATATTTTGTTTTGCTGCACGATTGGAGCTACGTATTTATCTCTTTATTATTTGTTTTCTTATTCTTTATATGTCTTTGATTATTTCTTATTGCTCTCTTTGTTCATCTATGTATTTCTATATGATATGTGAGTAAATTTTGCATCTAAGGCCATGAGTTGAACGTCATTGGATATGGTGATGGGTTGATGAAATAGTTGATTAATCGTTGGATAATTGGTGATTTGGGTATGTTAGTGATGTGTCCATATTTTCTATACTTTTATCGCATCATTTCATGCCATTTTAGTCACTCGAACTCGTTTTTATCGCCCATTTGATAGTTTATTGGATTATAGTACTTTCGGAGCTTTTATTCCATTTCAGGAGTTTCGAGGCAATTTACAGCAAAATGGAGTTATGGACATATCCGAGACGACCAGAGCATCAATGGCGTGGCTAGCTAGGTGCTTGACATGATGGAGAAGAGGAAGAAGGAAGGAGAAGAGATCAAGAAATGATGAGGCTTCAACATCTATTAGCTTTTCCCAAACTACTCGGACTAGTGGACTTATCCACTCGGTCTGAGTAGGTTTAGCCAAAAAGGAGCGGCTTTAACTCTTCTTAGTATTTGAGCAGAAAAGGTCACTTCGACCGAGTAGCATTGCTACTCGGTCGAGTGAAATATATGGTAGAACCCTAGTTTTTGAGCAGCTTCACACTTAGCCACTTTGAAGAGCATGAAGGTCACTCGACCGAGTAGCATCGCTACTCGGCTGAGTGTAAATTCTTACAGAACGACATTTTGAGCAATTCTCGAGCCCTCTGAGCTCGATCGAGTAGACATGTCTGCTCGACTGAATGCCTAGGTGACTCGGTCGAGCGAAATTTAAGGCAGAACTTCATTTTTGAGCCAAGATTGAAACTCTGGACTCGACTGAGTGGACCATCTACTCGATCCGAGGGGGAACTCTTCCTAATGACGACTAAGGTACCAATGCTGCTTCGACATGGTGACGTGACCCAACTCGAATCGAGTGGCATCGCCACTCGGTCGAGTCGGGCGGCTCATAGATGCAGAAAACAACTCGGAATGAGGGTTTTAATTGTTTTAACGGGTTCAAACCCGAATGTATATAAACAATTTTACTTTCCTAGGTTAAAAAAAGATCGAGAATTAAGTTGAGTTTTGTTTTTAGAGTAGCCCCATATTCTCTTTAGTGGAGATTAGGGGTTTGGAGGAGATTATTGCTTGGAAATTTGTGGATTCTTAATTTTCTGATGAGATCTCTCGTTTTCTATTGGTTTGGTATTGTTTTCTTCTCCATATCTATTGTTTTGATTATCAATTGTTGTGATGACGTTAAATCATGTTATTCTTATTGTTTTTATTCATCTTACCATGATTTGTGAGTAGTTTCATCTAGGGCTAATGGATGAACCCTAGGATTTTAGGGTTTAGATGTTAAAGCAAGGATTTTTAGGTTAATTTGGTGAATAAGGATGTGATGTGATCGATCTACCCAAGTTTAGAGGGTTCTCTATAGGGTTTGTGATCCACGATAGTGGCGCGTGCCCTAGAAATTGCCATTTAGGCTTGATTAGGGTCATTAGTGGATTCACTTTGGGTTTGTAATCCACGATAATAGCACACACTTTATGGGTCTTCACCGATGCCTCTATATCGCTAATTGATGATCTACGATAGTAGCATCAATAAGAGACATGACATCACAGATCGAAACTCTAATTTACGATAGTGACATGAGTGGAGATTGAGAAAAAATTGTCGATTATAATTCTCATATTGCGTGTGAAAGCCATCCATGATGGTAGGGCTAAGCACTTGATATGTTAGATGAGTAGTTCAACGATAGTTGTCTACGAATTTTACGTTCAAGACACGATAATCTCACCCTATGAAACCAATCCAACCTAATAATTATAACTTAGCATTGACACCCAATGATCCTAGTGGTGAGGCCTGGCACCCTAGTTTCCCTTTATTGTTAGAAATCGTGAGAGGTAACCGTGACAAACCTTTAGATACATCCCATACTACCACAGTCACACCACTCTGAATCATAAACCCAAGACTTATACCAATCGCCTTCCCTGTGGATTGATGTGTCATTATATTCCACGTTTTATTTATATGATTACACGTCAAAATGATTGCTCAATTACATATTTCATATGCTTTTACGCTCATAATTGGAACTATTGTACTTTTAGAGCGTTTGGTTGCATTTCAGGGAATATCGAGCGTTTTGGAGTATATTGGAGGAGAGCGGCGTGCTTCAACATCAGAACTCCTGAGGCACCGTGTTCGGTGACTTAAAGCTGTCGGGGAGCAAGGAAGGGGCAAGAGAAAAGGGACGAAGAAGCGGATAATGAAGAAAGAATGGTTCTATAATACCATGACTCATGGATTCCAGCTCACTCGATTGAGCTATGATGCGACGAAGGAATCGAACGATCCAAAGTGCTGGAAACAGGACAGCCATGCACTCTTTTCAAATCTTCTATCTCCTGGGATTTTTCAGTATTGTCTAATATTTATCCCAGATAGTAGACTTCAAGAAGGTTCCAACGCCACTAAGAATGCGCCAATCGGATGTCGGATGAGCTACCTACCGAGCAGGGGTTCCAATGCTCTGGGGTTCCAACGCCACTCGACAGAGCACCTACCTACTCGACAGAGTAGCTACCTACTCGACCGAGCAGACCTTACTCGGTCCGAGTAGGCAGAGCAGTGTTTTTAGAGGAAGGATTCGGATTTCCTGACGACTCGACCGAGCAGGGGGCTACTCGACCCGAGTTGACGCGGGCCCAAAACTTAAGTTGCGTCCAGATTGGGTTTTGGGCACGATTTTAAGGGGGATTTTTGGGTTATTTGCTATGTTTTTGAGGGGTCTATAAAAAGGAATTGTAGATGTCATTGGAGGGGAGACGGATAGCGACTTTTTTGGGGAAGCTTAGATCTCATTTTCTTAGGAGTTTTGGAGACGATCTTTTGGAAGTTAGGCTAAGCCATAGGCCCCTCCTCTTGTATCAAGCTAAGTAATTTTGTCCTCTTGAATTCCATTGTTGTTTCTTTGTGATTTCTTATTGAATATCTCCTTGATGCATGCTATGATGAATTCTCTTGCTATTATCGAATCTTCTATTGCTTTTCCTGTGCTGCATGAGTAGTTCTATCTAGGGCTAATGGATTAGGCCTAGGATTTTAGGATTTAGATGCAAAGATAGGATTTTTATGATGCGTTGGATATTAAAGGGGTTTTATTTTAGTTGATCTAGTAAAATCCCTAGGAGAACTCGTACTGAGATCGTGCCCACGGTCGGTGGAATCGATTAGCTTAAGGAGTATCCTACGGATTTAATTAGGGAGTTAGTGGATTCAACCAAGGCTTGTGACCATGCCCGGCTCGCGCCTTGATGGGATCCACCGACGAACTATACCACTAATTGACGGCTACCGCTATTGCGTCAATAAGAGCCACCAAAATACCTCGAATCTCTAACCCACGAGAGTGGTATGAGTTGAGAGCATTCGAACCACGAGAGTGGTGAGATTATTGTAGATCCTTAATGTACGTAACGTATGCATCTATCGCACGAGCGGGATGAATTCATGATACCTAGACACATGAATTCACTTCCTAGATGCTACAACCCCCAATTAAACCAATGTAACATAGAAGTCTCAACCGAGCATCGACGTCCGACGGTCCTAGCGGCGAATCCTAAAGCCCTAATATTTTATATTTTATTTATTTATTTCTTTGTGTGGAATCCCTTGTTTGTAATGTTGAGTGACACAACCTTCGCATCCATCATCATTACGACCCTCCATACTCCACATCCACCAATAAACCTGCAAGTCTAACTCAACCTAGGAGTAGATAGATAGTATAGCACCGCTTCCCATGTTCGATACCCGCTTGACACTATACCGTGCGCTTGCAGTTAGACGACATCGTTTCGGAGTTGATTCCGGGTCGATCAAGTTTATGACGCAGTTGCCGGGGATTTATCTCCTTGTAATTCGCGCCATAACTAGGTTGTTCTAGGGTAACATTTCGGATGCATCAAGTTTTTGGGCGCTGTTGCCCGGGGATTTATCTTCGTATAATTCGTGCCATAACTAGGTCGCTCTAGGTTACATTTCGGATGCATCAAGTTTATGGAGCCGTTGCCGGGGAGGCGTTCCGCCATATTATCTATTTACCACATTTAGGTTGATTAGATTGCGTTAAAAAAACAAATCAAAATTAAAAAACAAAGATATATATTTTCCCTGCCACCTGCTTTATTATTATCTCTTTTTATTGTACCACTGATATCTTTTCCAGGTTGTTGTTTTTGACTATTCAGGTACAATGGATCAATCTTGGCGTTATTCAGGCAATGATTATTCGGCACAGTATGAGGCTCCACTGGAAGAATGCGAATATTATTCACAGGACCCTTACTATTAGATGTAAGGATATGATCAATATTCAGAGTGATATGCCTACTGTGAGTCTTGTGACAAGGAGGGACACATGCCCTATGAAAGCTGCATCTGTCTCTTGAGTCCCAACCATCCTCTCAATTTGACACACAATACGTTTATGGCACAGGTAGTGGAGAGCATGGCTGTCAACGCTATACTGAATGAGTCACATGATCGATGACAGAAAGATATGGACGAAATCAACAAGTGCCTTTCATGTTATGAGCTCGAGGGAGAGACTGAGGACATTGATACTTCCACCTCTGAGGAGGCAGCGGAACCATGCACAGATGCAGCCACTTCTGATGAGAGAATTGTGATGAGACACTCGGGAGGTGTTACTGCAGACCCAGTTTGCTCTGTCGTCGCTCCCCCACCCACTGATACAGCTAGTTCATATGAAGAGTGGATGGACGATTCAGATAAAGAAGAAATTGATGTCATCTACCTAGAGCCGGCTGACATATATGATGCATTCAAGGGCGACACATTCACTTCCATACCTAGAGAGCCTGAGGATATTTTAGCGTCCTGCTTATCTCCCTAATAGATAATTGAGCCCACAGTGCCACCTGCACCTACCATTGAGAAATCCAAGCCATGCAATCGGGTGCCTCGAGCTCCAGGACAGAAACGAAGAAGGAGGCATAAAAAGGAGAAGTTGAAGTTTACATTGCCTTCTGTACCTGAGGAGCCTGAGGATGTCCACGTTCAGCTTGGGGGAGGTATTATGCGATTTGATATTGTCACCTTTGACGAGACCACAGAACCTGGTACTGCAGAGTCAGCTTATGCCATCGTCGATCCCCCTTGCCACCCACATGAGCCAGAGCATGCTTTTGAGTAGGCCTTACATGCGGAGATAGAACTTGTCACCGAGGAGGTCATGCAGTGGGACGAGGACATAGCCATTCATGAGGATCCCGAGCATTACCCTCCTCCTTTTGAGCTACCGCAGCCACCTCCACTTTCTACAAAGGCTGAGCATCCCTAAGAGGCCCACTCTTCCATTGACGACAAGGACTACCCCATAGAGCTTATGGCTTCCATTCAGGGATATCTCTCTACCCCCTCGTTTCTTACATTTGATTCCCCTCCCATATATGATGTTTACCATGATTCGTATTTTGATGACTCATTGTGCCTTTTTCAGGATACAGATACATATGATCAAGAGGCAAGATGGGACGTATACGAGGAGGAGAGCGAGGAGCCACCTACCACAGATGCGATTGAATATGATCGGGAGGTGCACTGGAATGAGTCGTATAATGATGAGGAGTGGCCTGATGAGACCCACACTCATACGCCAGAGTTGCCTGAAAAGCCTGAGACAAAAGTCGGAGAGTTGACTGTCATGGTGCATGAAAGCGGAGATACATTTTCAGGGAAGTGTCGTCAACCAATCTTTATCTTGAATATTTCTTTTGATGACCTTCTTTGGAATACTTTTATTTTAGGAAAAAATTATCCACATCAGATTGATACAGCTTATCTCTTCCAGTGTACAGGTGGAGTCCTTGGGGAGATGCTGGGAGTCGCATTACTGGAATCTAATGGAGTCCGTGGACACCACGCCTAGCAGAGCCACGGAAGGAGCAGTTGGAACAATTGCATGCACCGGCAAAGATATTGGATCCGCCTTTTGCTATAGGTGATAACAATCCAATAGTGTAGTATTTTATTCTTTCAATAAACACGAATCCTCTCGGCAGCGAGAGGACTGTATAGGATTTTATATGCTTTCTTAGGTTAAAAAATTCACCCCATATGATGGCTCAATTATCTTTTGTACCCAACCCACTATTTATCATCCATGTCCACCTTTGTATTTGACGCTTATTTCGCCTCTCTCCCCAATTTTTATGTGATGTTTAAGCTTGGGGGAAAGAAACTATTTTGTTGAGTGTCCCCATCTTGTCATTGTCCTCTATTTATATCATATACACATTGAGGACAATGTGATGTTTAAGCTTGGGGAGTGCATAGTGCACGCACTTTGCTTCATCGTGAAACACACTTTGAAATTTCCATATGAACTATGTTCACTTCTATATTTATGTCTCACATGCTTCATTTTCTATGAAATATCGTGGATTTATTTTTTTATGAACTCTGATATCTGTTAGATTAGAGTTCGATTCCTTGATTAGCGTATCTTTATTAATATGCTTTTTCATAGTAGAATCCATAGTTTCACAACCATATTCTCGAAACAGTTAAGCTAAAATGAATGAATCAAATCTAAAAATCAGTTGACTTTTGCATGATTTGATTGATAATTCTATTGCTTCATGGATGTTTAGTGATTCAAAAGAGATAGGATAACCCCACGACAACCAAAGTAGTGATGATTAGGATTCCTGAAACCGAGCCATGTCTAGATTCTATGCTATTTCTTTTTCTTTTGTGAATAGCCAATAAATGATCTTTGATCATGTTTTGCATTCCATCGCGTTTACGTGAGTTTGCAAAAATCCCAAAAAAACAAAAAATCAAACAAATATCATGAATAAAAGGCCCTATGGGGTTCGTCATAACCCAATACCCTAAGACCGTCTGGTATGAGATGCATATGGTTGATGATGAAGAGATATTGGATCCACAACCCTCGAGGGTTGATGATGAAGAGAGTCCCATAGCTCTGGAGCCAATCATTTTGGTGAATGAAGATAAGGACATTGAGGAGCCATCTGGTAATGCAGAGAAGGAGACATTATCCATTCCTTTGGCCACTCCTATTGCTAAAATCCCGGTCGATAGTCCACCTTCCTTGGCAAAACCTATGCTGACGTCCAAGCCCAGGGATAAGGAGAAAGATAAGGGAAGTCGTCCTCTAGTCCCGTACCCTCAGAGGTTAGCCATGGTGAAGCTCGAGTAAAAGTACGCCAAATTTATAGAGCTTCTAAAGGGTGTTCACTTGAACATCCCTTTCATGGATGCATTGATGGAAATCCCGACGTATGCAAAATTCTTGAAGAATTTGATAGCGGTAAGGAGGAAGCATGAATCCGTCATGCTTGCAGATGATTGCATGTTGATGCTTAAGAACAAAATGCCAAAGAAGCTTCCCGATACCTGTAGTTTCACGGTGCCATGCACTATTGGCAGAATTCCTATTAAGAGAGCGTTGGTAGATTTGGGGGCGAGCATTAGTCTGATTCCACTCTCCACATTCAAGAGGCTAAATACCGGGATAGAGTAAGAGTCCACGGCGATGAGTATTTAGTTGGCAGACCAATCCGTCACCTACCTGGTAGGTATTGCGTGAGACGTCATTTTGCAAGTACCGTGAGGAATAAGTATGCCGGTGGACTTCGTAATCATGGATATGTCTGAAGAGGGGAGCTCTTAACTGATTCTAGGATGTCCTTTCATGGCTACCACCGAAGTCCTTATAGATGACCGACAGGGGACACTTTCCATGAAGAAGTCGAGTTCCACTTGCAAAAGCCGATGAAGGAGCGCTTCCCCAACAAAGTGCAAGCTATTTGTAACTCCGGGAAGAGAAAAATATTGCCTGCTTCACCAATAAGGAGGTATTGAAGGACCCCACGTGGTAAGAAATCGAAGATGACAGCGACGTCACAGACAATAGGGCGTTGGTCGCCTACTTGAAGGTATTGGATGAAAAACCACATGACGCTTCGCATTTACAACAAGATTCCAAAGCTGGAGATAATGACGACCCCGAGGTCGTCAAGATCCATGAGCATATCAACAAGGTGTCTTTGGAGCACCAATCAAGGAAAGATGAGATTGATGGGACCGCTAAAGGCCCACGGGACGCGCTAGACCAACTTCCACCTCATGGCCTAATCAGAAAGCATGACGAGCGCATCTCCTTTGTGCCAAATATTTTGAAGCGACAATGAAGCTTGAAAGGGGTTGAGCTTATGAATTTAAACAAGCGCTTATCGGGAGGCAACCCGAGTTTATTTCCTTTTAATTTTCATTTCTTTCATTTATTTCATTTTATTCAAAAATTGTATACAAAAACATTTTAAAATGCAATTAAAAATCTAAAAATGTAAAAATATAAAAATTTCGGTTGCTTAAAAATCTTTTCTCTCTCCTAATTTTTAGAGAGATGAGCTTTGAGTGGCGATCGGGGTAGGGCTTCTCGCCGGAGGCGACAGCCACTGCGGCTAGCTCCGACGACGTTCTTGAGCTTCGCCGACGGTGAAAGAGTGTTGGCTTCTTCTTTGCTGATCCATTGATCCTCGAATTTTGCTCTAGTTTAGGCGGATCAAGATCTCGATCTGAGATCTTGATCCGGTGGTGAGTATCTTCGTCTTCTAGAATTCCCTTTGGATCTTGATTTCGATCTTGAACTTGACCTGGATTCTCCTTACTGTACTCTTCTTATTGATCTGGAGTTGGATCTTTGCTTCTTGGGGAAGCTTAATCTCGAATCTTGCTCTAGTCTGGGCGGATCAAGATCTCGATCTGAGATCTTGATCCAGTGGTGAGTATATTAGTCTTGTTGAATTCCCTTTGGATCTTGATTTCGATCTTGAACTTGATCTGGATCTTCCTTGTTGTACTCTTCTTGTTGATATGGAGCTGGATCTTGGCTGCTTGGTGAAGCTTGATCTGATCTAGTGAAACTTATGGTGGCTAGGGTTGATCTTAGCGCTAATCCAATGGAGATTGGGAAGGGAGTATGCTGGTTGAAGGATTGGATGATATCAATGCTAATACATTAGATGGTTAGAGAGAGGTTGTTCGGAAGAACTCTAAGCCTCTGATGGTGTATAAGGGCAAATGGACGGACCTTGGGAGGCATAAGAAAGCTCAAGTTGATGGGAGGGGATCCATGTAGAGGAACAAGCGTGGCGCTGCTACTTCTTTTTATGAAAGATTGGCTAACATGATTGATGCTTGCAATGTGTTCAAGAGAAGGTCACAACGATCGATGCTGCTGATGAAGATAAAGATTAACACTGATAAGCATTTTTGGCTGGAGATCTGCACAAATAGACGTAAAATTTTAGATTCTATTGAGATGTCATTCGTTTCGCCGACCATCGACTGTGAAGGCTCAGCCATTGCGATGCTATCTGAGGAGATACTCGCTGAAGGTGCTGAGAAATGGGAGAATAATCTAGTAGGATATGTTCTTGGGGATACCCCTTACTATGTGCAGATTAAAGCATGGGCAACTAGAGTGTGGAGGCTCAAACAAGAGATTAGCATCTTCTCGAGGGAAAATGGACTCTTCTACTTCAGATTTAAGTCCAAAGAGGATCGAGATGTTGTACTCTTCGGTGGGCCTTGGCTCTTCGATGTCAGACTTGTTGTGTTGCAGCGGTGGTGCACAGACGTAGGATTTGATCGGGATTTGCTTAATGTGGTGCCAATTTGGGTGCAACTTCCCACTCTGCCGATCAACATTTGGACGCTGCGTATTCTCAGTGCAATTACCAGCATCATTAGGAAGCCTATCTGCTTGGATCATGCCACTGCGAGGATGGAGCAGATGGCGTATGCTCTGTGCGATACTTCGTTACCTCAATCTATCACGGTGCAGCTGGGAGATAGGTCTTCAATCAAGCTAGGGGTTAAGAATGAAGGTGAGCCTCCTCGTTGCTCTAATTGTATTTTCTTCGGTCATTCTTCTTCGCAATGTCATTCTAATGTTCTTATATCTGCTGAGATTGAGATGAGCAAGTCAGGGGATGCTTATGCTCACGCCTCTATTAGATTGTCGGAAGAGATTGTTTTGGTGAAGGCGAATGTGGCATCGAGTAGTTGTACTGGCTGTGTGCCGTTGACTAGTTGTATTGGCGAAGGCAAATGTATTGGTGTACTGGCTGTGCGCAGTGAGGGGGAATGTAATTCGGAAAATTTAGTGCCGAAGGTGATCGTGTTGTTGAAGGAGAATGCTAGGTTGTCGAATGGGTTGTCGAACAACTGTATCATAGGGCTGGTTACGCCCAGCAAGCAAAAAAGATCCCCGGTGAAGGTGATTTCTGCCAATGTAGTCTTAACGAGGGAGATAACTCTGGATGGTAACCCAGCTAGGGAGTGTAAGGCTGTAGAAATGGTCATGCCCAGTAGTGTGAATGTAATGATGAATGTTGGAAATGTTCCCAGTAGTGGATCTAAGGATCTGCATGGAGTGGAGGGGCAAATCCTAGAGGGTGAGTTGATTACGGATGTTGCGCCTAAGAATATGAATGCTATGCGGAGAAGCCAGATGATTGCTACTAGCAATGGGGAAGATGTTTGTAATGGTTTGGCTGTGCCCAGAGATGTCTTAGTGGATGGATGTGAACATTTAGCTGTGAGATGCCCCAGTGTGCTAGCTACGACTAGACTAAGGATGGATGTAGGTGTCGATGCTCGTAATAAGGGAGGGGAGGGGTCTGATAGTGTTTTTGGGGGGGACTGGGTATTGAGCCTATAGGCCACCACTCCGGCATTCTACCCACAAACTCAGGCAACCATTCCCTAAATGACTCTGACTCGGGCATACTACCCAACGATCATGTTATGCCAAATACAATTACGAACAATGTTTTGAAGCTGATGAATGCAGCGAACATGAGCATGCGAGGTCTGTGCTCGAACAATAAAGTGCATAAACCTAAACCCAACCCGGGTGATCACGTGAATTGTAATATGAATTCATTTGAATTGCTAAACATGGATAACCATCGAACCCATGCGAGATCCTCCTTGCTTGATGACTCTGAGGATCCCACTGATGAACTGAATGAATTAACGGTTGGCAATGAGGCATGGTATATAGAACAAGAAGTGTTGAATAAGAACAACAAAGGGCACACAAAAACTAACAACTTGCATAAGGGCGTTGATTCATTGAATGCCATTCGAAAGAGTACTAGATTAAATTGGGGTGAGTTGATTCCCCCTTCAAACTCTCATTAATGGTGTTGTCCATTTGGAATACTCACGACCTTAATAATGTCGTGAGGCAGAGTGAGCTTAAAGCTCGATTCCACAAGTATGCTCCTTTTCTTGTTGGGTTATTAGAGATGAAAGTAGTAGTGGAGAATTTGCATAGGATCCTCAAATGCTTTTCGAAGAAGTGGCTATCAGTTGATAACCGTCGTTGCCACCGGAATGGGTGCATTGTTGTGATCTATGTGACCCGGATATTTGGAGATGTGTGGTAGACAATGTGTCGGCCCAACACCTTACCATGTTTTGTACTAATGTTGCAGGGTTTAGTATGGTGATGACATTTGTCTATGCTTTCAATAGTTCTCAAGATCAAAGGGCTCTTTGGGATTCTCTTATGGCTAGCTCTTCCATGTATGAAAATTCCCCTTGGTTGATTGGCGGTGATTTTAATTGTGTTAGATATGCTATGGATAAAGTGGGAGGGAGGCCGATTGATGGGCACATGGGTGAGGAGTGATCGCTCCGTATTTTACACCTTTTCTTTGCATGTTTGCATGCCACTTTGATCGCTCATATCGCGTTTTTAACGATTATTCGGCAATATTGCGATGCTTTTCACGATTTCTTGTTTTTGTCGTATTTCAGGAGATATGGAGCGATTCGGAGTGATTTTGAGATCAAGAGGATTTGCACCCACTCCGGAGTGTCACCCAAAGCTCTTTCGAGGGCTATTCGGCGATGGAAGACGAATGGAAGAAGAAGGAACGTCGTAGGAGCGACGAGGAAGCGAAAAGATGAAGATTGGGCATTTGCAGCATCTCACTCGGCCGAGTGAACCACCCACTCGACCGAGCAAGAGGACCACTCGGTCGACCAGACCGGACACGCACCAACAAAAGGAAATAGGCGTGCACTCGGCCGAGTGACGATAGTCCACTCGGCCGAGCATGGAAATCCCATCGCCCGAGTGGCATGGGAAAATCCACTTCAAAAGAGGCCGACTTACTGTAAATTTACAGGCTTTTGACGGTTCCGACTCGGCCAATCAAGAAATGCCCCTCGGCCGAGTGAGTAAAACCACTCGGCCGAGTCACTTCCGAAGACAGACCCCCGAAAAGTCCCTACTTACTGTAATTTTACAGGGTTTGTCACTCGGCCGAGTGACAATTCTCACTCGGCCGAGTGAGCCGCTTCGCCTGCTGCGTAAACTGCGATTTCTGGGCTGCGCAGGGGCATTTTTGTAACAATTTTTTGGGTGATTTGAGGGGTATTTAAACCCAGTTTTTGCCCTAGTTTAGGAGAACTTTTTGATACTTTTTGCAGCCTTTTTAGAGAGCTTTTTAGATAATTATATTTAGGCTTTTTGAGAGATTAGAAAGGGGACTTTTGTTGGATGCTATTGGATTCTCATTGGTTTGTCTCTTTTCTTGTCAAAAACTCTATTTTTGTTGTTGATTTCTCTATTGCAATGAATTGTGTTGATTTTGCTATTGAATTTCTTATGAATTGCATGATGATTAGTGAGTAGTTTTATTGTCCTAGGGCATAGGGATGAACCCTATGAACCCTATTTCTGAATTGTGATGAATTGGTGAAATTCTTGCTAGAATTGATTAGGGTTAGGTTAGGATCGATTTATTACGGATAGCTAGGGATTCATATCGATTGGGATTTGCAAGAGATTGGGTCCCAATTGATAGGAAGCCCTAGAAATTCGATTTAGATTTACGATTGGACTTTTCTAGTATTGGTTTGCAAGAGATTGGGCCAAAGCTAGGGTTTTTAATCGTATTTCTATACCAATATCCGTTTGCAAGAGATTGGACGGGTAGGAACTATCTCAACCTAGGTCGTAGCTCGATTTTGCACGAGAGTGGGCTCGAGATACGGTTGAACGATGATGTCGTTCTTCACGCTAGTGGCTTAGGTTAGGGTTTGCAAGAGATTGGGCCGTAACCTAGGTTTGCTATAGACCGACAATAGCGCGAGAGCGTGAGCTTGGTTCTACATTTAGTTGCGACTAGTTCACCTAAAATTCAAGTCTGGCAATGATGTAACCTACGAATCACAACGATGAGATACGGTTCGTAGCGGGGATTCCCTATCCCTAGGCACTTTATTTCATTGATATTTCTATCGATATACGAACGATTGTGACAATTTTACCCCAAATCATTCTCGACCATTTTGATAGCTAGGTGATTAGAAGAAGACACTGTAATTGTTCCTCCCTGAGTTCGATACCCGCTCGCCACTACACCGTGTGCTTGCGGTAAGACTACGAGTCGCTTGTCCCGGGTGCATGTGCATACCGGGGCGCGATCAAGTTTATGGCGCCGTTGCCGGGGAGGCGACAGTGTTTTATTCTCTTTACTTAGTATTTTCTTTTTGTTTCATTATTTTTATCTTTTTACTCCTTATTCGTGCTAACAATTCCTTTGAAACTCTTTTTTCCTTTGCGTGTACACGAGATCCATGGCGAACCACGAGGAAATATTTTTGATCCGGAGATCGAGCGTACCGTAAGAAGGAACAGAGCCGAGAGAAGGCATGCTATGGAGGACGGTTGTATGAACCGTGTGGAGACACCAGAGGAGCTAGCCGCACGTATGGCGAGGATCATATCCATTAGAGATAGGCTGCGGCCTAAGACTTCTTCCACCACATCATCCATCACCATGCCGGAACTAGCGGCGGACAAGAATTTTGAGCTAAAGACGGGATTGGTAGTATTGATGCAACAAGACCCGTTTCATGGGAAAGCCCATGAGAATCAGCATTATCACATCCAGCTTTTCTTGTCCAAGTGCGCCACCTTCCAAATGCCGGGCGTTTCCGATGATGCAATCCGATTGCGACTCTTCCCCTTCACACTCAAGGATAAAGCTTTATATTGGTTGAGGATGCAGGTGGAAGGTACATTCACCACATGGGATGAGTTGGCGAGCGCCTTCGTTGACAAATTTTACCCTCCTTCCAAGACGGTGAAGATACGGAGTGCTCTCATGTCCTTTAAGCAAGGAACGCAAGAGACCCTCTATGAAGCATGGGAGCGCTTCAAGGACTTACAATATCAATGCCCCCATCACAGTATAGAAGATTGGGAGCTTGTTCACAGTTTCTACAATGGACTCCAACCGGGCACGAAGCAAATTATTGACGCAACCGCCAATGGAGCCATACTATCAAAGATCCCGGATGAAGCTACGGCCTTGTTAGAGTAGATGGCCTTCTATAACCAACAATGGGGGGACGAGCGAGGACATTCTTCGTCCTCTTTTAAGCCCACTAGCATTTATGAGGCCAAACCCGTGGCGGAGCTTTCAAATAAATTTGACTCTCTCCACAAGGTAGTGGAGAGATTGGAGAAATATATCACCGACCCACATGGAGAACCCTCTACATCAACACCGATAAGCAATATGAGCGATTGGCAAGACCAATCCCAAGCCATGTATGTAGGAGGGGACAATGGAGAAGGAGTATGTAGGAGGGGACAATGGAGAAGGAGCCTTGGAGCAAGTACAATATGTCGCGGGGAACTACGGATATTGGGCCAACCCGGCCACTAGAAACCATCCGGGCTTTTCATATGAAAACAATGATGGTGCTTTGAACCCCCTGCCACAACAACTTCCTCAAGCTCGGCCTCCACTACCACAACCTCAATATCAACCGAGGGGGCCACCGCAACAAAATTATCCACCGAGGCAACAAACGGGACCATATAGACCCCCCGGGTACAACTGTCACGACCCGCTTCCCTAAAATGGAGGCGAGACGTGAAAAGGTCCGCACGAGAGTGGAGCAGTGAAGCCCCAAACCCGATAAGCGTCCACAAATACATAAACAGGTCCCTGTAACCACAACAGAATAACAATAATAACACAAGGAGAGACTGAAATAAAATTCCACATCTCACAAATTGTCCAACATCAACAATAAGTCCAACATCCAGAAAAGCCACCAGGCTAAAAGGAAAAAGAGTCCAAGGCCCAGAACAAGGCCAACAAAAGCGACGACAACAACAAGGTATAGGTGCTACGCACCGATAACAAACAACTGTCTAACAAAAGTAAAACACACGAAGACACTAGGACTGGTCCCCAGTGTCCACGTACTCCCCGTCAAACACAAGCTCGGGCTCGGCGTCAGCAAACACCTCGTCCTCAACGAGGTACTCAGGCTCAGGATCTAACATGTGTCACCCAAAAGAGTAAAGGGGCACATGTCAGCAAGTCTAAAAGACTTGGGCAAGGAAACTGAAAGTAAGGCAACTAGCAACCTAGCAGTTTAGTATGCATGACATGGCAGTTATAACATGAGTGCACAATTAAAACATGGCAAGACAATTTGTACAAGGGAACAATTTATCGGGACAAGACAAGAGTAGCCAAGCTACTATCAATTCAATCAATTCACATTTTGTAGGTGTTTACGCCCTTCGCTGAATGGTATAACATTTCAGACCGATCGGCACTAAACACTACCCAATACCCACACGATATGGAGCCTGGGGTCCCCGCACATTGAGCTCAGCTAGTGAGCATGAGGTTGCCCCGCACATTGAGCTCGCATTCTTAGTTCACAATTCAATATATCGAGCGTTGGGGTTTCCAACTCATTATGCTCGCTTCTGGTCACGAGCCAGGAACACAAGTATGGCGTAGGGAACACCTAGCCGGAACATGCAATTCGGGCATTGGCTATCAACCAACACATGGCCCGCTTGTGGAACACGAGCCAGGAACACAACATTGTAGCGAAGCTACGCAATCAAAGCAATACCTAAAGAATGCGAGGTCATGACAATTTATTTGCGTACCGTTAATTAAATTAAACGTGACATGCGAAATGCAATGACATGAACATATTCGTGTACCGTTAATTGAATTAAACATGGCAGGCAAAATGCAATGACAGTTAAGGATGCATGGATGACATGAACAGTTAATACGCGTACCGTTAAGGAAAGTAAACGTGACATACAAGCATGATGAGGGTGACGGACCGAGCTTCGTTGTCAAGCTAGGTCAATGGCGTCTAAACGGCTATCCTTTCACCGTCTAGTCTCTTTTACGCTAAAGCAAGGTAAATGGCCTAAAACATGGCCTAAATCAAGAGATGCAAGTTTCACTTGCCTAGCACCGAGGATGACGACCACTTCGTCACACGGATGCTATCTACGGGGGAAATCGCGAGAGGAGGCGGAAGAAACACTCCGGGGAACCCTAGGATCAGATCTGGAAAAGATTGGAGAAGTTTGGGGAAACTAGGGTTTTGGGGGATTTGGGGATTTGATGGATTTGGGTGAGATTTTGGGGAAGATGAGAGGTAGATAGAGTAGATGGATGGTTTGGATGAAGGTTTTAGGGCTTGGAATGGAGAAATGGAGCTTGGAAGAAGATGGGGGCTGAAGGGGGAAGATTTTAGGGTTTTGGGTCGTGTTGGAGAAGAAGAAGTCGTTTGGGTTGGGTTTAAATAGGTTGGGCTGGCGGCTGCCCAGAAATTAGGGTTTTAACACAGACTAGTCAGTCAAAGAGCAACCACTGACTGACTAGTTTGGCAACTAGTCGGTCGGTCGACCAACGCAGACCGACTAAGTGTAAACAGTAACTCCTGAACGAAAAATAGGATTTAGAGTTAGTCGGTCCATGAAAAAATACTGACCGACTAGTTTAGCATCTAGTCGGTCGATGAACGTTCTTAGACCGACTAAGAGTAAACAGTAGCTGATACAAAAATAAGATGATGAGTTAGTCGGTTCAAGAAGCATTGCTGACCGACTAGTTTGCAACCTAGTCGGTCAACCAACATTCTTAGACCGACTAACGATAAACAGTAACTCCTGAGAAATTTAGAAAGCTAACTAGTCGGTCCAAGAAGGATTGCCGACCGACTGGATCGTCATCTAGTCGGTCGGTGGCCCTTCTTACACCGGCTAATGAGCACAGAAAGTACCGATACGGAGCGCGAGGCCCCGGTATCGATTCCTAAGACTCCTAGGCTTGATCTAACAGTTAGATACGACCGATATGAAGCCCGTCACGAATGACATACTTCGAAATCGACAATCCTAAGGAAGAAACGAGAAAATACGACGAATCGATCGAAAATGAAATCTACAGAGACGAAAACCACACAAGAGGAGAAAATCCACCAAAACATATATTATATTATATTAAATCCAGATACATGAAAAGCAGTCGTTACATCCTCCCCAACTTAAGAAAAATTCCGTCCTCGGAATTTCCAAAAACTCACGAGTCCGGAAACAAAAGTGGGAAACGCTCTCGCATCTCATCCTCATTCTCCCAAGTAGATTCTCCCGGCGAACCGTGTCGCCACATCACCCTCACAAGATTGACAACCTTGTTCCGAAGCGACTTCTGACGCCTGTCCAGAATCTGCACTGGATGCTGGTAATACGTCATATCGGGGCGAACGGTAATCTCCGAAAAATCCACCGCATGAGACGGATCACTAATGTATCGACGAAGCTGCGACACATGGAAAACATTGTGAACTCCTTCCAAAGATGGCGGCAAGGCCAAGCGGTAAGCTACCTCGCCAACCCTCTCCAAAACGTCAAACGGTCCAATGTATCGCGGGCTCAACTTCCCACGCTTCCCGAAACGAATCACACCACGATTCGGGGAAATCTTCAAGAACACATGGTCGCCCGGCTGAAACTCCAAAGGACGACGTTTAGCATCCGCCCAATGCTTAAAACGGTCCTGAGCAATCCTCAACCTCTCCCGAATATTCCTGACGATACCCACGACCTCCACGATCATCTCAGGTCCCAACAACTCCCGATCACCAACGTCATCCCAACTCAATGGCGATCGACATTTCCTCCCATAAAGAGCGGCGAAAGGCGCCATGCCAATACTCGCCTGGAAGCTGTTGTTGTAAGAGAACTCCACCAAATGCAGATGGTCCTCCCACGAACCCTTGAAATCCAACATGCACGCCCTCAGCATGTCTTCCAAAATCTGAATCGTCCTCTCGGACTGGCCATCCGTCTGCGGATGGTACGCCGTGCTGAAACTCAGACGCGTACCCAAGCTCTTCTGCAAACTCTGCCAGAACTGAGATGTGAACCTCGTGTCTCTGTCAGACACGATACTCACGGGGACTCCATGAAGTCGCACAACCTCCTGCACGATTCACGTTACATCACTATCCAAACTAGGAAAAGGAAATAAAACGGAGGGTAAAAGAATTTTACCTCCATATATCTTCTCGCTAGCGCCTCAGTGGACTGTCCTACTCGGAACGGAATAAAGTGCGCCGATTTGGTCAATCGATCTACGATCACCCAAATCGCGTCATTCTGCTTCGGACTCCGAGGTAGTCCAGTCACGAAATCCATAGTGATGTGCTGCCACTTCCACTCCAGAATCGGAAGCGGTTGTAGCAACCCGGCCGAACGCTGATGCTCCGCCTTCACTTGCTGGAAAACCAAGCACTTGGCTACACTCCGAGCCACGCTCCTCTTCATACCATGCCACCAATAATTCAGACGAAGATCCTGGTACATCTTGGTGCCACCAGGATGCACAGAATACGGCGAACTGTGTGCCTCCACCATCAGCTCCTCTCTGATATCCCCAGCTGGCACACACAACCTGGCTCCAAACCTTAGCGAGCCATCCTCATGGATCAAAAAGTCAGTCCGCAGACCGGCTTCCACCTGCTCCCGAATCTTCACCAGCTTCGGATCCTCAGCCTGGCCAGCCTTAATCCGATCCACGATCGTCGACTGTACCTGCATGTACATCAACGAAGAAGCCTCCCCAGGAAGAACGATCTCCACGCCAGACTCGCAAAAATCCTGCTGCAATCTCCACTGCGAGGTCAAAATCATCACCGCCGGAAGCCTACTCAAAGCATCCGGAACCACATTCACCTTGCCAGGGTGAAACTGCAAATCAATATCATAATCCGCCATAAGCTCCAACCATCGACGCTGTCGCATGTTGAGCTCCTTCTGAGTGAAAATATACTTCAAGCTTTTGTGATCGGTGAAAATCTTCACTTTCTCACTCAGCAGGAAGTGCCTCCAAATCTTAAGAGCAAACACAACGGCAGCCAACTCCAAATCATGCGTCGGGTAATTCTTCTCATGAACCTTAAGCTGACGTGACGCATACGCCACAACATGCCCGTGCTGATGCAACACACAACCGAGACCCTTGCCAGAAGCATCGCAAAAGATCTCAAATCCACCGCTGCGATCAGGCACAACAAGAATAGGGGCACATGTCAACCTCTCCTTCAGAATACCAAAAGCACTCTCACAATCACCCGACCAAACAAAAACAACATCCTTCCGCGTCAACCTGGTCATCGGCTCAGCAATACGAGAAAAGTCCTTAATGAATCGCCGATAGTAACCAGCAAGTCCGAGAAAACTCCGAATCTCAGACGCTGACGACGGAACAGGCCACTCCCTGATGGCCCGAATCTTCTCGGGATCCACTGAAATACCATCTCCAGTCACCACATGCCCGAGAAAAGCAACTCGATCCAGCCAAAATTCGCACTTCGAAAACTTAGCATACAACCGATGCTTCCTCAAAATCTCCAACACCGTCCTTAAGTGCGAGGCATGCTCTTCCTCCGACTTCGAATAGATCAGAATGTCGTCAATAAAGATAACGACAAACTTATCCAAAAATTCGTAGAAAATCAGGTTCATCAGATTCATGAAAACTGCGGGCGCGTTAGTTACACCAAAAGGCATAACCACAAACTCATAGTGTCCATACTTCGTCCTGAACGCCGTCTTCGGAACATCTCCCTTCTTCACCTTCAACTGATGGTAACCACTCCTCAAATCCAATTTAGAAAACACCCTCGAACCTCCAAGCTGATCAAAAATATCATCGATGCGAGGCAACGGGTATTTATTCTTAATGGTCACCGCATTTAACTCCCGATAGTCCATGCACATGCGACGCGAACCATCCTTCTTCTTAACCAACAACACCGGTGCTCCCCACGGAGACACACTAGGATTAATATAACCCTTCAGCAACAGCTCATCCAACTGCTTCCGCAACTCTTCCAACTCAGCAGGTGCCATACGATACGGCGCCTTCGAAATCGGCTGCGCGCCTGGAACAAGATCGATAGAAAATTCCAGAGCTCGATCAGGCGGCAAACCAGACATCTCCTCGGGGAAGACGTCGCCAAAATCTCGCACCACAGCTGGCCACTCCAGCTCCATCTGCATAGCCACAGCCTCCACCGGCCTGGCCCGAAATTTGACAGGATCAAGCGAACTGCTACCACGACTGAACTCAAATACTGGGTGTCCGGGAATCTCGAACACCACCTTCTTCCTCCTGCAGTCAATCGTAGCATAGAAGCTCGTAAGCCAATCCATCCCAAGAACTGCATCATAGTTGATGATGTCGTGGACAATGAAATCTGCAAAAAGCTCATGTCCACAGACCACCAACGAGCAAGAATTGCAACCACGATGCACCGAGACCACACCATTCCCTGTGACGATATTCCAACTCTTCAGAAGAGGGGACGTCGACAAGGAATGCCTCTCCACGAAGCTCCGAGAAATAATGCACATCGATGCACCTGAGTCAAAGAGGACTCGTGCAGGAAATGTGCACACCAAAATCACACCTAATCAATCAATTAAAAATCAAACCCTAGTCTAGCAAACAAGCAAGTTCAAGCAAACAACATAATCTAGCAATCAAGACCAAATAGGAAAGTAAAAGCTAGAATGAGGATTACCTACGATAACCTCATCCACAGCCTCGCTCTCCGCAGCGGTCATCAGAAAAGCCTGCCTCCTCGGCGGAACAGCCTGCCGAAAAGCCTGCCTCTGCGGAACAAGAGCTGCTCCACGTCCAGCAGGAACAGGCGCTCACTGCTGCAACGGCTGAGCTGCAACAGGAGCCCTCCGCAGCGGATCCGCATGCCGACAATCCTTCGCGACATGAGAAGCATCACCGCAAATCAAACACTGGCCCAGAAACTTCCGACACTGATCCTTGACGTGACCAGGCTTGCCGCAGAAATGGCAAAACTTCGGAATAGACCCTCCTGGCCTCTTAAACTGAGCAGACTGATTAGGCCTGAATCCAGGTCTAACCACAGCTCTCGCCTGTTCCACAGGTCTCTTCCCAGCACCAACAACAGATCACTTCCTCTGGTTCACGAGCAGCTCCTGCCTCTTAGCTGCTACCAGAACCTTCTGATAAGATTCCCGGTCAGAGGAGGTCACAAAACTCTGGAGCTCCGAAGCAAGCCCCTGCAGGAACCTCTGAGCCTTCTCCTCAGCGTCCTGCACCATCTTTGGTGCAAACCGACTCAGCCTCATGAACTCCTGGTGGTACATGTCCACCGACGAGTTCCCCTGCTTCAGATCGATAAAACGCTGCAGCATCTCCTCCCTGGCAGCCTTCAGGAAGAACTCACCATCAAATCTGGCCTTGAAGGTAGCCCAAGCTATCGGCTCGGCCAACAACTTCTCTTCCGCATCCCACCAATTCCTGGCGTTATCCTTCAGCTGCCTCTTCGCCAAATCAACCCATCCAGCCGGGGTGATCTTGGCCATCTTCAGATTGTCCTCGATGTTCCGAACCCACTCATCGGTAGCCAGAGGACCCTCAGAACCATCAAAATATGCGGGACCCAGCTCCCGAAATTGCTTCGCTCCTGGCTCAGAGCGAGGGGCATCCGGAAGAGCCCGGGCAGCTCGAGCAAGTGGAGCATTCTGGACTTGCAGAAGCACGCCCTACTGCACTTGCATCATCTGCAACATCATCCGCATCATTTCACCGCTGGTGGGTTCCCGCTCAGGCTCCTCATCATGAGGGAGCGCACCACTACCCCCACCACGGGTGAAACGCCTTCCTGCCATCTAATGACACAGAGAACGAATCAAATTAGACTCATAGCTTATGACTCGGACGTCGAACTTAACTTATTGGACAATCTAATATTATTATCGCTATTCGAAAAATCGCAGTTACAGAAGGACCTGCATGGGCCACCACTAAAACCTGTCACGACCCGCTTCCCTAAAATGGAGGCGAGACGTGAAAAGGTCCGCACGAGAGTGGAGCTGTGAAGCCCCAAACCCGATAAGCGTCCACAAATACATAAACAGATCCCTGTAACCACAACAGAATAACAATAATAACACAAGGAGAGACTGAAATAAAATTCCACATCTCACAAATTGTCCAACATCAACAATAAGTCCAACATCCAGAAAAGCCACCAGGCTAAAAGGAAAAAGAGTCCAAGGCCAAGAACAAGGCCAACAAAAGCGACGAAAACAACAAGGTATAGGTGCTACGCACCGATAACAAACAACTGTCTAACAAAAGTAAAACACACGAAGACACTAGGACTGGTCCCCAGTGTCCACATACTCCCCGTCAAACACAAGCTCGGGCTCGGCGTCAGCAAACACCTCGTCCTCAACGAGGTACTCAGGCTCAGGATCTAACATGTGTCACCCAAAAGAGTAAAGGGGCACATGTCAGCAAGTCTAAAAGACTTGGGCAAGGAAACTGAAAGTAAGGCAACTAGCAACCTAGCAGTTTAGTATGCATGACATGGCAGTTATAACATGAGTGCACAATTAAAACATGGCAAGACAATTTGTACAAGGGAACAATTTATCGGGACAAGACAAGAGTAGCCAAGCTACTATCAATTCAATCAATTCACATTTTGTAGGTGTTTACGCCCTTCGCTGAATGGTATAACATTTCAGACCGATCGGCACTAAACACTACCCAATACCCACACGATATGGAGCCTGGGGTCCCCGCACATTGAGCTCAGCTAGTGAGCATGAGGTTGCCCCGCACATTGAGCTCGCATTCTTAGTTCACAATTCAATATATCGAGCGTTGGGGTTTCCAACTCATTATGCTCGCTTCTGGTCACGAGCCAGGAACACAAGTATGGCGTAGGGAACACCTAGCCGGAACACGCAATTCGGGCATTGGCTATCAACCAACACATGGCCCGCTTCTGGAACACGAGCCAGGAACACAACATTGTAGCGAAGCTACGCAATCACAGCAATACCTAAAGAATGCGAGGTCATGACAATTTATTTGCGTACCATTAATTAAATTAAACGTGACAGGCGAAATGCAATGACATGAACATATTCGCGTACCGTTAATTGAATTAAACATGGCAGGCAAAATGCAATGGCAGTTAAGGATGCATGGATGACATGAACAGTTAATACGCGTACCGTTAAGGAAAGTAAACGTGACATACAAGCATGATGAGGGTGACGGACCGAGCTTCGTTGTCAAGCTAGGTCAATGGCGTCTAAACGGCTATCCTTTCACCGTCTAGTCTCTTTTACGCTAAAGCAAGGTAAATGGCCTAAAACATGGCCTAAATCAAGAGATGCAAGTTTCACTTGCCTAGCACCGGGGATGACGACCACTTCGTCACACAGATGCTATCTACGGGGGAAATCACGAGAGGAGGCAGAAGAAACACTCCGGGGAACCCTAGGATCAGATCTGGAAAAGATTGGAGAAGTTTGGGGAAACTAGGGTTTTGGGGGATTTAGGGATTTGATGGATTTGGGTGAGATTTTGGGGAAGATGAGAGGTAGATAGAGTAGATGGATGGTTTGGATGAAGGTTTTAGGGCTTGGAATGGAGAAATGGAGCTTGGAAGAAGATGGGGGCTGAAGGGGGAAGATTTTAGGGTTTTGGGTCGTGTTGGAGAAGAAGAAGTCGTTTGGGTTGGGTTTAAATAGGTTGGGCTGGCGGCTGCCCAGAAATTAGGGTTTTAACACAGACTAGTCGGTCAAAGAGCAACCACTGACTGACTAGTTTGGCAACTAGTCGGTCGGTCGACCAACGCAGACCGACTAAGTGTAAACAGTAACTCCTGAACGAAAAATAGGATTTAGAGTTAGTCGGTCCATGAACAAATACTGACCGACTAGTTTAGCATCTAGTCGGTCGATGAACGTTCTTAGACCGACTAAGAGTAAACAGTAGCTGATACAAAAATAAGATGATGAGTTAGTCGGTTCAAGAAGCATTGCTGACCGACTAGTTTGCAACCTAGTCGGTCAACCAACGTTCTTAGACCGACTAACGATAAACAGTAACTCCTGAGAAATTTAGAAAGCTAACTAGTCGGTCCAAGAAGGATTGCCGACCGACTGGATCGTCATCTAGTCGGTCGGTGGCCCTTCTTACACCGGCTAATGAGCACAGAAAGTACCGATACTGAGCGCGAGGCCCCGGTATCGATTCCTAAGACTCCTAGGCTTGATCTAACAGTTAGATACGACCGATATGAAGCCCGTCACGAATGACATACTTCGAAATCGACAATCCTAAGGAAGAAACGAGAAAATACGACGAATCGATCGAAAATGAAATCTACGGAGACGAAAACCACACAAGAGGAGAAAATCCACCAAAACATATATTATATTATATTAAATCCAGATACATGAAAAGTAGTCGTTACAACAACCAAGGTTGGAGAGCTCCCAACCCACCTTAAGCTCAACCACGATCGGACCACGAAGCTAGGGTGGAGGAATTTATGGTGGAGCAAAGAAAGATCAACGCTATATTGACGATGGGACAAGAGTCATTAAATACCGTCGTTGCTCAACTTGCAAAGCAACTTGTGTTGCTCACCAAGAACGCCCAACAATTATCGGCTCAACCCGAGCCCAATCCACGGAGTAACACCGGACACATCAATGCGGTGGTTGCGGTTACAACAAGGGGCGGGAAGGATACCACTCCCGCTATGACCCAAAGCAAGCAACCTGTGGTGGAAATTTTGGAAGAAAAAGAGACAGCGATTGAGGAGGAGAGCCAAAATGAGCCAATTAGAGGAGGAAATTCTAAAGTGGTGGAGCCACTTGATGAGCGCCGCTACATGCCACCGGTGCCGTTTCCACAACGGCTAGCTAGAGCCAAGATAGAAAAAAGGCTCGCCAAGTTCCTATAATACTTGAGGGGAGTAAGCCTCAATATTCCTTTCTTAGACGCAATTGTTGAGATCCCGTCTTACGCGAAGTTCTTGAAGGACTTGATTTCGGGAAAGAAAAGGAAGGAAAAAATCATGCTTGCGGAGCAAGGAACTTGGTTTACCCAGAAGGAGAAGGAGCCGACGAAATTGAAGGATCCCGGGAGTTTCTGCATCCCTTGCACACTAGAAGGCGTCCATTTGTAAAAAGCTCTAGTTGACTTGGGCGTTAGTGTGATCCTTATGCCCCTTAGTATGGTCCGGAAATTGAACACGGGCATCGACTTGAAGCCGACCGACATGAGAATTCAACTTGCGGACGGTCGGATTACTAGGCCGGTAGGGATCGCAGAGAATATTCCACTCCAAGTACCGGGAGGTATATGCTTGCCTTGTGATTTTGTCATAATGAACATCAAGGAAGAGGGTGACACTTCGCTCATACTTGGACACCCGTTCCTCGCAACTGTCGGTGTTATCGTTGATGTGCGTGAAGGAACTCTATCCTTGAATGTCGGGAACATAGAAGTCGAGCTTCACATACCCAAGGCCATGAAACATATGCCATATCACGAGGATTTAGATTATGTGGATCTCCTCGATGAAGTGATTGAAGAAGCAATCCCCCACTCTATTGGTGCCCTCCATGACGATGGCTTCGAAGAAGGCCAAGCTTCGGGTGAAGAAGAGAAGTTGGAGGACCCTCCAGATAGCTCTACGGATGGTGATGAAGGCGACGCTGATGTCGCAAGAATACGAGAGCTTTGCAATCTCTCAAAGGCCAAGAATCCGAAGAAATCTGCAACGAAAGGAAGATCGGTGTCACCGGCCAAGAAGAAGATAGGAACAAGCTCTAGCTTGGGGGACTTATCCCCCCAAAATTACCCATGATGAGGGGGCATCGAGGAAGACCGATGATCATCACGACCCAAATCCAAGCGGCCTTCCCGGAAAGTTTGACGGGTGCATCTCGTATGCGCCCAATATCGCGATCTAAACGAATATCTTAAGGGGTCGAGCTCATGACCTTAAACGAGCGCTTGTCGGGAGGCAACCCGACGGTTTTTTGATCGATGCCCCGGTAATGCACACGCACCCGGGACAAGCGACTCGTAGTCTAACCACAAGCGCACGGCGTAGTGGTGAGCGGTTATCGAACTCAGGGAGGAACAATGACGGTGTCTTGTTCTAATCACCTAGCTATCAAATGGGCAAGAATAATTTGAGGTAAAATTGTCACAGTCGTTCGTGTATCGATAGAAATATCAATGAAATAAAACGCCTAGGGATAGGGAATCCCCGCTACAAATCGTATCTCATCGTTGTGATTTGTAGGTTACATCATTGCTAGACTTGAATTTTAGGTGAACTAGTCGCAACTAAATGTAGAACCAAGCTCACGCTCTCGTGCTTTTGCCGGTCTATAGCAAACTTAGGTTAGGGCCCAATCTCTTGCAAACCCTAGCCTAAGCCGCTAGCGTGAAGAACGACATCATCGTTCAATCGTATCTGGATCCCACTCTTGTGCAAACTCGAGCTACGACCTAGGTTGAGATAGTTCCTACCCGTTCAATCTCTTGCAAACGGGTGTTTGTATAGAAATACGATTAAAACCCCTAGTCTTGGTCCAATCTCTTGCAAACCAATTCCAGAAAATTCCAATCGTAAATCTAAATCGAATTTCTAGGCTTCCTATCAATTGGGATCCAATCTCTTGCAAATCCCAATCGATATGAATCCCTAGCCATCCGTAATAAATCGATCCCAACCTAACCCAAATTAATTCTAGCAAGAATTTCACCAATTCATCACAATTCAGAAATAGGGTTCATAAGGTTCATCACCATGCCCTAAGACGATAAAACTACTCACTAATCATCATGCAATTCATAAGAAATTCAATAGAAAAATCAACACAATTCATTGCAATAGAGAAATTATCAATAAAAATAGAGTTTTTGACAAGAAAAGAGACAAACCAATGAGAATCCAATAGCATCCAACAAAAGTCTCCTTTCTAATCTCTCAAAAAGCCTAAATCTAAATACCTAAAAAGCTCTCTAAAAAGGCTGCAAAAAGTATCAAAAAGTTCTTCTAACCTAGGGCAAAAACTGGGTTTAAATACCCCTCAAAATCGCCAAGAAATTCGTGACAAAAATGCCCCTGCGCAGCCCAGAAATCGCAGTTTACGCAGCAGGCGGGGCGGCTCACTCGGCCGAGTGACAAACCCTGCAAAATTCCAGTAAGTCGAGGGACTTGGGGGTCTGTCTTCGGGAGTGACTCGGGCGAGTGGGTTTACTCACTCGGCCGAGGGGCAATTCTTGCTCGGCCGAGTGGGAATCGTCAAAAGCCTGTAATTTTACAGTAAGTCGGCCGTTTTTTGAAGTGGATTTTCCCATGCCACTCGGACGAGGGGATTTCCATGCTCGGCCGAGTGGACTATCGTCGCTCGGCCAAGTGCACGCCTATTTCCATCTATTGGTGCGTGTCCGGTCTGGTCGGCCAAGTGATCTTCTTGCTCGGCCTAGTGGGTGGTTCACTCGGCCGAGTGAGATGCTGCAGATGCCCAATCTTTATCTTTTCGCTTCCTCGTCGCTCCTATGATGTTCCTTCTTCTTCCACTTGTCTTCCATCACCGAATAACCCTCAAAAGAGCCTCGGGTGACACTCCAGAGTGGGTGCAAATCCTCTTGATCTCAAAATCACTCCGAATCGCTCCATATCTCCTGAAATACGACAAAAACAAGAAATCATGAAAAGCATCGCAATATTGCCGAATAATCGTGAAAAATGCGATATGAGCGATCAAAGTGGCATGCAAACATGCAGAAAAAGGGTGTAAAATACGGAGCGATCAAAATCCCCCAAGCTTACCTCTTACTCGTCCTCGAGGAAGATGAGTAAAAAGCGAGCCCGACGGGCAAAATGATGGAAAAGAGGGAAAAATAAAAGAAATAAAAATAAAAACAAAAATAAACATAGAATAGAAAGCGAAGAAGGGGGGTGCTAGATCATTTTTCTCAGGACGTGGGTTTTGCTCCCTCATATAGCATACATCGAATATAAAACACATGTCAAAGACTTTTATTTCGATATCATAGTATAATGATGCATTCGAAATAGATAACCCCAAAAATATCAATATAGCATGAAATATGGAATCATTCTAGGATTAGCATCGTCTGAAGCATCTAAAGAGGTATGCATAACTATAGATCACACACTTTTCAATTGAATGCTTTCTATAAGGAGTATAAGAGATATCATACGATATGGAACAGTAAGAATACAAAAGTATGGTTTTCATGAAATGAATGCTAAGTGTCGATTTCTGGATTTCGTGAAACTTTAGCGATCTCATCGAGTATAGAAGATTACTTAGCCTAGGTTGTCATGCATCGTCAAGTAGTCACTCTCTCACACATCATTGGATCCTCTCCCCCAAGCTTATCCATAAGCGTGGTGGCATAAACAAATCAATATGTACATTCCTCATTTCTTTCGAAGCTCCAAAAAAAGGTAAAAATAAAACAAAAGAGGGAAGAATGAGAGAAAGAGAATGAGATGGGATTGTTATGAACTTCTTTTCTCTTTTCTTTTCTTTAATTTTTCTCTCTTTTTTCATATATACATAAGCGATCCCAAATCAAAAGAGAGAAGGATATACATGTATATTTTTTTCTTTTTGATTTTGGGGATTTGGAGCATGAAAATTAATAGCAGGGGAAATGCCGATAATAGACTTGCTGGGGGGATTCACCAATGAATTTTAAGTAGAGAAACAATGCTCAAGATATGTGGAGAAAGAAATCAATGTATCACTCAGTTCACTTTATAGGACGTGCATGACAACTTTCAACAGAGTAATATAATCTACTCAGTTTAATCTCAAAAAGTAAACTAGTCCAGATATACACCCTAGCAAACATTCAATCAACCTGAAAGTGAAGCGTACAATTCATGCAGTAAGAAGTGACATGAGAGAGGAAAGCAGTACTCCAAATATAAGCAGACAATGCGAGAAGCTTGGTGTGTTTTCTATGAAAAGCATACATATGAATCATCAGACATCAGCTAATAACAGAATTTCATCCATATTCATACAGGAAAAAAGTGGGTTACTATTTCAAACGCAAAACAGGATATAGCATATGATATCTGAAACAAAAGCTATGACGTGACAAAATAGCATGCACATAGAGATAAGCTAACACCACATCATCATCATCACAGAAAAATCATCTCTAGCAAAAGATGAAAGAAACAAAGATAAAAGAAAATAGAACTATATACAATACAGCACACAATGAAAATAAGAAAACGTGATGCATGATAAAAAATGAAAAAGTGGTGAAAATAAGTGCAAAAGTGGAAAGAAAATGTGGGAAATCAAAAAATAAAGGGTGGCAAAAATGAAAAAGTGTGAGAACTTACTCCCCAAGCTGAAGTGCACAGTGTCCTCAATGTGCAAAGTGTGGCACACTGAGAGACGTGAGATGGGAGGGGCGGGTGAGGATGCATGCATGATAAAAAAGAAAGAAAAAGAAAAAGAAAATAAAATGTGAATGAATGTGATGCATGCAAAGATCAGGATGGTGCAAATATAAGTGTCCCCAAAAGGTCTCTCCCTCACTCCTAAAAAGATATAAAAAGATATGATCAGGAAGGCATAAAGTAATACGTGGAGGAGGGGGCAAAAATCAATCACCAGGCCCAAAAATCAATCACCAGGCCCAGTAACAAACAGGCAGCAAAACGACAAAAAATATCAGAGGCATCAAGAGTGTGCCTAAGCTAGTGGTGGCGCTACACCATCACCGTCCTGTGGCGGGGGTGGAGGAGGTGGTGGTGGGCATGGTGGCTGCTGGGGGGATGTGGGTGGCGGAGGCAGATGCGCAAGTATCTGATTCAGGCAAGCCTGAATACTGGGAAGGAATGCGACGTGGGTCTGCACGGAACTGACCGTGGCAGAGAGAGCCCTAAAGTCACCTCGAAGTCCACTAACAGCCCCCTCTAGAGCACAAATGCTCTGAAGTAGAGTGTCAGGGGGTGGTGGAGCCGAGGGACGCACTGGTCTAACAGGTGAGGTGCGGGGATGTCTCTGGCGGGCAGTGTATAGGATGGGGCCAGCAGGAAAGTGTGGAAGGGGTGCTGTGCTCGGTAAGTGATGCCCAGCCTTGGTGAGAGGCTGGGACGCAGGCAGGGTTGGAGCAGCAGCAGCAGCAGCAGAGGTGGAAGGCAAAATGGGTGACGAGGCAGCGGGAGAGGTCAGTGACGCAGAAGTGGGGACAGAAGTCATGACACTCTCGGTAAAAACAGCGGCAGTGGGGTCAGAAGGGCCGACGGCCAGGGTGGCCGTGGACAAAAGTGAGGTCAGGACTGCCACTGCGGCAGTAAAGGAGGTCTCGTCGGTCTCTAAAATGGTGGTGGGATGCTTGGGGCTAAGAGAGGTGATAGGCTCGATGGACATAGGCTCGGTGGTGGTGGTGGTGGTGGTGAACTCAGCTAAGGTTCTCCCGACACTGACAGAAGTGTGGACAGAAGTGTCGGGAGGTACAGACAGTGCAGGTGCAGGCCGAGGAATCACGGGGTCAACAGGTGGTGTAGGGGGTGCCTGCTCAGCATCCTTAGCCTCAAGCACGTAGGCAGCAGGGATAAGGAGATCCATCGCTGGAATCCAATCCCTGTGGGCCGGTCCAATGTGTGTCCGAGCGAGGTTCGGAAGAACCATGTAGTCAGCACTAAAGGGACCGTGCAGCCACACCCAGTGCCTACGACCGTGGGGATGAAGCATCTTCATCCGGGCCATAACATCTATCGAAAGTAAGGTGTGGCCCGGGGCTCGACGCAAGTCGTGAGGAAGGTCCACGCTGGTCATAAGAGCTAGAAGTGTGATCAGACCGCCGCAACAAATAGGTGAACGAGCGCTCATCGAAATGATGATTCGGTCCAGAAACCAACTAGCGATGTCGATCTCGACGACGGGGACCAGGTCATCGCTACCCCTATCCAGAACCCTTGGGCGAGTCATCGCGTAGAGCATATAGAGCTCTGGCGTAGACATGGTCCCGGGCTCGTACCTCGCTAGGAAAGTAGTCGCCATGAGGCGCTGTACAATGCAGAGGCAGGGGTGCAGGATGGCTGAGGCCTTGGCCCTACTAGGGACAAAGCCAAGTGGGGATCCCGGGATCCATGTCCAGAAGTTGGAGGTGTCGAACGACGGGGGTGGGATGTGCGTGGGAGCGTAGGCACGGTCAGGGACAGGGACAATGGGCCACTGGAAGAATGCTCTAAGCATGTCAAGAGTGATCTCGCACTCTCGATCCATCAAGCGGAATGTGCATCCTCCAGGGGTCCGGTCAATAGAGCTCAGGACCTCTAGTGTCGGACGGATATAAGAATCCGCCGACACCGACAAAAAGTCATGCCATCCCACGTTGTCATATAACGTGAGAAGCCCCTCGAGTACCCCTAGGTGGTCAAAGCCAGCTAAGTGTGCGAACCTAGAGGGTACTATCGAGCGATGGCAGATACGCTCAAACCTGGCGCGGTGTGCGTCATTTCGAAACGTGATCCCCATCGGCCCGACGGCCGGAGCGGGTGGAGGGACAGGATCGGTTGGGATCAGCTGTGTAGGTGATGGTGGCAGTGGCGGGCTAGGTGGAGGGGAGTCCTCCCTAGCGTGAGAGGGACCAGGATCATCGGTCCGCCTCCGCTTGGGAGCGGATCCCCGTGTACGGGGTCTAGTGCGTGGTGGCATGTGTGTCGCGAGACGTGTCCCAATTAAATAAATACAGCGACGTGCTAAATAATGGAACGAGTGTACCTGAACATGCCGCGAGAACAATAAGTGGTGTGTGCGAAGAGACACCTCCGTCGCGAAGCTCAAAGCGCGTCCAAAAGCTCCCCAAAGCTCCCCCAAGATGGCCTACAAATCAAACGATCAAATCAGCGAATAATATTCAATATGTATGGGGGAGATGGGGGATAATAGATAGATATGAAATTTAATTTGGATTAGGGGCTCAATGGGCATACGGATCAAGAGAAACGGGGAGAAAAGGGGTTTTTGGGGCAAACGGAGGTGATTGGGGGCGGTGGAGGCCGGCGCAGGCGAGGGGGGTGACGGCCGAATGTCGGCGTGGGGAGGGGAGCTCGGTCGACGACGAAGGGGGTTGATTCAGGTGAGGGTCGAGATGATTCGGGGGATGGAGCTCAAACGTCGTGCTCGGGCTGAGAATTTGGGGGTTTTTCTGTTTCGATTTTTGCCCAGCCCGCAGCGATTATATATAGGAATTGTTACGACTCGGCCGAGTGACAATGTCACTCGGCCGAGTGCGTAAACGGAAAAAAAATTCGAAAATCACCTTGCCACTTACGACTCGGCCGAGTGGCTTTGGTTCACTCGGCCGAAGGGAGAAACTCCACTCGGCCGAGTGGCTCTGCCACTCAGCAATTTTTTAAACTAGGAGGGTATCTGTTTCACTCGGCCGAGTGACTAGTCACTCGCCCGAGTGGCAATTAAAACTAAAACTTACAGAAATTAACAGAGAGTTAGTCTGTAGAAACTTCCCTGATTGGTGCTCCATTCGGCCGAGTGGAGTCTTTGCTCGGCCGAGTGGCATATGCTACTCGGCCGAGTGACATGATGTTTTCTGCATCGGCTCTCCGTTTTCACTCTGGTCTCTGTTTTTCTTCCTCCAGTCTGTTTCTTCCTCCTCCTAAGGCCTGAACGCGTTCCTGGAGCACTCTTCCTTGCCTCTATCATCCTCCATATGATTGATCTCTCTTTCTCCTTCTCCTGTCATGAAAAATAGGACCCGTTGTCACGATTTTCATGGACAAAAAATTCCAAAAACTAACAAAAGGCTAAACCAAAAATAAAAATCAAATAAAAATAATGCAAAAATCGTTGGGTTGCCTCCCGACAAGTGCTCATTTAAGTTCATGAGCTCGATCCCTTATGATATTTGTTTAGCTCGCGATATTCGGTGCATACGAGATGCACCCGTCAAACTTGTCGGGAAGGCCGCTCGGATTTGGATCTTGATGATCATCGGTCTTCCTCGACGCCTCCTCATCATGGGTAATGTTGGGGGATAAGTCCCCCAAGCTAGAGCTTGTTCCTATCTTCTTCTTGGCCGGTGACACTGATCTTCCGTTCGGTGGAGCTTTCTTTGGATTCTTGGCCTTTGAGAGCTTGCAAAGCTCTCGTATTCTTGCGACATCAGCGTCGCCTTCATCACCATCCATGGAGCTATCTGGAGGTTCCTCCAATTTCTCTTCTTCACCCGAAGCTTGGCCTTCTTCGAAGCCGTCGTCATGGAGAGCTCCAATGGAGTGGGGGATTGCTTCTTCAATCACTTCATCGAGAAGATCCACATAATCTAACTCCTCGTGATATGACATATGTTTCAAGGCTCGGGGTATGTGAAGATCGACTTCTATGTTCCCGACATTCAAGGATAGAGTTCCTTCACGCACGTCGACGATAACACCGTCGATTACGAGGAACGGACGTCCAAGTATGAGCGAAGTGTCGCCCTCTTTCTTGATGTCCATTATGACAAAATCACAAGGCAAGCATATGCCTCCCAGTACTTGGAGTGGAATATTCTCTGCGATCCCTACCGGCCTAGTAATCCGACTGTCCGCAAGTTGAATCCTCTTGTCGGTCGGCTTCAAGTCGGTGCCCGTGTTCAATCTCCGGAACATACTAAGGGGCATAAGGCTTACACTAGCGCCCAAGTCTACTAGAGCTTTTTGCAAAGGGATGCCTCCTAGTGTGCAAGGGATGCAGAAACTCCCGGGATCCGTTAATTTCACTGGCTCCTTCTCCTTCTGGGTAAACCAAGTTCCTTGCTCCGCAAGCATGATTTTTTCCTTCCTTTTCTTTCCCGAAATCAAGTCCTTCAAGAACTTCGCGTAAGATGGGATCTCAACAATTGCATCTAAGAAAGGAATATTGAGGCTTACTCCCCTCAAGTATTCTAGGAACTTGGCGAGCCTTTTCTCCATCTTGGCTCTAGCTAGTCGTTGTGGAAACGGCACCGGTGGCATGTAGCGGCGCTCATTAAGTGGCTCCACCACTTTAGAATTTCCTCCTTCAATTGGCTCCTTTTTGCTCTCTTCTTCAATCGCCGTCTCTTTTTCTTCCAAAATTTCAACCACGGGTTGCTTGCTTTGGGTCATAGCAGGAGTGGTATCCTTCCCGCCCCTTGTTTTAACCGCAACCACCGTATTGATGTGCCCGGTGTTACTCCGTGGATTGGGCTCAGGTTGAGCCGATAATTGTTGGGCATTCTTGTTGAGCAACTCAAGTTGCTCCGCAAGTTGAGCGACGACGGTACTTAGTGACTCCTGCCCCGCCGTCAACTTAGCATCTATCTTTCTCTGCTCCACCATAAACTCCTCCACCCTAGCTTCGTAGTCCGATCGTGGTTGAGCTTGAGGTGGGTTGAGATCTCTCTAACCTTGGTTGTACCCGGGGGGTCTATATGGTCCCGCTTGTTGCCTCGGCAGGTAATTTTGTTGCGGTGGTCCCCTCGGTTGATATTGAGGTTGTGGTGGTGGAGGCCGAGCTTGAGAAAGTTGTTGTGGCGGAGGGTTCAAAGCACCATCATTGTTTGCATATGAAAAGCCCGGATGGTTTCTAGCGGCCGGGTTGGCCCAATATCCGGAGTTCCCCGCGACATATTGTACTTGCTCAAAGGTTCCATCTCCATTGTCCCCTCCTACATACATGGCTTGAGATTGGTCTTGCCAATCACTCATATTGCTTATCGGCGTAGATATAGAGGGTGCTCCATGGGGCTCAGTGATATATTTCTCCAATCTCTCCACCACCTTGTGGAGAGAGTCAAATTTGGTTGAAAGCTCCGCCACGACCTTGGCCTCATAAATGCTAGTGGGCTTCAAAGAGGACGAAGAATGTTGTCCTCGCTCATCCCCCCATTGTTGGTTATTAGAGACCATCTCCTCTAACAAGGCTGTATCTTCATCCGGGGTCTTTGATAGTATGGCTCCATTGGCGGTTGCGTCAATAATTTGCTTCGTGCCCGATTGGAGTCCATTGTAGAAACTGTGAACAAGTTCCCAATCTTCTATACTATGATGGGGGCATTGATGTTGTAAGTCCTTGAAGCGCTTCCATGCTTCATAGAGGGTTTCTTGCGGTCCTTACTTAAAGGACATGTGTCACGCCCCACTTCCCATTATACTTGGGAGCGAGGACGCGAGCCGACCCACTTGGGCAGGAGCGGTGAAACTCCAACCCAATAAGCGTCTGTGGGTAAACCGTAAACAGGTTCTTGCATACAAACTCGGAACAAAAGGAAATTCCATTATTATTACATTGATGTCCAGATTTTCAAGTACACAAATAAGGCCAACTTGGCCATTAGAAATAGAAATGCAAACAGAAATACACTTGAATATATTTAATACGAAAATTAAGCTCTAGCGGCGTTACGAAGGCTCGTTGTCTCTGGCGGCGAATCTCAGCGTCTGGCACCCTGGTCGAACTGCTCAGTCTCTAAGCTTGCTCCTCTACAAATCTGTCTAATACCTGACGTATATTTCACAAGACAAGAAATATACGTCAGCGAGGGTCGCTCGGCAAGATTGAAAACATTAGTAGGAAAAGACCCTCGGCAAGGTTATAATATGGTTTACAAAATATGATGTCAACAAGATAGTACATAGCAGCATATGGAAACACTAAGCATAACGACTGTAGTGTCTAGAGCAGTGAGCATGAGTGGTGTAGTGTGCAAAGTAACGAGCATGGAAAGTGTAGTGTGTACAGCAATGAGTATAGCATGTGTGGTGTGTACAGCAATAATCGTGACATGTGCGGTGTGTATAGCAATGAGTATAACAGGTGTAGTACGTACAGCAATGAGTATGACAAATGTAGTGCGTACAGCAATGCGCATAGCAAGTGTAGTGCATAAAGTAACAAGTGACGTACATGGCTTTTGTAATGCACAAAGTAAAGGTACGACATTAGCAATGTACAAAGTAAAACATGACATAAACTTAGTCGACAGTTCACGATAGTAGCTGAAGTAAACAAGAGGGCCAACCGGTACCTAATCTAGTGACAAGCCCAGTGTCAGAGGGGGAGGTGACCAGCATCACACCCAAGTCAACGGGAGCTACCCGTGACTCTATACTCACCGACCCGGCCAGGTGTCGGTCAAGTTCACCAATAGAGTGCAATCCAGCTTTCCAGCCTCTACTACACTAGACTACCCCACCCAATGTGTCCATAAATCAATCCGTAGTTTAATGTTTGCCGAGTGGCAAACATTCCGTAAATGGCCCGCGGCCCAATATCCGTAATTGCCCGTAGGCCCAATAGTCCATAATTTGCCCGAAGGCACAATAATTTGTAATGGCCCAATGCCCTATAATCTGCAATGCCTCAAAGTGGCCAATTTCACATTTCACTAGGTTGTACATTCCACAATCAATGGGATACAAGCGAACGATGGCATTTCCATGACAATAACATTTCAATAGTGAAGATAAACCCAAACACTGCACCAAGTTCATTAAATCATTTCAAAAAGCTGTTTAAGTAACATACTTTGCAAAAGATGTCATTTTTTAACATTTAGTAAATCCAGTCTCAAAAATCTTGGTAAGGTAGATTAAACTTGTAGGTGATAAATACTTGTGCCTTGAAAGAGTTGTAGGAAAACGATATACTTGCAAGAGGTAAGTACTTGCCTGATATAGTCGATACCGGGTGTCCGGAGGTCGCGATGAAGGCGTATTATATCTCTGTCAATGGATATATGGTGTCAACTAAAGAATTCTTAAATAATTAAAATAATCACAGCCCTCACCTAAGTAACACAATTTATATAACACAATGTATATGTATGTGTAATACTAACTATAAGATATGTCATACGTCATAGTCCAATGCTACATAATACTAACATTAACCTAACTTTTAATATTCATATAAGGTCACAGTAAGTAATAAAATAACTCATTATAACTTAACACTTATCTATATATGTAACAAGTACTGTCATAACAACTCCTTTCACCTGTCTCGGCTACATCTCTCCTTCATTTCTATCTTGCTTCCTTCCTTTTCTTCTGCAGGTGGAGTGATGGAGGATCAGTGGCCAAGGGAGCTCGGCCTAGGCGACAACGGCGGAGCAGCTCGGCAGGGGCGACGGCCAAGGGGAGCTGCAGGCCGGCGGTGGCGGCTGGCATTAAGGAGGGATGGTGGCCAAGGGGGTTCGACGACAGCCGGAGGTCGATAAGGGTGGCTGGTGCGGTGAAGGGGGAGGTGACCTCGAAGAGGGTGGAGGTGGATGGCGCTCGCGCTGGGGAGGCACGGCGATGCGGAGGAGCGGACGGTGGCTACGTGGGCGAGGGACGAAGGTCACGAGCTCCTCTTTTCCTAACAGAGGAGGGAAGCAGAGACATGGGAGGCATGGATCGGGGAAGGAGGGAGGCGCCGACGGTTCGAATCGAAGTGGAGATGTCGAGGGTAAGCGGCACTGGGCGATCGGAGTAAGTTGCTGGCGTTCGCAAAGCATGGGTGCCAGAGGTGGGCTCGGTGATGTTGGTCCAGTCGGTGGAGGAGGGGATGTGGCCGCTGATCAGAGTGGGCTCGTCGGAGGCGAGGCTAGGTCGCCGTCGGGGTGGAGATCAGGCAGCCGTAAGCTCGAGAAGAGGGGATCTGCATTACGAAGGGAAGAAGCCCGAGCTTTGACGGGGGAGAAGTGGAGGCCGTGGCGTGGTCTCTCGTGGCGTGGAGATCGGGGTGAGATGCGATGGAGGGGGGTTGGCGTTGATGCGGGAGGTGGTCGTGGGTCGGATGCTCTGGCGCCAGTGGCGGGGTGATGCCGCTGGTTGTGAGCGTGATGGCGGAGGCAATGGTGGAGGCAGGGGTTTGATCGGAGACAGGGCGATATGGGGGTGTTGATGAAGAAGGAGAGGGGAGCTTTGGGTCACTGGAGTTGGGGAAGGCGGAGGCTCGGAGATTTGGTGTGCCGCACGGTGGACGTGGGGGGAGGGAGAGATCGGAAACAGGCCTGGGCTGTAGATGTTGATGCGTGGATGCCGAGGAGGAGAAGAGGATGTCGGGGGTATACTGGCGGTTGTTGAGGCCTGGGGGAGAGGCCGCAGCTGCCGTGGGTGCGTGGGGATGGAGTGAAGGAGGAGGAGGATGGTGTGGTGCAGTTGGGCTGGAGAATGGGGGGTGTGAGGCGTTGGGTTGCGGGAGTTGAAGAAGCCGCGAGTTGGGCGTTGCATGAGGAAAGGAGGAAGAAGGCCTCGGGTGTCTTGCGTGGAGAAGGGAAATAGAGATGGTAGGGGGCGGCTACGATTACTGTAGAGAGGAGAGGTGAAGAAATGCCCTAGGTTATTAATATAAGGAAGTAGGCTGTGTAGGAAAGCCCTAGGTTGAAAAATTCAAAAGAGCAGTAGGTGCCCATGGTTGGAATTGTTTATAAGGAAACAAATGTGGAGAATTGACAGCACGTGAAGAGTGTAGCCCTAGGGTAGAGGTCTAGGGCTAGAATAGAAAAGGAAAGGCTATAGAAGAAAACAATTCGAAATAAAATTTATTTGTTTTAAAACTAGAGTTTGTTAGAGGAAATTAATTGTAAAACTATTAGGGAAAGTTTTTGAAATAAAAATATTTGTTTTAAATAATAATAATTAGGAATTAAAGCTAGACCAATTTGGAAGGGTTGAAGCATGTTAATAATTAGAGAAATATTATTAGTGAGGGTTAGTTAGGAAGGTTTTTGAAATATAACTTTGCTTTTAAGAAAAATACTTATTAGAGAATTTAAAGCCGAGTAAATAGAGAAGTTTGAATATTAGAATTAATAGAGAGGGTTTAAAATAGGAAGAGTTTAAATAAGAAATTTGTCTTAATATAATTATTAGTGAGGAATTATTATTAAGGGTTAATAGGGAAAGTTTGAAACCTATTAATAATTAGGGATTTAAAGCTAGGTAATTTAGGAAGTTCTTAAACAGGAAGGTTTTTTAAATTAATTTGAAATTGGATTTTCGAAAATATTTGAATAACAACATTAATAGGGGAGATTATGAATAAGAGGAAAAAGGAAAGTTGAGTAATAAAAATAATTAGAGGATTTTAAAGGGGGGTTGAATGAGTACAATGTTTCCAAAAATTTTATAATTAATTAGGATTATAAAAGAAGGTTTTAAATAAATTCGAATTTAAAAACATTTTGAATTTTAAAACATTTAAACTTTCAATCTCAAATCATTAATAACACTATTAATAACTTAACTAACAAGTATATTATTAGTATCCATACATCAAAGTATATTTATGAAAGACTTAAATTGATGGAACTCCACTCTAGTACCCGAAAATACCGGTCGTTACATCCTATCCACCTTAAAAGAATTCTGTCCTCGGAATTTCTTAAGTTAGATAAAAATCAAGGGAGAACCGGATAGATGAAGGGTGAAGGTGATATCCTAGTATTAAGGAAGCAAAAGACATGTAGAGGTATGAAACTGCAGAACTGAAAAAGGGTCTAAGATAGGAACGATTGCAATCAAATGACACCTAGGACAAGACAAAGTCAAGATAGGCACATTCATGATAGGAATCATCAAATGTGAAGATATGATAGGACTCGGACGTTATCGTTCGTCACCAGCTCGTCGTCTCTAACTTCCTCGATGACCATATAGAACTTTCGTTGGCTCCATCTCTGTTTCGAGTGTGTGGTCTACCTACCATGCTGCAAAAGAAACAAGATAACATTTGCGCACAATGTCTATCTAGAAAATCTGGCTAATAATGACATCCCTATTGTTCCGAGTAATTTGTTGAAAGCACGACCTGCATGGACCACAACTAAAACCTGTCACACCCAGCTTCCCATTATACTTGAGTGCGAGGATGCGAGCGGGCCCGCTTGGGCTGGAGCGGTGAAACTCCAACCCAATAAGCGTCTGTGGGTAAACCGTAAACAGGTTCTTGCATACAAACTCGGAACAAAAGGAAATTCCATTATTATTTCATTGATGTCCAGATTTTCAAGTACACAAATAAGGCCAACTTGGCCATTAGAAACAGAAATGCAAACAGAATTACACTTGAATATATTTAATACGAAAATTAAGCTCTAGCGGCGTTGCGAAGGCACGTTGTCTCTGGCGGCGGATCTCAGCGTCTGGAACCCTGGTCGAACTGCTCAGTCTCTAAGCTTGCTCCTCTACAAATCTGTCTAATACCTGACGTATATTTCACAAGACAAGAAATATACGTCAGCGAGGGTCGCTCGGTAAGATTGAAAACATTAGTAGGAAAAGACCCTCGGCAAGGTTTTAATATGGTTTACAAAATATGATGTCAACAAGATAGTACATAGCAGCATATGGAAACACTAAGCATAACGACTGTAGTGTCTAGAGCAGTGAGCATGAGTGGTGTAGTGTGCAAAGTAACGAGCATGGAAAGTGTAGTGTGTACAGCAATGAGTATAGCATGTGTGGTGTGTACAGCAATAATCGTGACATGTGCGGTGTGTATAGCAATGAGTATAACAGGTGTAGTACGTACAGCAATGAGTATGACAAATGTAGTGCGTACAGCAATGCGCATAGCAAGTGTAGTGCATAAAGTAACAAGTGACGTACATGGCTTTTGTAATGCACAAAGTAAAGGTACGACATTAGCAATGTACAAAGTAAAACATGACATAAACTTAGTCGACAGTTCACGATAGTAGCTGAAGTAAACAAGAGGGCCAACCGGTACCTAATCTAGTGACAAGCCCAGTGTCAGAGGGGGAGGTGACCAGCATCACACCCAAGTCAACGGGAGCTACCCGTGACTCTATACTCACCGACCCGGCCAGGTGTCGGTCAAGTTCACCAATAGAGTGCAATCCAGCTTTCCAGCCTCTACTACACTAGACTACCCCACCCAATGTGTCCATAAGTCAATCCGTAGTTTAATGTTTGCCGAGTTGCAAACATTCCGTAAATGGCCCACGGCCCAATATCCGTAATTGCCCGTAGGCCCAATAGTCCATAATTTTCCCGAAGTCACAATAATTTGTAATGGCCCAATGCCCTATAATCTGCAATGCCTCAAAGTGGCCAATTTCACATTTCACTAGGTTGTACATTCCACAATCAATGGGATACAAGCGAACGATGGCATTTCCATGACAATAACATTTCAATAGTGAAGATAAACCCAAACACTGCACCAAGTTCATTAAATCATTTCAAAAAGCTGTTTAAGTAACATACTTTGCAAAAGATGTCATTTTTTAACATTTAGTAAATCCAGTCTCAAAAATCTTGGTAAGGTAGATTAAACTTGTAGGTGATAAATACTTGTGCCTTGAAAGAGTTGTAGGAAAACAATATACTTGCAAGAGGTAAGTACTTGCCTGATATAGTCGATACCGGGTGTCTGGAGGTCGCGATGAAGGCGTATTATATCTCGGTCAATGGATATATGGTGTCAACTAAAGAATTCTTAAATAATTAAAATAATCACAGCCCTCACCTAAGTAACACAATTTATATAACACATTGTATAAGTATGTGTAATACTGACTATAAGATATGTCATACGTCATAGTCCAATGCTACATAATACTAACATTAACCTAACTTTTAATATTCATATAAGGTCACAGTAAGTAATAAAATAACTCATTATAACTTAACACTTATCTATATATGTAACAAGTACTGTCATAACAACTCCTTTCACCTGTCTCGTCTGCATCTCTCCTTCATTTCTATCTTGCTTCCTTCCTTTTCTTCTGCAGGTGGAGTGATGGAGGATCAGTGGCCAAGGGAGCTCGGCCTAGGCGACAACGGCGGAGCAGCTCGGCAGGGGCAGCTGCCAAGGGGAGCTGCAGGCCGGCGGTGGTGGTTGGCGTTAAGGAGGGATGGTGGCCAAGGGGGTTCGACGACAGCCGGAGGTCGAGGAGGGTGGCTGGTGCGGCGAAGGGGGAGGTGACCTCGAAGAGGGTGGAGGTGGACGGCGCTCGAGCTGGGGAGGCGCGGCGATGCGGAGGAGCGGACGGCGGCTGTGTGGGCGAGGGGCGAAGGTCGTGAGCTCCTCTTTTCCGAACAGAGGAGGGAAGCGGAGACATGGGAGGCATGGATCGGGGAAGGAGGGAGGCACCGGCGGTTCGAATCGAAGTGGAGATGTCAAGGGCGAGCGACACTGGGCGATCGGAGTAAGTTGCTGGCGTTCACGAAGCATGTGCGCCAGAGGTGGGCTCGGTGATGTTGGTCCAGGCAGTGGAGGAGGGGATGTGGCCGCTGATCGGAGTGGGCTCGTCGGAGGCGAGGCTGGGTCGCCGTCGGGGTGGAGATCGGGCTGCCGCGAGCTCGAGAAGAGGGGATCTGCATTGCGAAGGGAAGGAGCACGAGCTTCGACGGGGGAGAAGTGGAGGCCGTGGCGTGGTCTCTCGTGGCGTGGAGATCGGGGTGAGATGCGATGGAGGGGGGTTGGTTTTTTAAACAGGAAGGTTTTTTAAATGAATTTGAAATTGGATTTTCGAAAATATTTGAATAACAACATTAATAGGGGAGATTATGAATAAGAGGAAAAAGGAAAGTTGACTAATAAAAATAATTAGAGGATTTTAAAGGGGGTTTGAATGAGTACAATGTTTCCAACAATTTTATAATTAATTAGGATTATAAAAGAAGGTTTTAAATAAATTCGAATTTAAAAACATTTTGAATTTTAAAACATTTAACCTTTCAATCTCAAATCATTAATAACACTATTAATAACTTAACTGACAAGTATATTATTAGTATCCATACATCAAAGTATATTTATGAAAGACTTAAATTGATGGAACTCCACTCTAGTACCCGAAAATACCGGTCGTTACAACATGAGAGCACTCCGTATCTTCACCGTCTTAGAAGGAGGGTAAAACTTGTCAACGAAGGCGCTTGCCAACTCATCCCAAGTGGTGAATGTCCCTTCCGCTTGCGTCCTCAACCAATATAAAGCTATATCCTTGAGTGTGAAGGGGAAGAGTCGCAGTCGGATTGCATCAGCGGAAACGCCCGGCATTTGGAAAGTGGCGCACTTGGACAAGAAAAGCTGGATGTGGTAATGCGGATTCTCATGGGCATTCCCATGAAACGGGTTTTGTTGCATCAATTCTACCAATCCCGTTTTTAGCTCAAAATTCTTGTCCACCGCTAGTTCCGGCATGGCGATGGATGATGTGGTGGAAGAAGTCTTAGTCCGAAGCCTATCTCTAATGGATATGATCCTCGCCATTCGTGCGGCTATCTCCTCCGGTGTCTCCACACGGTGCATACAACCGTCCTCCGTAGTGTGCCTTCTCTCGGCTCTGATCCTCCTCACGGTACGCTCGATCTCCGGATCAAATAATATTTCCTCGGGGTTCGCCGTAGATCTCGTGTACATGCAAGGGAAAACAGAGTTTCAAAGGAAATGTTAGCACGCAAAAGGAGTAAAAATATGAAAATAATGAAACAAAAAGAAAATACTAAGTAAAGAGAAAAAAACACTGTCGCCTTCCCGACAACGGCGCCAAAAACTTGATCGATGCCCCGATAATGCACACGCACCTGGGACAAGCAACTCATAGTCTTACCGCAAGTGCACGACATAGTGGCGAGCGTGTATCGAACTCAGGGAGGAACAATGACGGTGTCTCGTTCTAATCACCTAGCTATCAAATGGGCAAGAATAATTTGAGGTAAAATTGTCACAGTCGTTCGTGTATCAATAGAAATATCAATGAAATAAAACGCCTAGGGATAGGGAATCCCCGCTACAAACCGTATCTCATCGTTGTGATTCGTAGGTTACATCATTGCTAGACTTGAATTTTAGGTGAACTAGTCGCAACTAAATGTAGAACCAAGCTGACGCTCTCGCACTTTTGCCGGTCTATAGCAAAATTAGGTTAAGGCTTAATCTCTTGCAAACCCTAGCCTAAGCCGCTAGCGTGAAGAACGACATCATCGTTCAATCGTATCTCGAGCCCACTCTCGTGCAAACTCGAGCTACGACCTAGGTTGAGATAGTTCCTACCCGTCCAATCTCTTGCAAACGGGTATTTGTCTAGAAATACAATTAAAACCCCAAGTCTTGGTCCAATCTCTTGCAAACCAATTCCAGAAAATTCCAATCGTAAATCTAAATCTAATTTCTAGGCCTTCCTATCAATTGGGATCCAATCTCTTGCAAATCCCAATCGATATGAATCCCTAGCCATCCGTAATAAATCCATCCCAACCTAACCCTAATCAATTGTCGCAAGAATTTCACCAATTCATCACAATTCATAAATAGGGTTCATAGGGTTCATCCCCATGCCCTAAGACGATAAAACTAATCACTAATCATCATGCAATTCATAAGAAATTCAATAGAAAAATCAACACAATTCATTGCAATAGAGAAATTATCAATAAAAATAGAGTTTTTGACAAGAAAAGAGACAAACCAATGAGAATCCAATAGCATCCAATAAAAGTCTCCTTTCTAATCTCTCAAAAAGCCTAAATCTAAATACCTAAAAAGCTCTCTAAAAAGGCTGCAAAAAGTATCAAAAAGTTCTTCTAACCTAGGGCAAAAACTGGGTTTAAATACCCCTCAAAATCGCCAGAAATTCATGACAAAAATGCCCCTGCGCAGCCCAGAAATCGCAGTTTATGCAGCAGGCGGGCGGCTCATTCGGTTGAGTGACAAATGTCACTCGGCCGAGTGACAAACCCTGTAAAATTCCAGTAAGTCGAGGGACTTCGGGGTCTGTCTTCGGGAGTGACTCGACCGAGTGGGTTTACTCACTCGGCCGAGGGGCAATTCTTGCTCGGCCGAGTGGGAATCGTCAAAAGCCTGTAATTTTACAGTAATTCGGCCGTTTTTGAAGTGGATTTTCACATGCCACTCGGGTGAGGGGATTTACATGCTCGGCCGAGTGGACTATCGTCACTCGGCCGAGTGCATGCCTATTTCCTTCTGTTGGTGCGTGTCCGGTCTGGTCGGCCGAGTGCTCTTCTTGCTCGACCGAGTGGGTGGTTCACTCGACCAAGTGAGATGCGGCAGATGCCCAATCTTTATCTTTTCACTTCCTCGTCGCTCCTACGACGTTCATTCTTCTTCCACTTGTCTTCCATCGCCGAATAACCCTCAAAAGAGCCTCGGGTGACACTCCGGAGTGGGTGTAAATCCTCTTGATCTCAAAATCACTCCGAATCGCTCCATATCTCCTGAAATACAACAAAAACAAGAAATCGTGAAAAGCATCGCAATATTGCCGAATAATTGTGAAAAACGCGATATGAGCGATCAAAGTGGCATGCAAACATGCAGAAAAAGGGTGTAAAATACGGAGCGATCATTTTTGCATTGTTTTTGTTTGATTTTCATTTTTTGTTTTAGCCTTTTGTTAATTTTTAGAGTCTTATGTCCATGAAAATCGTGACAACGGGTCTTAATTTTCATGACAGGAGAAGGAGAAAGGGAGACCAATCATATGGATGATGATTGAGCCAAGGAAGAGTGCTCCAGGAACGCGCTTAGGCCTTAGGAGGAGGAAGAAATAGACAGAAGGAAGAAAAACAGAGACCAGAGCGAAAACGGAGAGCCGATACAGAAAACAGCATGTCACTCGGTCGAGTAGCTTATGCCACTCGGCCGAGCAAAGACTCCACTCGCCCGAGTGGAGCACCAAACAGGAAATTTTCTGCAGACCAACTCTCTGTCAATTTCTGTAAGTTTTAGTTTTAATTGCCACTCGGGCGAGTGACTTGCCACTCAGGCGAGTGACTTGTCACTCGGCCGAGTGAAACAGATACCCTCCTAGCTTAAAAATTGCTAAGTGGTAGAGCCACTTGGCCGAGTGGAGCTTCTCCATTCGGCCGAGTAAGGCAAAGCCACTCGGCCGAGTCGTAAGTGGCAAGGAAATTTTTGAAATTTTTTTTTCGTTTACGTAGTCACTCGGCCGAGTGACGTTGTCACTCGACCGAGTCGTAACAATTCCTATATATATGCGTTGCGGGCTGGGCGAAAATCGAAACAAAAAACCCCAAATTCTCAGCCCGAGCCGCTGTCGCTTGAGCTTCCTCGCCCGACGCACGCCGCTACCTCGCCGAGCCAGTCCCCTCTTCGCCAGTGATCGGCTTTCCCTCCCCTTGCCGACGATCGGCCGCCACCCCACTCGCCAGCGCCGGCCTCCACCGCCTCCGTTCACCCCGTTTTGCCCCCAAAACGCCCCGTTTCTCCCTATTTCTCTTGATTCGTACGCCCATTGAGCACCTAACCCAAATTAATTTTTATATCTATCTATTATCCCCCATCCCCCCCATATATTTTGAATATTATTTGCTGATTTGATTGTTTGATTTGCATGCTAGCTTGGGGGGAGCTTTGGGGAGCTTTTGGACGCGTATTGAGCTTCGCGGTGGAGGCGTCTCTTCGCACGCACTACTTATTGCTCTCGCGGCATGTTCAGGTACACTCGTTCCATCATTTAGCACATTGCTGTATTTATTTGGTTGGTACACGTCTCGCGGCACACATGCCACCGCGCACTAGGCCACGTACACGGGGAGCCTCTTCGAAGCGGAAGAGGACCGATGATCCCGGTCCCTCTCACGTGAGGGAGGACTCCCCTCCACCTAGCCCGCCACCGCCACCACCACCTACACATCTGATCCCTGCTGATCCTGTCCCTCCACCCGCTCCCGCCGTCGGGCCGATGGGGATCACGTTTCGAAATGACGCACACCGCGCCAGATTCAAGCGTATATGCCATCGCTCGATAGTACCCTCTAGGTTTGCACACCTAGATAACCTTGACCGCCTAGGGGTACTCGAGGGGCTTCTCACGTTGTACGACAACGTGGGATGGCGTGATTTTTTGTCGGTGTCGACGGATACTTACATCCATCCGACACTAGAGGTCCTGAGCTCTATTGACCGGACCCCTGGAGGATGCTCTTTCCATTTGATGGATCGAGAGTGTGAGATCACTCTCGACATGCTTAGAGCATTCTTCCAGTGGCCCACTGTCCCTGTCCCTGATCGCGCCTATGCTCCCACGCACATCCCACACATGTCGTTCGACACCTCCACCTTCTGGACACGGATCACGGGATCCCCACTTGCCTTTGACCCTAGTAGGGCCAAGGCCTCAGCTATCCTGCACCCCTGCCTCCGCATTGCACAGTGCCTTATGGCGACTACTTTCCTAGCGAGGTACGAGCCCGAGACCATGTCTACGCCAGAGCTCTACATACTCTACGCAATGACTCGCCCTAGGGTACTGGATAGGGGTAGCGACGACCTGGTCCCCGCCATCGAGATCGACATCGCTAGTTGGTTTCTGGACCGCATCATCATTTCGGTGAGCGGTCGCTCACCTATTTGTTACGGCGGTCTGATCACACTTCTGGCCCTTATGACCGGCGTGGACCTACCTGACGACTTGCGTCGAGCCCCGGGCCCCACTTCACTTTCGATAGATGTTATGGCCCGGATGAAGATGCTTCGTCCCCACGGTCACAGGCACTGGGTGTGGTTGCACGGTCCCTTTAGTGCTGACTACATGGTTCTTCCAAGCCCCGCTCAGACACACATTAGACTGGCTCATGGGGAATGGATTCTAGCGATGGATCTCCTCATCCCCGCTGCCTACGTGCTTGAGGCTGAGGATGCTAAGCAGGCACCCCTTGCACCACCTGTTGACCCCGTGATCCCTCAGCATGCACCTGCACTGTCTGCACCTCCCGACACTTCTGTCCACACTTCTGTCTATGTCGGGAGCACCTTAGCTGATTCCACCACCACCACCACCACCACCGAGCCTATGTCCGTCAAGCCTATCACCTCTCTGAGCCCCGAGCATCCCACCACTATTTTAGAGTGCGGCGAGACCTCCTTTATCGCCACAGTGGCGGTCCTGATCTCACTTTTGTCCACGGCCACCCCGGCCGTCAGCCCTTCTGACCCCACTGTCGCTGTCTTTACCGAGAGTGTCGTGACTTATGTCCCCACTTCTACGTCACTGACCTCTCCTGCTGCCTCGTCGCCCATTTTGACTTCCACTGCTGCTGCTGCTGCTGCTTCGACCCAGCCTGCGTCCCAGCCTTACACCAAGGCTGGGCATCCCTTAGTGAGCATAGCAACCCTTCCACACTTTTCTGCTGGCCCCGTCACCTACACTGCCTGCCAGAGACATCCACACACCTCACCTGTTAGACCAGTGCGTCCCTCTGCTCCACCAACCCCAGACACTCTAGTTCAGAGCATTCGTGCTCTTGAGGGGGCTGTTAGTGGACTTTGAGAAGACTTTAGGGCTCTCTCTACCACGGTCAGCGCCGTGCAGACCCACGTCGCATTCCTTCCCAGTATTCAGGCTTGCCTGAATCATATTCTGGCGCGTCTGCCTCCACCACCCACACCCTCCCAACAGCCATCAGACCCACCACCTCCACCACCACCTCCACCACAGGACGGTGCTGGTGCAGCGCCACCACCAGCTTAGGCACACTCTTGATGCCTCTGATATCTTTTGTCGTTTTGCTGCCCGTTTGTTCCTGGGCCTGGAGATTGATTTTTGCCCCCCTCCTCCACATATTACTTTGGTGCCTTCCTGATCATATCTTTTTATATCTTTTTGGGAGTGAGGGAGAGACTTTTTGGGGACACTTATATCTGTACCATCCTGATCTTTGCATGCATCACATTCATTCATATCTTATTTTCTTATTCTTTTTCTTTCTTTTTCATCATACATGCATCCTCACCCACCCCACCCATTTCACGTCTCTCGGTGTGCCACACTTTGCACATTGAGGACACTGTGCACTTCAGCTTGGGGGAGTGAGTTCTAACACTTTTTCATTTTTGCCACCCTTTATTTTTTATTTCTCACGTTTTCTTTCCACTATTGCACTTATTTTCACCACTTTCTCGTTTTTTATCATGCATCACGTTTTCTTTTCTTTTTTTGAGTATGCTGCATTGTATATAGTTCTATTTTCTTTTATCCTTGTTTCTTTCATCTTTTGCTAGAGATGATTTTTATGTGATGATGATGACGTGGTGTTAGCTTATCTACATATGCATGCTATTTTGTCACGTCATAGCTTTTATTTCAGATATCATATGCTATTTCCTGCTTTGCATTTGAAATAGTAACCCACTCTTTTCCTGTATGAATATGGATGAAATTCTGTTATTAGCTGATGTCTGATGATTCATATGTATGCTTATTATAGAAAACACACCAAGCTTCACGCATTGATTGCTTATATTTGTAGTATTGCTTTCTTCTCTCATATCACTTCTTATTGCATGAATTGTACGCTTCACTTTCAGGTTGATTGAATGTTTGCTAGGACGATATATCTGGACTAGTTTACTTTTTGAGATTAAACTGAGTAGATTATATTATTCTGTTGAAAGTTGTCGTGCATGTCCTATAGAGTGAACCAAGCGATACATTTATTTCTTTCTCCACATATCTTGAGCATCATTTCTTTATTTGATATTCATTGGTGAATCCCCCCTAGCAAGTCTATTATCGGCATTTCCCCCGCTATTAATTTTCATTCTCCAAATCCCCAAAATCAAAAAGAAAAAAATATATACATGTATATCCTTCTCTCTTTTGATTTGGGATCACTTATGTATATATGTTTAGTCAAAAAAAGAGAGAAAAATTGAGAAAAAGAAAAGAAAAGAGAAAAGAAGTTCATAACGATCCCATTTCATACTATTTCTCTCTTTCTTCCCTCTTTTTGTTTTTATTTTTACTTTTTTGGAGCTTCAAAAGAAATGGGGAATGTACATATTGATTTGTTTATGCCACCACGCTTATGGATAAGCTTGGGGGAGAGGATCCAATGATGTGTGAGAGAGTGACTACTTGACGGTGCATGACAACCTAGGCTAAGTAATCTTCTATACTTGGTGAGATTGCTAAAGTTTCACGAAATCCAGAAATCGACACTTAGCATTCATTTCATGAAAATCATACTTTTCTATTCTTTCTATTCCATATCGTGTGATATCTCTTATACTCCTTATAGAAAGCATTCAATTGAAAAGTGTGTGATATATGGTTATGCATACCGCTTTAGATGCTTCAGACGATGTTAATCCTAGAATGAATCCATATTTCATGCTATATTGATATTTTGGGGTTTTCTATTTCTAATGCATCAATTATACTATGATATCGAAATAAAAGTCTTTGACGTGTGTTTTATATTCGATGTATCCTATATAAGTAAGCAAAACCCACGTCCTGAGAAAAATGATCTAACACCCCCCTTCTTCGCTTTCTATTCTATTTTTATTTTTATTTTTATTTTTATTTTTTATTTTTCCCTCTTTTCCATCATTTTTGCCCGTCGGACTCGCTTTTTACTCATCTTCCTCGAGGACGAGTAAGCGGTAAGCTTGGGGGAGTTTGATCGCTCCGTATTTTACACCCTTTTTCTGCATGTTTGCATGCCACTTTGATCACTCATATCGTGTTTTTCACGACTATTCGGCAATATTGCGATGCTTTTCACGATTTCTTGTTTTTGTCGTATTTCAGGAGATATGGAGCGATTCGGAGTGATTTTGAGATCAAGAGTATTTGCACCCACTTCGGAGTGTCACCCAAAGCTCTTTCGAGGGCTATTCGACGATGGAAGACGAGTGGAAGAAGAAGGAACGTCGTAGGAGCGATGAGGAAGCGAAAAGATGAAGATTAGGCATTTGTAGCATCTCACTCGGCCGAGTGAACCACCCACTCGGCCGAGCAAGAAGACCACTCGGCCGACCAAACCGGACACGCACCAACAGAAGGAAATAGGCATGCACTCGACCGAGTGACGATAGTCCACTCGGCCGAGCATGGAAATCCCATCGCCCGAGTGGCATGGGAAAATCCACTTCAAAAGAGGCCGACTTACTGTAAATATACAGGCTTTTGACGGTTCCGACTCGGCCGAGCAAGAAATGCCCCTCGGCCGAGTGAGTAAAACCACTCGGCCGAGTCACTTCCGAAGACAGACCCCCGAAAAGTCCCAACTTACTGTAATTTTACAGGGTTTGTCACTCGGCCGAGTGACAATTGTCACTCAGCCGAGTGAGCCGCCCCGCCTGCTGCGTAAACTGCGATTTCTGGGCTGCGCAGGGGCATTTTTGTCACGATTTTTTGGGCGATTTTGAGGGATATTTAAACCCAATTTTTGCCCTAGTTTAGGAGAACTTTTTGATACTTTTTTCAGCCTTTTTAGAGAGCTTTTTAGATAATTAGATTTAGGCTTTTTGAGAGATTAGAAATGGGACTTTTGTTGGATGCTATTGGATTCTCATTGGTTTGTCTCTTTTTTTGTCAAAAACTCTATTTTTGTTGTTGATTTCTCTATTGCAATGAATTGTGTTGATTTTGCTATTGAATTTCTTATGAATTGCATGATGATTAGTGAGTAGTTTTATTGTCCTAGGGCATAGGGATGAACCCTATGAACCCTATTTCTGAATTGTGATGAATTGGTGAAATTCTTGCTAGAGTTGGTTAGGGTTAGGTTGGGATCGATTTATTATGGATAGCTAGGGATTCATATCGATTGGGATTTGCAAGAGATTGGGTCCCAATTGATAGGAAGCCCTAGAAATTCGATTTAGATTTACGATTGGACTTTTCTAGTATTGGTTTGCAAGAGATTGGGCCAAAGCTAGGGGTTTTACTCGTATTTCTATACCAATATCCGTTTGCAAGAGATTGGACGGGTAGGAACTATCTCAACCTAGGTCGTAGATCGAGTTTGCACGAGAGTGGGCTCGAGATACGGTTGAACGATATGTCGTTCTTCACGCTAGCAGCTTAGGTTAAGGTTTGTAAGAGATTGGGCCCTAACCTAGGTTTTCTATAGACCGGCAATAGCGCGAGAGCTTGAGCTTGGTTCTACATTTAGTTGTGACTAGTTCACCTAAAATTCAAGTCTAGCAATGATGTAACCTACGAATCACAACGATGAGATACGGTTCGTAGCGGGGATTCCCTATCCCTAGGCACTTTATTTCATTGATATTTCTATCGATATACGAACGATTGTGACAATTTTACCCCAAATCATTCTCGACCATTTTGATAGCTAGGTGATTAGAAGAAGACACTGTAATTGTTCCTCCCTGAGTTCGATACCCGCTCGTCACTACACCGTGCGCTTGCGGTAAGACTACGAGTCGCTTGTCCTGGGTGCGTGTGCATACCGGGGCGCGATCAAGGAGTTTAATAATTGCATTAATTCTAGCGCTCTTATTGAACTTAAAACTGTTGGCAATCCCTTAAGTTGGACCAATCGAAGTATTGACACTCGACATATTAATGCCACTCTTGATCAATCTTTTTGCAATTGCACGTGGATGGAAAAAATTCCCTCATCCTATTGTGAGTATGTTACGGGTGGTTCTAGTGATCATTCCTCCCTTATTATTCATCTTCATTCTATGGTTGGTTCTGACCCTAAACCATTCAAGTTTTTCAATTCTTAGACTCATGCTCCTAAGTACCTAAATGTCTTGGAAGAGCATTGGCATATCGGTGTTGTGGGTTGCGCGATGATACGCCTTGTTTCCAAACTTAAAAAATTTAAGATTGGCTTAAAGAGATTGGGGGCGGAAATTAGGGATGCTAATGATGATGCCAAATGTCGTGCTGAGCTTGCACCTGTTGAAAACAATCCTGATATAGGTTTTTATGGTGAAAACCAAAGGAGAGAGCATAATCTAATCAATCAGTTGGCTGATGCTATTGATATTGAGGATGCTAATATGAGACAAAAAAGTAGGCAGGATTGGTTGCATCATGGGGATCGTAACACCGGTTTCTTCTACACTGCTATAAAAGCTTGGAAAAGCCATAATAGCCTTGGGTATCTTATTTCTTTTGATGGGTCATGTGATGACACCTCCAATAAAATTAAATTTGAAGGGCCCAAATTTTATGCTAGCCTTTATAATCAGGATGATTACTGGAGGGTGTTCCCTTGCCTTACTACTAAGAGAGTGCATACTGTTGAGGCTGCTTATTAGGTTCAACGACTTGTTCTTGAGGAAGAGGTTAAGAATGTGGTGTTTCAGATTGTTGTTGATAAGGCTCCTAGGCCTGATGGGTTCAATGGGTTCTTTTATCAGAATTCATTGAATATTGTTGGGAGGGATGTTACTAATGCTGGTCTCTCCTTCTTCCGTTCTGGAAAAATACTACGCCAAGTCAATCATACCTTTTTTACCCTCATACCTAAAGGCCCTAATGCTTCTGGGCTTGGAGATTATAGGCATATTTCATGCTGTAATGTTTTGTATAAGATCATCATCAAAGTCCTTTGTAACAGGTTGAAAAAGGCTATTATTGAGCTTATCTTCCCAAAGCAGGCTGCTTTTCTCAAAGGTCGTCTATTGGCAGATTGTGCATTGTTTTCTCATAAATATATTCGAGATTTAACAATCCCATGGGTACCCGAGCTTGTCTTAAGTTGGATCTTCGGAAAGCATTTGATAGTGTGAATAGGGAGTTCATTTATTTCAAGCTACATCAGATGGGGTTCAAAAACAGATTTATTGGATGGATATGTGAGTGTATTATCTCACCCTCCTTCTCAGTTATGGTCAATGGTTCCCCATTTGGTATGTTTCAGTCTAATAGGGGTTTGAGGTAGGGTGATCCTCTCTCTCCCTATCTTTTTGTGGTGGTTATGAAGGATTTTTCTCTGCTAATGGCTAGAGCTAATGCTACATGTAACATTATGCCCATGAAGAGATTGGGGGTGGTTACCCATCTTCTTTTTGCTGCTGATCTGCTTATATTATGTTGTGCTAATGCTAAGTCCTTTGAGGGCTTGAAGGATCTTCTCTCTACCTTCAAATGCCTTACTGATATTTAGGTTAATTAGAGCAAAAGTGATGGTATCTTTAGAAAGGGGACCAAAGAGTCTGGTAATCTTGTGGATATTTTGGGTATGCAGCGGGTGCAATCACTTAGTACTTATTTGGCCCTTCCTCTTTCTGCTAAATATCCCAAAGCTTCAATGTATGCTCAGTTGATTGACAGATGCAGGAGCAGGTTGTAGGGATGGTCTTCATCCTTGCTTTCTATTTCTGGTCGTATTGAGCTTGTCAGATTAGTCATTTATGGCATGGTTGCTTTCTGGATGCAGGCTTTTCGCTTCCAAATTCCGTTTTGTGTGTTCTTACCTCCATATGCAAGAATTTTATTTGGGGGAAGTCTCATATTTGGGCTTGGGATGATCTTTGTGTTCCCAAGAAGGGCGGTGTGGGGCTTAGACGCTTCTCGGACTTGAATTCTGCTTATGGTGTTAAGTTGTCATGGAGTATGCTTACTCATGACGGGATTTGGGCTTCTTATATGAGACGACAGTAAATGAGTAATGTGGGCTTCTTCTTGGCTAAGGCTAGACCTAAGCAGACTGGGACTTGGAAGTTTATTCTACACTGTCGTGAGGTTACTAAATAACTCACCAAGCACATAGTCAAAAATGAGTTTACTACTCTTTTTTGGTATGCTAATTGGCTCCCATGTGGCCCCCTTTGTGACTCTTATGAGGTACCGGTTGGAGAAGAGAGGAGGATGGTTTGTGAATACGGGTCTCATGTGGGATGGATTGACAGCCCTGTACTTTTGCCAGTTAGGTCCATCATCATGCCAGTTTCACTTCTATATGGTGAAGATTCTTGGGCTTGGGTTCACAAATCCCCCTCCTTGCATGATGATTGGGCTAGTTCTCGTACTATTAGGCCTATATTTCCCTATTATGAGATGGTTTGGTATCAAAGACATATTCCTAAGATGGCTATCATATTGATACGTGCTTTTCACGACAAACTCCTCACTCGAGACACTCTTGGCCATTGGGGAGTACCTACCTCCCCTCTCTGTGTTCTATGACCTAACGGTTCGTAGGAAAGTGTGAATCATCTCTTCTTTGAGTGCAGGTTTTCGAGATATCTCCTATGCAGAAGTTTTCTCAAGCTGAGACTTACTACTTCTCAGCCTTCCTCCCTTGCAAGGGTTGGTGACATATTTCTCTCCTGCTATCATATGATGGATAGCGTTGGCATTATGGCCAAGACAGTCTTGACTTTGATGGTGTGGCATATCTGGAGGGAGTGAAATAGGAGAATTTTTTACGGCGTTAGCCTGGGCCAGACTCTTCTCTTTGAGGACTTGGCTGCGGATGTCAGGATTGCTCTTAGACATATGGAGTCTGATCGAGACTCTGCGGCTATTCCCCTTTCAAATTGGGGGATTTTGGAGAGAGATTGATGTACTGGAATCTTCTTCTGTACTTTTCTTTGGCTTGGAGGTAGGTATTAGTATTGAAGGGTGACGGCACTTGTGCCATATCCCCTCCTTACTAATATCCTCCTTCTATTCCTAGAACCTTGTAAAGTTGCGATTCTATAGATACACGCTTACCTTCCAAAAAAACTTTTATGCAGGTAATTGATAGAGGGAGCACGCATAACAATGAAGGAACGAAGGATGAATCGAAAGTAAGGAAGGAAGGAGAGTAACCTATTCCACTTTGAAGTGGAAAGGAGGATACTCGGACTGAGTGGCATTGCTACTCGGTCCAACTCAAGGAGGCTGCAGAGGACGCAAAAATGGCACTTTGCTAGAATTTTCACTCGACCGAGTGGATTAGGCCACTCGGTCGAGCGCCGGAGCATGCAGAACACACAAAAAGCCACTCTGTTCTAATTTCCACTCGGTTGAGTGACTTAGGTCACTCAACCGAGTGACCACTCAAGAGAACTGGGGACCACACCGAACTAAATGCAACTCGATCAAGTTGCCAACTCGACTGGAGCTCCCTTTAAAAACATAACCCTTTCCTTTTCTCTCATTCACTCTAAAAATGTTACACGACCTAGCTCTCCCCCTCTAAACTCCTCTCTCGATCCCGCTCGACCCGAGTTCCACTCTACCTTCACCGAGCCCCTTCCCACCGAGCAGCCCAGATCACTCGGTCGTCTCCATCCTCATCTCCCCACATCTCCATTCCTCTTCATCTCTCTTCATATCTCTCCATCTCTCTCAATCTCTTTTAAACCCTAAATCCTATTCATTCTCAATTTAAACCCTAATCCTCGTTAGACTCAAAATTTGCAACTAATATCCTTATTTATTCTTGTTTTGCTAGTTGATTGGAGCTAGGGGACTTCAACTTGGGCTTGGATTGCTTTCAGACAAGCTTAGGGGAAGAGATTCACTTTCGAAGCATCGCACGATCTTATCGCTTCAAAACAAATGTTTCGCTTCACGGAATATTTGGTACAATCGTTCCTCTACTCAAGCACTATTTTTACGTACACTATCTCGTGATTTGCTATCGTTTTCATTATTTTGTCTATCATGCTGCCTAGGCCACGGGGTAGGAAACCCCCGATGAAGAAGCAAAGAACTGGCGATGTCGGTGCTTCTTCTTCTCGGTGGGCACGTATACGCATGCCATCACCATCTCCACCCCCACGTACACCAACACCATCTCCACCTCCACGTGATCCCAAACCACCCCTCGCACTTGTTGGATCTGGATCGTAGCCTAGAGGGGGTGAATAGGCTATTAAAAATATTCGTGCAACCCACGAACGATCCCACGTAGTTATAGGCATAGACAGGGCAATAAAATAGCAATCACAGAATACGCACAGATATACCCTGGTTCGGTCGTCACCACGACCTACTCCAGCCCCCGAAAGCAAATACTAGATAGATATGTAAACCTGTATAGCTATAATGCGTCAAGATCCCAAATCTACTCTCACCTAGCTCGTACGCACACCACGTGCTTTACACTATCAATCTAGTCAGATGCTCTCCCTCCGTGACGACTCCCACAGTCGTCAGGTCCCCAAAAGTAACACAAAAGGTAAAGTTTCCCCTACGAGGATATAACACAACAACTACACAAAATAATGATAAATAGAGTTTAGGAATCTCAGTTTGTGTAGCGGAGATGTCCTCGTCAATCAGCACAGGTCAGATCTCGTCTGACGAGTAGTAGTCATCTCTCGGCAACGACAACTCAAGTTGCGGTAATTGAGTATTGCGGCAAGAGCTTGTCTCGTGAATTATTTGTTTCTAATCCCCTGGGTAGTGCGTTCTTGGTATCCTGCGAAGAACAAAAGAGAAGTCAATGGATACTCAAGTTAAAAAGTTAAAACCAAAAGGATGTTCAGAATTTTTCTCCCTTTGCTCAATGTTGCGACTCTTCAATAGGCTTGGAGATGTCAAGACTTCCGGCAGATACTTCTCTTAAAAGAATTAAGTCTTGAAATGTGCGGCTCTTAATAAATATTTTCGTTGCACACCCAACGCTACACAACACAGATTTTAATTGCAACACAGATTAATTCAAATTCAAATTTCCTCTTCAATTTGAATTCCAAAGCAACACAGGTTAATTGCCTCTCTTTGACCGGCCAAGATGTGTGCCTGCAAAAAAAATCCAAAGAGGAGATTTAGTTAATTAGTTAATCATGTGATTAAAAAGCTAACCTTTTGCAAATTGATGATGATGTAGCTTTGACTCTTGGAACTTGTGAATTTGTGAAATGATGAGGGAATCAAGAGTGATTCGGTTTGTCCCTTGGAGAAGAAAAAATATGGCTTAATTCTTTGTCCTTTCGTTTTCTCTTCACAAAAGCAAAGAGGTTCAAAAGATAAGAGCAAAAAAAAATTTATTCGGCCTGTAAGAACAAAAACAAAATAGTGCGGCTCTTTCTCTGAATTTTTTTTGTTTGTGGACAAAAACATCAATACCCCAACACCTTGCGGCCGTCAATCACAAACCCTAAAAAATAATTGTTTTTAAAACAAAACTCAAAAACCCCTGCATTAAAAATTCGGCTGCATCATAAACCATTAAAAATTTTGATGACGTGCGGCTGCAAACAAAAGCACAATAAAAAATTTGATGATCACGCCTAAAAGAAGTGCGATTCTCCTTTTGAAAATTTTGATGATAAAAAAATGAAGAAGAGCCCCTGACAAAATTCGGCAGCCTCTTGGATTCTATAATAATTGGCTCTTGGGACTTTTGGCTTCAAAAAGGAGAACGCCCCAAAAAAAATTTCGACTGACCTGGGTGATTAAAGATTGCGGCTCCTCTCTTGTTTTTCCTTTGATCTTTGATTATATATATGAGAGGGTGTAGGGTTTTGTGCAACAAGGAGATATCAATGGCCAGGATTAATTAGGATATATGGAATCCTAGTGATATGGTGATTAGCAATAGGAATGGAGTTTGGACTTGATACAGAATAGGATTAAATATCTATCACCAATAGATATGAGTCAACTCAAGCTAGGTCCTCCCATTTTCTCCTTTGCACGTTGACCAAGTCTCTCCGTGAATTAGTCACGCATTCGCCATCCGTGAAACACTCAACACACACGTTAAAACGTTCACACCCGTTTGTCATCATCAAACTAAAGTTCCTAGATCGTTGCGTCCAACAATCTCCCCCTTTTGATGATGACAAACCAATGAAAGATTTGTACATTGAATATGGGTGTGTGAAGTGTGTAATGCAATTTGGTGTATGGATGATATGGAATGAGACATTCACGCATTACAAAGCAAGCACAATAAGTATAGCAAATATAAGCATGCTCCCCCTTCTCTCAAGCTCCCCCTCTTTATGTATTTTTTAAGCTCCCCCTTCATTTAGTATTCTGATTCTCACGAGAATTAACAACAAATCGTTCCCAAATTTTTCTCCCCCTTTGTTATCATCAAAAGTCGAAACATGAAGTCAAAATCATATAACATGCAAAAAGAGAGTATTATTAACCATTGCCAGCAATTGCATGCAAACTTATCATAGAATAATCAAGTCAAAACCCAATGGAATTAAACAACTAAGACTTCAACACCAACGTGTACGTGTAATGATTAAAATTGAAGCACATGGGGAGAATCATTAAGAAAGTAAACTAAAATCAATCCTCATTTTCCAAATAACGTTCTATCAACTAGGATTGGTTTTTTCCACCTCATTAAAAATGAGTTCAAGGTACCACACCCCAAAACATAGCCTATAAGGACTCTTAGATGTGGGGTTGGCATTGCTTGACGAGTAAATACACCAACGCTAAAGTTTACCCATAAAGCTTATGTTGGATACTCGTGGGTAATACCGTTGCCACAGATTGTATCCATTTTTCATACAGAGCAATTATTCTTCTTCTTCGTTTTTTTTAAAAATACTTATAACAACACTTTCTTTTGCTCAATTTTTATCCATGGCAAGGTATAGCATATCCCTTAGATTTTCAGTTAAGTTTTCCTCCTACATTCACTTTCCATACTTCATAAACGATATCTCCAAATGAGCAACAATAATAATACATGTGAAAGTGAAGTAGGTGGTGTAGAAATCAAGTTGTTTTTAGTCATTGAACATGTCATGAATATTTAGAAAGATGAACATGCGCATTGTGGCAAAAGAAATAATACACCAATTTCTACATACATATGAAATTCATATGTGCATACTTCAATAATAGATCAGAGAGAAAAGATACACATATAAGCACCAATTTTTTTATTTTCAGTTTTTCATTTTTTTTAAATGCATGAAGTACTAAAGAAAATATGAGATGCAATCACACAAACAAAAAATCATGCACACATAACAATGCAACTGCTAGCACACAAGAGAAAAAAAGTTCAATCACACAAAAAAAGCAAACAAAAAAAATTGCTATAAAGGTATGTATTAAGTTCAAAGAATGAGATATACCTTCGCGTCGCCGTTTGACTAAGGAGCTAAAAAATAATGAGACATTCAATTTATCGCTCCTCGTCAAATTTCCATCCACCTACAAAAGAGATGTCGTGTGTGACCTTGGAATCCAACAAGGTCCACTCACGTTAGTCATCAAAGATTTAGGAACCCATATTTGTTTGAACTTAATGTTTTTGTTCCTATATTTGCAATGATATGAAGTATGACCAACGCATCGACATGTAAAGCACTTAGCATGAAAATTTCCAACCTTTGTTGATTCAATGTGAACTTTTCTATATTTTGACTTTTCAACATTTTTAAGACCATATCCTAGTCCTCGCCTATTATTGCCATAAATTTGATTTCCAAGAATAATATCCAAATTTTGTTTTCCAATGGAAAATCTCTTTAATGACAATTCTAGGGTGGTGACTTTGGATTTCAAGATATCATTTTCATTCACAAGCAAAGTGCATTTACTAATGAAAGCTTGCTTGTTTTCCTCTTCTTTCTTTTCAAAATCCCTCATTTTTTCTTTAAGTTCAAGGTTTAGCATGTTAATCTTTTCAGAAAGCGATTCATTTTCAGTTTCAAGCTTTATCTTATCTAGCTTATACATGCTAATATCCTTTAATAAAGAGGGACATGAAAGACAATCAGTTTTTTCAGACAAGATAACTTTCTCTTTTTCTAACATAGTAATGGTAGATTTGCATGCAACAAGCTCTTGTTTAATATTTTTCATTTCTATAGACATGTCATACTCAGTTTGTTGCATATCAAAATTATCATTCCTATAACATTCCACATCAGCTTCTAGCTCATCAATTCTATGTTGCATTCCTTTACAGATTTCTAAGAATTCAGCTTTAGTGGGAGATTCTACCTCATTATGTTTGGCCATCAATGCCATGCAGGAGTGGGCTTCATGTTCCTCATCCTCCTCCTCAGCTTCACTATCCATGTCCCACGTCAGTACTTTCGTTTTTCCTTTTGCAACTTGAGATGTGTGTTGTTGTGGGCAATCTTTTATGTGGTGCCCTTTCTTCCTGCATTTAAAACATTCACTTCTATTAATAGCTTTCTGATCATAGGAATTTCAACCAAAATTAGAATTATTAGAACGAATGAACCTTTTTCCCATCTCAGCTCTTCCTTGATCAGTCTGAATGTATCTCCTGAAGTTTCTGACCATTAGGGCTTGCTCTTCATCAA